>CM076667.1:19875261-19959530 GCA_038496675.1 Rachycentron canadum | reverse complement strand
TATATATATATATATATATATATATATATATACACACACATAAATAAAGCATTTAACCTCAAAGAAGAATAACTGACTTTCATGTATTTTCATAATAATTTAACTTGATTATTTTGAAGTATGCCTTATCTCATAAAAATGAACATTGCGTTTACATCAGCTAGCAAGCTTAATTAGCCTTAGATGCTTGTAGCATTTCATGTAGTTTGTTGTTGGTTTAGACGTTAATCTTTAGTTTTAAATGTTAGCATTATAAAGCTAATATTACTGTTAACTTGACAATTAAGCCTTTTAGTGACAAAGGGCTGTGTTTAGATCAGTTATGCTGTTGGTTGAATGTGGGCTACAGTTGCCTGGATGTCAACTAGTTTTCTGTGTGTGTGAGAAGCTGGTTGATGATATGAAGGAGGAGATGGATGGAAAAAGAGGAGCAGTACGAAGGGGGTAATAAATAGCCAACATATGGTCACCGGACCCTGTCCTACCCCCCACTCCTCCATCTCTCTCCTCATACATCCCTCCATCCCTCTCCTCACGTCTGCTAAACTCAGACTGTTAGCTGACACCCGGGAGGACACGGCCGATTCAAATATCTCACCCAGCAAAAAGAGAGCTATATAAATATAAATGGAGAAGGTTAGATAAAAAAGAGGAAGAGGTAAAAGGAGGAAGAGGAGACAGTTGAGTCCTGTTGGGCTGTTTACTTTCTACAGCAGGTGTCAGTTTTGTCAGTTTGCCTCTTGGGGGCTGTAAATGATGCTAGTCTGCAGCCTGCTAACATTATTTAGCTTGGATTGAACAATGCACAGTTCATTGTTAAATTTTTATACAAGGATATAAAATAAGGTAAAACAAAACATTTTTGTCATTCATTCAGCAAAATAAACATTTTTAAACTGCAGATCAGACATTAGACTATAATTTAGGGGCTAACCACACTAGCATGGCTTTGCTAACAATAAATACAGATTCACTGTAAGAGCTTTCCATGTCCATCTCTAGATGTCGATCTAAGTTAGGTTAAAGGTGAATGTATCTATACTCTAAGAATGCGTCTTGCTAATGCTAATCTGCTAACACTTACTAGCTAACGGAGTATAAACTGTTTAAAAAAAGTAGCTAGCATCACAGAAGATGCTACTCATCTGGAGTTAGCATAAACACATTGATCAAAATTAGTGTTTTTTGTTGTTTTTTTGGTGATTGAAACTTAAATAGCAGCTTATTAGTGAACATGCTAATTTCCAGTGCTTTTAGCATGTCATAGATAACTAGCATAGCTGTGATCAGGTCAAGAATCAGGTTTATTTCAGATGATTTTCTGGTTCTTTAAACAGAATGAAATGATATTAGAAGACATTTTACACTTGAAGAAGTTGTGGCAGTGGAGTGACAGAAACAGGGAGCAGAGCCCTGCTGGGACTCTACTGTCCAGATTTTATGTCTCAGCTGTCATGTCAGGTGAAAGGAGGCAGGAACCGACAGGATTTATGGGGTTTAGGTGACAGGAAACTTTTCTGCCTCCTCCTCCTCCTCCTGAAGTCTTTGTCCATCCCACACATCCATCCATCTCTTCATCCATCCATCCCCAGCCCACCACCTCCCCTCCCCCTCCTCTGTAATGACAGTCTGTCACAGGTGCCTCACGCAGTCTGAGGTTTACGTTGTGAAATCATTGACCTCAGTGTGACTGAGAGCAAGAAAGTGAGATGGGAACCTCAACAGTTTCATCTGGGCTGTTGCAAAATATAATATCCACTTTAATGAGAGCTCACTGCTGAATGATGTGTGTGTGTGTGGTTACCAGCTAAAACATTGGGTAGAGTTGACTCAGTCAGGAACTGTAGAGATTTGAGAGGTTTTTCCTGGTAACTGGTGATGAAGTGTTTCCCACCCTGGGGAGAAAATGTGCGTTCAGCTGAGGTTTCCAGTTTGGGAGACGGTGCTGAGGTCAAAGCAGTTTGCCAAAACACATCCTGTCTAAAAATAAATTGCTTGTTTGTGATAATTAAGTTTGTTCATAAAGTCCTGTTCATTTCTTATGAGAATCCTTTCCACTAAAAAGTTACGACGGATCTGTCACTTTAATATAAAATTTTGTTACTGGCACAAACTTGACTGTTTGTGAACCTAATGTGAACATTTCTGCAGATACATTAACATATACAATTGTTTCAGAAGTGTGTTTGTGTGTATGTGTATATATATTAATCAGTTGTCATTATTCATGTAATTTAGCTTGATTATCCTAAATTAGCTATGCCACTTTAAAACATCGTCACAATTGGTTTGTGTTAACTAAGGCTAATTATCTTCAGCTTTTATAACCAAAATGGTTTATAACACAAGATTGTAAGAAATTAAAACTGTAACAAATGTCCTTCAACTACATTATAGTGAATTGTAAACTAATCACTACATGTTTATAAATGCATATTTATTCATATTTTATCAACTATTCCAACTGCCTTGGTTTAAGTCAACTGCCTGTTGCCGTGGCAACAGCACTCGAGCTGAGTTGTCAGTTGAACTCTACCTGTTGAAAACAGGTGAAACTGACCTGAAACGCAGCTTCTCTTCTCGTCTGCTGGTGAGTTTCAGATCCATAACGAACTCTCTTTTAAACCGTCTGTGTGTTGATTGGTCATCTGTCCTGACCCTAATGCGGCGGTTTGTGATGTGTGACATCATAACACCCAGTGTCTGATGTGACGTTCGGCTCTACCGGTGTCGACCGACCTGAGGGGTCTGAGCTTGTTCGGTTTAGTCCTCGTTGACTTGGATGTTGATGTGATAGTTGTTAAATCTGGTCGTCACGGCAACTCAAATAATTAATCCACTAATCCAGCAGAATGACATGTCAAACTTCTGATGGTTAAAGTTTCTGGCTTTTGACTGACAACGGTGCCCGGGGCTCATGGGTATTGTATTGTTCAGACCGCTCTGAACATGACTTAAAGTGATGGTGAAGACGATGATGAGTGTGAACGGGGGAGGAAGAGTGATGACGCTAGAGAGAAGGAAGCAGGAGGCAGGAATCTCTGACTGCAGGACCTTGGCTCAAAGAGACGACTTTCCATCACACAGATACATCCATTTACTCCCTGGCTCCCACATGGTGACCTTTTTTCTGCTTTTGCATGGATGTGCAAGAATGTGTGTGTGTGTGTGTGTGTGTGTGTGTGTGTGTGTGTGTGTGTGTGTGTGTGTGTGTGTGTGTGTGTGTGTGAGAATCTGAATGAGTGTGTGTGAGTCAGGAGGGAGTGTCAAAGCCTGTGTGAGAATGATGGCTGGGAACAGATGTAACATTAGCTAATACACACACACACACACACACACACACACACACACACACACACACACACACAGTGTATTCATCCAGAGTCATGTCAGAGTTGTGTAGACAGAAACACACACAGTGGATTTATGAAAGTTTGATCCGATCTGATAGATTAATGGTTATTGATCAGTTTCTAATGTTGAATGAACAGACATTTAAGTTCCCCAGAGGATGAACCTCACTGACGCCTCCTGTATCCATCAGCAGTTTCACCAGCATCTCAGTTTTACATCAGAATTAAATTAATGAATTAAATTCATAAATACTTAAAGAACAATAAAGACACTTTTAAATAATATTTACAGGAGTAAATATAGGATGAAATGATTATATATAATAATGATGATAATTATTAGATTTCTAAATAACTTTGATCCTCTGATTTTATTTTAGCGCCATCATCAGGTCAACAATAGAAAAAAAAATTTCATGATCATGTGAAACAACAGATTTAATCAATCAGACAGAAAAAGAGAAAAATGAATTGATCCATGAGGAACAAAGAGATGAAACTAGAGAAATCCAGTAGCTAAAAGTTGAAACCCAAAGATTTCATTTTAGAGGAATATTTCAATTTTTATTCCCACGGTGTTTCATTTCATGTCCTTTATGTTTTTTCAGATCTGGTTCAGCACTTTGTGTCAACTCTGAATTTAACTTTTCATCTTTTCATAAAATACATTTATTTATTCATCTCTCACACTAGAACCTTTCCTTCATGCCTTCTTTCCTCTTCTCCTTTCCTTCCTTGCTCTTTTGCCTCTTTCCTTCCATCTCCTTCACTACCTTCCTCTCCTCCATCCTTTCTTTCTTTGAGAGAACCTAATCTCCCCTCCTCTTCATCCTGCCTTCCTCCCTCCCTCCTCCTCCTCTATCCTCTTGCAGCCATCTGTTGCTGTTCGTTTCTGCCGGCTGTAAAAAATGCTGCCTGAGCAATTCACCAGCCAATCACAACGTCCGAGTGTGTGTGTGTGTGTGCAGAAAACGAATGATGTTAATGTAAAAAACAATCTGGGGATAATCTTCAGATGTGTGTGTGTGTGTTAATGCACCTGCCACGACCATGTTACAGTTTGTCATGTAAGAGCAGTGATACAGGGAGAGGTCAGTGGAAACACAACACACACACACACACACACACACACACACACACACACACACACACACACAGCCAGTTGTCACCAGTCACTCGCAGAGCTCCACTCATCCTTTTTTTTTAACTTTCTTTCTACCCTATTCTAAATCACTAAATTCAGCTCATGATTGAAAATAATTATTCCAAAATGTCCCCCATCACTTTAAATGTGTAGTTAAAGCTTTATAAAAAATATAAATAAAGAGCTGAGTGTGGTTCTGTCAAGGTGCTATGTGAAGTTTTAAGTCCTGCTGTTGACTTATTTGCCAAAAATTATAAATTTTTCAGTGGAATCTGGTGTCCGTGGACCTTTAACATCTACCTTCAGACTGTATGGACCTTTAACATCTACCTTTAGACCGTATGGACCTTTAACATCTACCTTTAGACTGTATGGACTTTTAAGAAAATTTGCTGGACCTACCTGTATTGAAAGTTAGAGACTGCATCAACACTTTTAGAATTTGACATCAAATCTCAAATTGGAGCTGGAGATGTGTGTTTTGGTCAGTTAGAGCTGGTTTTCCAAACTTGATGGTTGACATCACTGTATTTTTCTCTTTATATTCTCACTGCCTCACTCAGTTCTGGATGCTTTGTTTTACTTTGTTTACATGTTGCTTAAATCAGTTTCTTATATTTCTTCCTCTCCATCATCACTGTTTGTTGGTTTGTCCTCACCAGATTGCATTATATTTTTAATCATTTTAAAGTCTCTCTCTCTCTGTCTCTCTCTCTCTCTCTCTCTCTCTGTCTCTCTCTCTCTGCTTTGAACGAGGAATGTCAACCACCCTCTCCCACCCTCTGACACACACACACACACACACACACACAGCCTCTTTCTGAGCTGAGCTGGAGGAGGAAGTGGCCGGTTCTGGAGAGCGTCTTCCTGTGGGGGCTGCCAAACAGGAAACAGCAATTACCTCTCTTCTTCTGCTCTCTTCTCTGAGAAACACCCCCCATTTTCTTCTCCTCGTCTCCTCCATCATTCTCCCTCTTCCACCAACTCAAATTCTTATTTTTCCTCAGAGAACCTCTGGTATCTCTGTCGTACACAACATCACGTCTGTTTTTCCTCTCTCTCCTCTTTCCCCTGTGTCTCTCTGTGTCTCTCTGCCATGCTACAGGCAGGTGTGAGGATTGTAAACCCCACATTTTGTCCCCTCTGGTCCAGTCGGCTCTGAGCCAAAGCTGCTCTTATAGATCAAAGGTCACTGCTGCCGTCCTCTGCTGTCTTACTTCACCTCCTCGTCTGTGTTTTCTACTGTCAAAATAAATCAGAATGGGGAACATGTGAAGGAGCAGGGGATGCTGTTATCAAAGTGTTGTGGGCAAAAACATTGTTTGAAAATGTGTGGAAACTGCAGAAATTATATTTTCTAATAACTTTAGAAACAAACTGCATCCTGCTTTTTTTCATCTTGTGACTATTGAATCTTGTATCTGTTTTTACTTTATGTGCTCTTTCATAAGTTTCATAATCCTCACTACATCATTTCCTGCTGTGAAACCAGATAGTGTGGTCAAATGCAGGGTGGGAAAGCTACCAGCCAACATCCAGAGTTCCTTTGTGATTCTAATTTAAGTTAACCTTCAACCTTCACACACCAGCCTCCACTGAAAAATCTGCTCGTTTAATGTGTCCTCAGTTGACACATAAAGCACATGGTAGAAGACGAGTTAAGACCTTTAAAGAATCACCAGGAGCAGTCGTGGTGTAGTGTGGTTCACAGCAGGTCTGCTTTATATCTTTCCCCTGATATGTCCACAATCTCCTTTGACCCACAGTAAAAAAGGAGTTTGGTGAATCATTCATAGGCTGAAGTTACTGGTAGGCACCGATGATTAGTAAAATGCTGTAACTTAAGCTGTTTAGGCCTGAATGTTTACTTATATGCCAAAAAAACTCTGTTTGGCATCTGTCCATTTATGCAATAGCTGTGCCCAGTGGGTGGGGGTCTTGAGCCGATCCCAGTTGACATCAGACAAGAGGCTGGAAAAACATGAAATTGCCATATTTTTCAGTGGAGTTTGGTGTGAATTATTTAATTCCAATAAAACCAGGACAAATGAAGCAAAGCTGTGTCCTCACTGACTGGTTGTGTGTATATATGTTTAATTATTTTCTTTTCTTTTTTTTTTGTTTGTTTTACATTTCAGCAGTCATGGAAAACTCCACAGAGGAGCTGCAAGAAGAGGGAGGGGCCAACACTGAGATAAACAAGGAAGAGGGGGAGCTAACAGAGGAGAAAACGCACAATAGCCTCAAAGGTGCGTACAAAACCTCATTGAAAATCGGACAAATTTAAGAAAAAATTAAGTAACAACAAGTTTTATGATGTAATAAATCTTAACTCGTCCAGGAGCCATCAATGGAGTGACGGAGGCGGCAGCGAGCGGAGGAGAGAAGCTACAGAATGGAGACCGAGGAGGAGGAGGAGGTGGAGGAGGAGGAGGAGGAATCATGGGACCCGAAGGAGGAGGTGACCTGTCCTCCATCAATGCCATGATGTCAACAGTGATGTCAGCAGCAGGGACCATTAATGGTGCAGGAGATGGAGAAGGAGAAGGAGAGAGTGGAGTCACCTCAGCCAACTCCTCCGCCGGGCCCTCCCCCAGGTGACTACTGATGACGTCTTCATGAGCCTGTTTTAAGTGTGGTTTTAACTTTATTGATATGCACAGTAATATGTTTACATGTATTGAGTGACACTTCTTCTCTGTTTTAAGCCCCTCCCCCAGCAAGTCGCTCACGTCTGCCATGAGAGCCCCACCCAGCCGCAACGCACGACGCAACCAGGTACACAAAACAAACACACACCCTCTTCCTCTCCGAGACCCCAGCTGTCAATCAAACACTGTGGGCAGGGCTGAGTTTGAGTCGTAGGTGGCGCTCGTCTCGTCTGCTGCCGCTACACTTTTTCTTCCTCTTCTGTTTATTCCAAACAAACCAGATGCAGGAGACGCATCACTTCCTGTGTGGCGAGCTGTCGGTGGCCACAGCAAATGCAGAAGTTTAATGAGATGTGTGTGTGTGTGTGTGTGTGTGTGTGTGTGTGTGTGTGTGTGCGTGCGTGCGTGCGTGCGTGCGTGTGTGATTAACAGTAGAAACCAGTAGAATCTGCTTTGATTCTTTCACTTTCACTTTTGCTCTTTCCTCTCCTTATTTCCTTACTTCCTTCTCTTCCATCCCGTCCTTTCCTTTTTCCTTTGCTTATTTCTTTCCTCTCCTTGCCTTCCCTCCTTGTTTCATCTCCTCCCCTTGTTTACACTCCTTGTTTCCTTTCATTGTTTCCTCTCTTCTACTTGTCTCTGCGTGTCTCCTCCTTCCCCTGCTCTCCTGGTTTTCCTACTCTTGTCTCCCATCATGCACTGCAGCATTCCTCACCACGTCACCACTTCCTGCAACTGCAACAGGAAAAGGAAAGAGCTGCTGAGAGAAGTGTGTGTGTCTGTGTGTGTCAGGGGTCTGGGTTCAGGTTCAAACTGAGGCTCCAACAAACCACATTGATTGTTACACTGTCAACAGACACACACTCACAACCTGAACTGGTCCTAATGTGTGTCTGTGTGTGTTTGTGTTTTCCAGGACACCAAAGATGACAGCTCAGCTTATACGTGTCCACTGTGCGACAAAAGCTGTCAGACACAACACCAGCTCACCATGCACATCAGACAGGTAACGCACAGACACACACTGCTGCCGTTTGTGAACGCCGCGACCGCGTGTCTCTGTCGTCGTTGTCGTGCGGTGAGTTGACTCGTTTCCCTTCGTCCCCGCAGCACAACGCCGACACCGGGGCGACCGACCACAGCTGCAGCATCTGTGGGAAGTGTCTGAGCTCGGCGTCGTCACTCGACCGACACATGTTGGTGCACAGCGGAGAGAGACCATACAAGTGCAGCATCTGTGGACAGACCTTCACCACCAACGGCAACATGCACAGGTACACAACAACTACACAACAAGTACACAACAGCTCCACAAGTACACACAACAACACACACCAGGAGAGAGACCGTACAAGTGAAGCATCTGTGGACAGACAGCAATGTGCAAAGGTACACAACTACACAATTATACCTACACAACAACACGCAACAAGCACACAATTACAACTACACAAAAACAATTACACAATGATACAACTACACAACAATAAAACAACAGAACACAACAACTGCACAACTCACGTCACACAAGTTTAGTTTCTGTGACGTTTATATATAAAGTTATTTTAAAAACACACACACACACACACACACAGACACACACACACACAGACCATGTAACCTCAGGCAGAGGATGTCAGCGTTTAACCCGCTCCCTAGTCAACCATGATGGGAGCACAGACTGTGTGTGTGTGTGTGTGTGAGAGAGGTGGGGTGGGAGGTTGAACAGGAAGTGGGAAGACAGCTTTAAACCACCACCCCCCCATACACAAAACAACGCCCAGTCATTTATCAGTGAAGTCCAGCCTTCACCATCAAATCCAACGGTCCCCGTATGAGTGTGTGTGTGTGTCTGTTATGACCCTGCGTGTTAATTCACATCTGACCTTCATTGACCTCTGCTGGTTGTTGCTGGTTCAGGCTCAGATCCTCTCCTCTGATTGGCTGATTGACCTGTTGTTCCTCGAGTTCAGAGCTCAGCCTGAGAGGAGATGTCAAACTACACTGAGATGGTTTTTGGTTCTTAAAACCACAGATATATCTTCTGATGGATCTCAACACTTCAAAATAAAAGACTGGAGAAGTTAAAATACGGACCTTTAAATATAATATATAGACTTTTAGATTTAAAATATGGGACCTCCTTCAATATAAAATGTGAACCTTTACTGTAATCCCAATCTACATTTTGGCATTATATTCTATTTGTGTTATTGTAGTTTAAACACATCTTGGTTTGATCAGCACTGAAGCACCTCGTGGCGATGAACCCAGCACGTCAGGGGTTAAAAAAGCACAGTCGAGCTCACATGTCTAAAACACAGCAGCAGAGTCGGTTTGGTTGAGTGTTTGTTCATGAAACGTGCAGAGATGAGAAAACTGAGCGTCCTCAGTCTCAGTCTTGGTGCTGGTATGAGGAGGTGTGGGCAGGAAGGAATGACTGTGGGCCGAGGGACAGACACACATCTGCTCCATCACGCTGCAGTTGTCTCAATCATTTTTTCCCCTGTTTGTGTTTGTGCTCAGAGTTTTTGGTGTTTGGCAGCGACGGCTCTGTTTCATGATGGAGACGTCGGTGACTGGAAAACTGTAACATGACTGAAAGAGGCTGTAGTTGATGGAGATGTAGTTATTTTTGACCCACAAATGCCTCATCATGTTCTGCTGGATGGAAACACAACAGTTTCTACCTGTTCTTCCTCCAGGCATGTTTTGAAAATGCTCTGCTATGATTAATATTTAGTGTAACATGTTTTCACTCATAAAAACTGGTCTGAAGCTCAACTACTCTGACTTCCTGGATCAGGCCTTAGCTCCGCCCATCATCTGCTGGCTCCAAGTGAAAGGTCATCAAGATGGTTAGAGAAACATCAGACAGATGAGAACACAGCATCATTAGCATCCTTTATTTGTTAATGCTGTTTTTTAGCTCGTAACTGGCAGTGGCTGACACAGTGTTAGTGGTTGTGCTAATGCTAACTCTGACTCTGTGCTGACAAGGTTTCAGATATATTTAGCCCCGCCCCCTGACCCCAGAAATTCACAGGATTGGTTCCTAAGGTTTGTGATGTAAAAATCCCTGACTGCCATTGGTTCACTATAGTTCAATGTGGAAATTTTCAGTCATGGTGTGACTGGAGCATTGCTGCTTTACTTCTGTGTGTTTATCCATCCATTCTCATCCTCCATCTTTGATAGAGACGTCTAGAGTCACGTCTCTACATGGGACACTCCTATTGGCTCCAGTGGGTGATGTCACAGCCAATCAGAGTGTCTCCTTCAGAGGCCTAGCTGTCAGCTGCTTGTAGCCAAAGTCAATGGGATCAATCCTGTATTTTTCTGATCTCAGAGTGAGGAGAAGTTGCTCTGAGTTTATTGTAGTGACAGAATAAAGACAGAGAGACATGGACAATAAGATATTTAGAGCATTAGAGGCTTTGGAGCTGATTTTTCATCATTACTGCTCCAAAGAATGAGCAGAACTCAGATCAGATAAAGAGAGAAACTTCAAATCAGCTCTAGAACAACACAAACACATGTGTGGAACTTTCTGTGTTGAAGTTTTCTTTGGTTATTCTGGTTTACAGTGTTTTTATCTAGAAAATAAGGAGAAATTCACTGTGTTTTTAGTTTCCTCTTGTTCTCTGAGCTACTATCCCCTATTACAGTGAACAGAGTCTTTACTGAGTCTCAGATATAATGAGCTGAGGTTGAGCTGAGTCTGAAGATGAGGAGACTTGGGGACATTTTTAAAAATGATGACTTTAGAAGGAAAAACACAGAGAAAATCCTTAAAGTGGCTCTAAGTGAGTTGATGGATTAGTAGATTTTGTCCCGACGGTGTCACTTTGTGGTCGAGGGTCCTGGTCTCCCGTCGTCCTCTTGCAGCTTGAACTCCAGCAGGAAGCTGATGGTCTGGTTTGGTGAGTCGGTGCAGTAGCGTGACTGAGGGAATAACACGGCCTCCTGCTGGCTGCAGACGATCTGGATGCTGATTTCCATCAACACGCCCTGGAAACTGGTTGCGTCATTTTCTTAGAATCCTGCAAGTATTATAAAAGTGAAAAAAGCAAAAGCGGTGGAGAGGAGGACGAGTGAAGCCCTGCTCCTCTTCTTCTTCTGCTCATTTACAATGCAAACTGTCGGAGCGAGTGGAGGTAAAACAGGAAAGTGGAAGTTGAGCTCCAGTTTTTTTCTGTGTCTCTGTGAGGCCTGGTTTTACACACTGCTGTAGGAAAATAAAGAGAAGGCCTGTTCGGATGGAGAGTGGAAAAGAGGAGCAGAGGGAGGGAGAGAGGGAGGGAGAGGAGGGAGGGAGAGGAGGAATCCATTTTGCAGCAGAGCATCCTTTGAAATGTGAAACGCGAGACTTTCCTACTCGACCGTCTTCAAACAGGCGGAGAGAAGGAAGGAGGGAGGGAGGGGGAGAGGGGAACAAAAAGAAAGAGAAGATGAGGGTTAGACGTAGGCGATGGATGGAAAGAGGGAAGGAACAGATGTGATGATGAATTCTCATCCTTGTTTGGCAAAATGTTAAATGTTTTGTTGCCAATAAAAGAGACAAGTTTAGAAAAATGGAGAATAAAAACTCAGATTCAGCAGAACAGAGAACGGAGGGAGGACGGAGGAGAAAATGAAATCTGTTGCCTACGAAGGAGAGGGAACCATTTTGTATCTGAGCATCTCTGAAATATGAAACTAGTTCTTGTAGTTTTTGACTGATGCTTCTTCCATCCAGAGGTTAGAAGGGGCACATTCAAGTGTTGTTGTAAAAATGAGCTTCGTTATCATTTGGTCAAATAATTTCAGCAGATGTGGAAAATTCACACCTGCCTCAAACATTGTCAGGGTCTTCTGTGTGTAATTGGCTTTTTTGAACTCTGTCGGCTCTCAGCTGGCCCTCGGTCGGCCCTCTGTCGGCTCTCGGCCGGGTCTCGTTCGGCCCTCTGTCGGCTCGCTGTCAGTTCTGTTGGCCCTCCGTCAGCCCTCAGTCGGCTCTCAGTCGTCCTATTAGCCTGTTATGGGCGTTCAGCGCTGTGCTGAGCTGTGATTGGACCTGTGAGGCTGCTGAGAGGAAGAGGGTCCAGTCTCTTTTCATGTTTCTGCCTGAGAAAAGTTCATTTCATTCCTGTGATGGTGAACAAAACACTTTTTTCAACTCCTCCTCCCCCCATCTTCCTCTGAGAGACAATAAGAAGCTTATTTTCTTCCCCTCTGTTCGTTCTTCCCTCCTGAGGGAGGATATGAAAGTGTTTGAGTCTGTCTGATGCGTGTTGGCCTCTGAACGACGCAGCAGCGCCACATGTGGTGATGAAGAGGAGCTGCACTCAGTCACTGCTGCTCTCATTCACTTCTCCCACAGACGTCACTGACTCACACTCAAAGCACTTCAACACAACATCAACACAACTATATCTGACAAAAACTTTAAGATACAAACTTGTCTCCATAAACTACGACTCCCAGGATGCATTTCTGCAGGAAACGCCCAACCTTCGAAGATGTTGAGAAAACCAAAAACACAGGATGTGAATGTGAAGCAGTGATGTCACAGACTCTGAGATGGGTCAGTGAAGTAACCGCAATGTTAAAGACACTGAACCTCCGTTGTGATGTCACAATGAGCAGCTTTTGTTGCCATGGAAATGGCTCTCAACTGTAAATAGAAGAGACACACACACACACACACATATATATGTGTGTGTGTGTGTGTATATACTGAGCAGGATTGAGGAATGTGTGGCTGCTGACTCAGCGTGTGTTAAGCTCTCTGATTGGTTGGCTCCAGTTCACATTACACTTTGGACTGAGAAGACTGTGCTTTCTGATTGGCTGTGTCCCTCCACTCACCTGATTGGTCACTACGCTACTTCCTGTCAGCTGGTGTGAGATGTGCTGACTCGTCACTTAGTCAGGACCTCTTATGGGCGTCCAGCCTGCTGCCTGTTGACGCCTATTAATAGCAGCAACTCATCTCCTCTTTCTTATGGTTACCCCAGTTTCCTTACCTCCTTTCCTCCTCTCCTCTTGCTTCTTCTTTTCTTCTCTCACTTCCCTCTGCTCCTCCTTTCTTTTCCTTTATTTTTTTTCATCTCCTCTCCCTTTTCCTTTGCCTTTCCTCACTTTCTTTCATCTCCTTGCCTCCTTTTCTTTCTTTCCCTCTCTTCCCGTCTCCTCGCCTTGCCTTGTTTCCTACCCTTGCCCCCCTTTTACCCTTGATTCTCCTTCAGTCTTCCCCTGTCCCCACTTGTTCCCTCTTCTCTCCTCTCCTTTCCTTGTTTCCTCTCCTCTTTGAACTTTTGTAAACCAACACCTCACTGCCACCAAATGCTTGTGTGATGACCTTTACACACACACACACACACACACACACACACACACACACACACACACACACACACAGAAACAGTGAAAGACATGTAAACAGCCTGCACACTTTTAGTAACACTTAAACTAAAATACCAAAATACAGACTTGTTTGTCACGTTTAGTATCTCTCTCTCTCTCTCTGTCTCTCTCTCTCTCTCTCTCTCTCTCTCTCTCTCTCTCTCTCTCTCTCTCTCTGTCTCTGTCTCTCTCTCTCTCTCTCTCTCTGTCTCTCTCTCTCTCTCTCTCTCTCTTCCTCTCACACACACACACACTCACACACACATGTCTTGAAATCAAATGACACCATCTGACCTTTGAGGTGACGCCTCTCCTCCTCCTCTGTTTCAGTTTTTTTTTTATTTCATTGTCTCACTGACGTCTGAGTGTTTGTTAAATAGTTGAGATATGAACCTGATCACATGCTCATTTGTCAGTAAATGTATTTTTCCCATGTTTCTTATTTGTTCTAATTTGCTGTTAAATCGGGTTTTTAAGGTTTTTGTTTTCACACAGAAAAGCCAAAAACTTTATATAACAAGTAACATCATTGTGTCAAACATTACACACACGGGGGGGTGAGCAAAGATATGAATGAAACAAACCACAGGACAAAAACAGAACAACAAAAAGAATTTAAATCCCAGACCTGGTTTGTTTGTTAGTTTGTGGGCGACGATGGGGAGTCGTCCACCTTCAGCAAGATGAAACTTCGCTCTGTCCGAGACGCGAGCTTCACCTGCAGAGTGAATCTTACCTGTTACCTTCATTGCACTTGTCTTTTCCAGGCACATGAAGATCCATGAGAAGGACCCGGCGAGCGGCCTGCTTCCTGTCAGCCCCCCCTCCCCCACGAAACGCCGCCGTCCGTCCGTCAAGAGGAGGCAGGCAGCGGAGGAGGAGCCCGGAGAGGAGCCGCCCAGCAAGAAGGTAGAAACACATGGGAAGACAGACCCGTTTGGACGGGGTCAAGATTACATGAGGGGGGGCAAAATATTTCCTGTGGTCTCTGATCAATCAGCTGATTGATCTGGATGGGATTCGAACTCTGATCAGATCATAATGAGACGTTCTGCTGGACGATGAGACAGACAACAATCTGCCTGTTTTTTAAATTCCTTGAGTGTCACAGTGAAACGGTGATGTCACGGTGTCTTCCTGTTTGCCTGTTCAGGTGGTGGAGGACGTGGCGGAGGAGGCGGCGGCGGTGCTGCATGGATCAGAGGAGGAGCTGCTGCCCTGTCCCATCTGCTTCAAGACCTGCAGCTCCAGACTGGAGCTGGACACACACATGGACACACACCCCGACACTGCGCTGAGGTACACACACACGCACAGGACTCAGACTCCCACAATCCCCTGCTTCCTGCAGTGAGTTGATCATTGCTGTTTTAGCACTAATCACTGAAGTTCATTTATTTATATCTATTTTGGAGATGACACTTTATTTCATAACTTCCTGGAAACTTTCCTTATAGTTTCCTGAAAATTAGCTGTAAATTATCAGAAAAAAATATAAAACTATAATTATGAACTGATATAATGAGCAGGTTTTTAATTTATGCTAATTATTTTGAAACTGTGATGAAAGTTTTTTGGTAGAAAATAAAGTAGAAAATGAATCTGATTGAGGCTTTAAAACAACAATGCGATGGTGTGTATGTGGAGGGAGAGAGGACTGAAGGATGGAGGGATGATAACGAGACAGGAGGAGGCTAATAAGTCACCGATGGGTGAGTGAGGTAGAGACAGACAGAGAGAGAGAGAGAGAGAGAGGACGACCTAATAAGTCACAGAGAAGAGGAGGACTCGCTTGGCCGGGCCCCGTTGCCATGACAACACCCTCCCACCCCTCCTAGAACAAAAAAGAATCTGTCTGTCACCATGGCAACAAAACGCCTAACGACCCCCCCCCCGCATCCCCAACACCATGACAGAGTTCAAAGTTTGAAGTTTGTTTATCATCAGGAAGAAAGAAAGGAAGGAAGTTAAGAAAAGACAGAAGAGAACAAATGTATGAAAGGAGGCTGTTCTTTTATTCTTCCTGCAAAGAAGGGAAGGAAAGGAGGAAAAATAGGAAAGAAGGAAAAGAGAAATAGAGAGATGGAGAGATAATAAAGAAAATGCATTAAGGAACAAACGAATGTGAGAAGGAAGGAAAGAAATAAGGAGGCAATCCTGATTCTTATTCTTTCTGTGTAGAAGGAAAGGAGGAGAAACAGACCAAAGAGGAAGGAAAGAAAGAAGAAAAGAAAGAAGTAAAGGTGCAGCTGAGCTCGTTATCGAGGCAGCAGGAATATTTAGCTGTAAATCCTCACTAATCAGCTGTAAGAGGATCTGGACTGAGGGAGGAGAGGATGGAGGGATGGGGGGGTAACTGACCAAGACCAGGATGGAGGGATGGAGAGAGAGAAAGAGAGGCAGTATCGTGCCATCAGTTCAGGACCAGTTACGACCCTGACACACGTCCTGCCTGTCCCTCTGTCATCGTCCAATAAAAACATGAAATGACCCGAACATATAAAAGTTTAGTTGATCACTGCAGCTTTAGAACAAAGATGAAGGGAAGATGAGGAGAGTTCAACAAGTGCTGGTCCACAAATGGTTCACAGTGTGTGGATCTCCCCCGTCCTCCACACCCCACACCCCACCACCACCTCACTCCACCCCACCAAAAATCCTCTGACAACTTGTCTGAGGGGATTACACACAGCTTAAACACACACACACACACACACACACACACACTTCGACAGGATGTGATAAGAGAGTGTGTGACTGTTGCAGACATTGAGCAGCTGTCTCTCAGTGCTTAACAAGAGCAGGTTATCACACACACACATGTTCTTCATACATGTGAGGACTCTTAAACTTCTAAACACATAAAATAACCTGAACCAGTCTGGACTCTGTCCGAAGACCAAACATCATGTAAGCACCCACAATTCAAATTAGTCCTGAACATGAACAGTAGTGGAACAAACACATGGACACACACGGAGAAATGTCACCACCTGGTGGCCTCATTATGAAACTGCACCGTCATTATTTAATTAGGACGGCAGCTGTTTTCATTTATTGTCTAATCTGCTGATTTATTTTTCAATGAGGTAGAAACAAACAATGTAAGAAAGAAAAGCACAAGTTCTAAGCTGCGACTCAGGCCTTCAAGTTCTAAAAAAATCTTTAGAATAACTTTGTTATGATTTGGTGCAATGTAAATACAATACATTTGAATTTGACCAGACAAAACACCACACAGGTCTGCTACTCTACTTGGTCCTCACAAACATGGAGTAGTAGTCCAGGAGCATAGAGGAAGTGTGTTAAAGGCAGCAGTGAGGGGTGGAGCTGACCTGATTGGGTGATACAGTCTGTCAATCACTCAGTAGCCACGCCCCCTAATCCATCCCCTGCTTTCTGGTCTATTTTCCTCTAAATGGACCATCATTTAAAAAATGATCATCGTGTTGTATTGAAGACTTGAAACTAGAGACTGAGACCATAAACTCATTAGGAAAACGTTTACTGAGCTAATAAATCAAGGAGAAGTAGGGACATTTTCCCATAGACTTCAATACAATCTGACTTCTTTAACAACCAGTGGAGTCGCCCCCTGATGGTCATTAGAGAGAATGAAGGTTTAAGCTTCACTTTCCCCTCTGACCCTGTTCCCTCCTTTGTGTGTCTGTAGGTGTGATCTCTGCTGCCTTTCTTTCCGAACTCACCGTGGTTTGTTGCGTCACAATGCGGGTGTTCATAAGCTCCTCCCTCAGGACCCAAACGGCCGACCCTTCATCCAGAACAACCCCTCCATCCCCACCGGCTTCAACGACCTGGCCTTCATTGACTTCTCCTGCAAGAAGTTTGCTCACATTGCACAGGTATGCCTCCAGTCACACGCCTGCTGATCATTTTCAAGGTTATACTGTCAGTGTTTAACCAACTTCGGTTTCCTGGTCCAGGTCTGGTGCGAAACTAACCTTCGTCGCTGTATCAGTAAGTTCCACCGGTTCGTCTGTGATAGTTGTGACAAGGCGTTCCCCCTTCGCTCGGCCCTTGACCTCCATAAAACCACCTCCCACCCCGACAAAGCCCCCACCACGGACACAGAGGAAAACATGGACATTGAAGACGATGCAGCTCCAGAAAATAGTGACACTGAGAAGGATGGCCAGGATGTAGAGAAAGACACCATAAGATCAGAGCAGACCATTTTCATGGAAGCTCTGGGTCTTAAGCACATCTCTACAGTAAGTGTTGGCCCCAGGACTTAACTGGTTGCTGGCTTCAAAAGCTTGTTACAGTTAAGATGTCCAGAGAAGTGTCATCTGCATAGAATGATCAGTGATAGGAAGAAATTCATCCCTGGAAAAGTTCTCTAATAAGTCTTTATTTCCTAGGTGAAGTCTGGTCCCACAGACGATGAGATCCATCAGGCCCATCTGGACAGCATCAAGGTGATCCACGTGGAGCCACCATGCTCCAGCCTTCCCCAGGAGCCAGCCTCTGCCTACATGTCCGGAGGTCTGGGGCTAACTTTGGGGCTTGGTGTGGGCGGCCTGGCGGCTTTGAGCATCCCACTGCTGGAGGCCTCCGCCTTGCAGGGCCTCTCTCAGAAAGACGCCCTCAGCCTGCTGTCCCTGCCCTTCCAGACCGGCTTCATCCTGCAGCCCGATGGTGGCGCTGCTACAGCCAGCGCGGCTTCATCAGGCGCCAAACCCAGTGAGGCGGGGGGAGCCGGGATCATGGAACTGGCCGACATCCAGCAAATCCTCAAAGTGGCGTCTGCGGCGCCAAATCAGATGGGACTGACTCTCCCACCTCTGGCCAAAGCTCCTGGATTCACGGGTGGTCAAGGTGGGTGTCGGCTCGAGATGGGCTGTCTGTCAATCAATCAATAAGTGTGACTCTGGCTGACTGTTTCTTCGTCCTCCAGGTCAAGTCCAGGCTCAGAAAGCAATGCCTCCATTGAAGCCCAAACCTCCCATCACCCCTCGCTCCAGCCTTACAGCCACAACTCCCCCTCCCCTCCAGAGCTCCCAGCAGGCCTCACTAGGCTGCATCAGCCCCAGCCTGCCACCTCCCACACCCACCCTCTTCAAGACACCTTCCTCATCCTCCTCATCCTCCTCTTCAGCTGGGAACGGAGGGCAGATGGATGCTGAGTGTATAAGTGACGCACACATGCCGTTGTCTGATTCACCGCCAGCCACCACCACAGCTGTACATGAGGAGGCGGGGCTTAGCAGCAGAAAGCCAGGAACCAAAGGGGGGAACAACACCGGCTCGGCTAAAGGTTTGTTCCCGTGCCGCTTCTGCGACCAGGTGTTTTCTTTCTCAGGCGTCCTACAGGCTCACATGCGTTTCCACCTCGGCATCCTCCCTCACCAGTGCAACATCTGTGACTATGTGGCTCCAGACAAAGCTACGCTCATCCGACACTTGCGGACGCACAGTGGCGAGCGACCATACGTCTGCCGGGTCTGCCATTACCCTTTCACTGTCAAAGCCAACTGCGAGCGCCACCTCAGGAAGAAGCATGCCAAGACCTCGAGAAAGGACATCGAGAAGAACATAAAGTATGTCACCTCCACCACTACAGCGAACATTGCAGCAGCAATTACTGCCGCAACCACCAACCCCACCCAGGACACAGAGACCGGCTGCACAGGAGCTGAGACCGTTTGCCGGTTCTGTGGTGAGGACCTAAAGACCTACCGGGCGCTGCAGATCCACCTGCGCACACACAACGGCTGCCAGAGGAAGCCATTTGAGTGCCGACGCTGTGGCGCAGCGTTCCTGGCCAAACGCAACTGTATCCACCACCTGCTGAAGCAGCACCCCGAGGTGCAGGAGAGAGAGATTGAGGATCACATCGCCACACTCCAGCCAGCTGCGATGCCGGTCACTACTGTCGCCGCTGCCCGAGCTGCTGCAGTGAATCCAATGGTGCTGAACGGGATCAGTCAGCCTCCTGTCCAGGCAGTGAAGGTGGAGGAGGTCGCTAATGTTGTTTATCCTGCAGAACTGGACCAACCGCTGGACTTCTCTGCTAAAGGGCGTGGAGCCGGCAGCCAGGCGGGGTCACCTGGGGTCAAACTGGAGAGTGTCTCCCCCAGCTTTGACTGTTCCGTCCTGGACCAGCCCATCGACCTTTCCATCCCCAGCAAGAGGCAGCGGAGAGAGGGCGCCGGCGCAGAGAGCCGCGAGATCAAGACAGAGCAGAGCAGCAGCAGCATCATCGAGCAGCAACATGCTCTGACTCTGTCCAAGGATGAGAAGTCGGGGAGTGCCCTGCCTCCTCTACACCCTCACCCCCACCTCGGCTGCTACCAGCTCCCCCCTGGATCCACCCTCCCCCCTGCTTCCCTCCCCAACCCCAACAATTCTGCTCGAGCCCAGCGCCTCAAACCACTGCTACCCAAACCAGCCTCCTCCACCTCGTCCTCACCCTCCACTGCCCTGAAGGAGCTCCCTCCTCTGGCCTCCATCGCTCAGATCATCCACTCTGTCTCTGGAGCTCCAGACCTGCTGAAGAGAGAGGCCCCCTCGCTGGAGGGCAAACCCCAGGCGGGTGCTGTTTCCTCTGATTCAGCTGCCGACGCCCCAGGACCCTCCGCTGGTCTGGAGACACAGAGTGATGATGCATCTGAGGGATCGTCCAGGTTCGTGAGATTGATGAAAAGCCTCCGTAATCACGAAATGAACTTGTTTTAATTCTCTGTCATGCTTCATGATTTACTGCTAATTTAAAGAAATCTCCCCTTTAGGAAACGGTCCAGGAAGAAGTCGGCTGCTCTGGTAGTGAAGGAGAAGACTGTTGCGAGCGGCGGTGGCATCGACCTGGAGTCCAGCGGGGAGTTTGCCAGCGTAGAAAAGATGCTGGCGACCACCGACGCCAACAAGTTCAGCACCTACCTGCAGACCGGCGCTGCAGACCTGGGAGGAAAGAGAGGTAGGGGGGGGGGGATTTCAGGGGGATGGATGGAGTTCGATATAAAAGTTGGGGGTAGACAATAAACTGAGGCTTCATTCAAACCAGATGGAGACAGAGCAGGAGGAGGGGAGGAGAAGGAGGGAGGAGTGAAGGAGGAGCTGAAGCCTGTGGCGACAGCAACAGTGTCTGCGCCCAAAGGGAAGAAAAATGCCTACTCCAACTCTGTCCAGAAGATGACCTGCCCCTTCTGCCCCCGAGTGTTCCCCTGGGCCAGCTCACTGCAGAGACACATGCTGACACACACTGGTAATACACAACATCACACACACACACACACACACACACACCTGTCAGGTTAGGGCCTGGTTTGATGTCAGCCTCAGATGTTTCTTCCCGATCCAGACTCGTGCTCTTTCTCTCTGCAGGTCAGAAACCGTTCCCCTGTCCGAGATGCGACGCTTTCTTCTCCACCAAATCCAACTGTGAGCGCCACCTTCTGAGGAAACATGGCGTGACCCACAGGACGCTGCGGCGCAACGGCGCCCTGGTGAAGAAGGACGGGGATGAAGGTTCACACGAGAGCGCAGGTCAGAAAACATCAGGATTTTATATTTTAAACACTCACCACAAAACTTGACTATACTTCACCCTCACTACTGTATCAACGGTTATTGATTTATTATAGATTTCATTTATTTATCACTTTGAGAATCTCCCTGCCACATTTTCCTCTCTTGTATCTGTCGTTTTGTCGTGATGTCATTAACTGTATCAGTGTAGTATTATCAATATTGATTGTACTGATTGCGTAATGTCCCACAGAGAGTCAGTCAGAGACGGAGCAGGTTGCACAAGAAGCACAAGACCTCAGCAGCATCACTGCCTCCACAGACCTTGGCCCCGCCCCCACCGCAGAGAGCCCCACCTCCTCTGAACAACAAGGGGCGGTGACACCAAAAACAAGCCCCACCCCCAAATCAAGCCAAGGTTCGTCACTAGAGACAAAATGAAACGGAGGCAATTCATTGTTTTATTTATTTTTGAGACATAAATAAATGAAGCATTACTTTGAATTTTTTATAGTTTTTAATATAAAATCATTTTATGACATTGTTTTAAAATGTGTGATAGAAATAAATTTGTCACTGTGGCTTTGGCTGCAGGGTCCAGTCCAGCTGAGATCGGTGCAGAGCAGCCGGAGACCGAAGCCACCGAGCAGCCGGACCAGCAGGAGGCGCCAGAGACCACATCAGCACAGGGAAAACCCCCACTGAGCCACAGCTCCAAGGTAAATACACAAAACCTCAAGACCTGAAGACCTGAAGAGACCACAAGAGACCACATGACCTGGACCAGAACTGAACTAACAGGCCCAGTTTGAGATAAAAGTCTAATTTGGTTTAAGTTGAAATTCTACATCTTTCTATGTATTGGTGGGTCTGTTGGCTGGTTTTGGTCTTTTCATTAGTTCAGAGTGTGACTTTACGTTTGAACAAACCTTTATTGATCCTGACGTCTGCTGCAGGTGGAGAGCGCCGACGACGACGACTGTCACAGCAACAAGAGTCTGGACCTGAACTTCGGCAAAAAGCTCATCGACTTCAAGCTCTCCACGTCCTCAGGCTCCGCTCAGGAAGAACACGCCTCCTCTTCATCCTCATCCTCATCCTCATCCTCTACCTCGGCTCCACAGGTAGCAACAGAGAGCCCAGAGGAGGAGAGAGAGAACAGTCCTGCCGCCGCCGCTTCCTGCTCTGGCGGCTCCACGGCGAAGCAGCAGCCGGAGTACAAACACGTGTGTCGAGTCTGTAAGAAGAGTTTCCGTTACGCCACCACTCTTGCTCGCCACGAGAGGGCGCACCTCTCCGAGGAGACGCCAGTTCCGTCACCGCCAGAGGAGATGGCGCCGGTGAAGGAGGAATCAACAGAGAGCGACGCCACCAAACCGACAGAGGAGGAAAAGGAAGAGGAGCAGAAGACGGACACAGAGCTGGAGGACGGAGGACTGAAGGGAGGAGAGAGCGACGTGGGGGAGAGCGGGGAGTCGGAGGAGGAGGAGGAGGAGAAGGAGAAGGAGAAGGAGGAGAGGAGCGATGAAGAGGCGTCAGAACCAAAGAGTCTGGAGGGAGGAGAGACGGAGAGAGGAGGACGAGTTGACAAGAGGAAGAAGATCTGTAATGTCTGTGGGAAACGATTCTGGTCCCTGCAGGACCTGACCAGACACATGAGGTCCCACACAGGTAATACACACTAATACACACACACACACACACACACAGGTAATACACACTAATACACACACACACACACACACACACACACAGGTAATACACACTAATACACACACACACACACACACACACAGGTAATACACACTAATACACCAACACACACACATTCTTTTGTCTCTATCTAATAAAGCCCCCCCCCCACCCCACCCCAGGTGAGCGGCCCTACCAGTGTCAGACCTGTGAGAGGACGTTCACGTTGAAGCACAGCCTGGTTCGCCACCAAAGGATCCACCTGAAGCCACGCGGCGCCGACGGATCCTCCATCGCCAACGACGATGCCAGCGAGGACGGAGACTCCTGCACGCCCACGCCAACGTCCACCTGCCCGCCCTCGGAGAACGAGAGCGAGTGCGGGAGCGCCGCCGCCGGGGCCAAGGAGCTGGAGGATGACGATGTGAAGGAGGAGGGGGAGGGTCAGCAGGACGCCGGCGAAGGAGCAGAACCGGCCGCGGCGGACGAGGAAAACCCCACAAGACCAGCAGACGCCGGTTCAGATCCAGAATCGCCAAAATCCACCGACCCAGAAAAATCAGAACTGTCTGAAGAATCTGCGACGCCACAACCCTCCACACACACGACGCCCAGCCAACAAGCTACTGACACAAAGACGACCAGCGACGACTCCTCCAAAGACCCCCCTCCCTCCTCCTCCTGCCCCCCAGGGGACGCCACAGCACCAGCAGAGCCCTTCATCCAGGGACTGCTAGAGATCCACGCCAAGCCCTCCCTGGAGCACATCCTGCCCAACGGAGAGCCCCCTCTGGTGGGGGTGGACTGAGAGGACCCTCCCCCCGGCTGCCTAAACCAACATCACCACAGTGCCATACGATGGAAAGACGCTACACCATTGATGATGATGATGATGATGCAAAAACTAGCCCAGGAGACTTTTTGATAGAAAGACGAACACCTCGTTTTCTTGAAGTGCCTTACTACTACTAGTCCTACTTCTCTGATGTTTTTTGCTATATCTTTATCTGCATTATTACGGAGGATGGATCTAATTTTTATAGCTTTTTATGATGATGATGATGATTTTGCATTACTATTTTTTTGTGCGGGGAATCTATATTTCAGCAATAAAAAGAATAAAGTAACAATTTATTATTGTTCTAGATTCTGTTTGAGAATTTATGATCAACTTGGACGCGGAGACGGGGATGATGGACTGTCGTCGGTGTCTGCGTTAGTTGTGTATTTAAATCACAGACCAGAGACTGAACGATCCAGTTTGAAGATTCAGATCTGAGGATGAACTCGTCATCAGGGTTCGTCGGCCGCAGCAGCTTTTCACATCCGTCACCAGCCACAGGTCGTCTGCCGCGGCCGAGGAAGCTCTTTGTAACTGGAAACGTGGACGGCCTCAGCGCCTTGTCCTCTTTGTTTTTTTTTTTTTTTTTTTTGGCGAGCTTCCTCACCAACCCTCCCATCTCTCGGCTGGCTCTGAAACAAAAACACACAAAAACATTGACGAACTTGACAAAGTCGCAGCAGATTTCTGTGTGAAAACTCTTGAAAGGGCAGAAAATAGTGCTGATCAGTTTGTGTTCGCCATGGTTTTTTTTTTTTTTTTTTTTTGGGGGGGGGGGTTATTTTTTTGTTTTTTTTTTTAAACCCATCACACTATTGATCCCTTCATCCCACCCTGTGAGTTGGTTTGTGTGTTAATAATTTCTCATTCATAATCATTCTCATTTGATTCCATGTGTGTACAGAACGTTTGGCATGTGATGCTCGAGTATTTTCTGTGTGTGCGATTATCAGTGATATTTAGGTGTCGGGCGGGAAATTCTTTTTTTTTTTCTTTTTTTTTTGTGGATTTTTTTATAACTGAACAAATCAAAATGTTTTTGTTTTTTTTTTTTTGTTTGTTTGTATGTGTGCGAAAGTGTGTGACTCCCACCTGTCTCTTATCGTCGCCCCCCCAGTGTTCATTTAGGGTTTATTACAGGGCCTCTGGTGTGCTAATGTTTATGGCCGCTAACAGCTGACCCAGGTTCAGTTTACCTCAACTTCTGCTTTTTAACTGCAACCATTAAAACCACAGACGAGCAGCACTGTAGGTAACCCTTTAAATCCTATGTCTTCCTAAACAGGCTAGCAGGGCTAATTCTTTGCTAGCCTGGTTTCCACTGTGGGCCAAATCAGAGGTAGCCAGGGCTAACATGTTTAAGTCATTGCAGGCTTGGTTTGTACAGTGGCCCAAACAGAGCTAACCATGCTGACAAGGCTTTAACTGGGCTCATAGCTCTTATTTTTAGCCTGAGTTTTTAGCCTGAGCGGCTCCTTTGATATTAACCACAGAGTAAAAGCTCATGCTAACTAGGACTAACTAATCAGACCAGGGGTTGTAGTACTGGCTTAGCTCAAATAACTAGTTTGGTGTGGACAGTTAGCTAGATCTCATCTTTAGCCTGAGTTGTGGTCCAAATCAGTGCTTAGGCTTGGCTTTCGGCAGCTAGCCAGGGCTTGCATGTTAAAGTCATTTTGGGCTTGGCTTGCAGAGTGGCCCCGACAGAGCTATCCAAGGCTAACTCTGTATCAACAATGGTGTAAAATAGAAATAGTAAGGGCTAAGGCATTGCTAGCGTGGTTTGCGCAAGGAATTTTAATGCACGCTCAAGAAAAACATCTAAATCATCACCACAGGGCTATCGCTAGCTAGCTGTAGTTAGCTGTAGTATCCTAGGTTTGGCTTAAATAGACATCAGGCACAGGGTCAAGCACATGCTAACATGCTAACTCCAGGTCTGACAAGTTAATCAACCTGCTAAAGCTTTGACTGGGTTAATTTTTTGGGTATGGTTAGCTATCCCCCATTAGCTCTTATTGTTAGCATGAGCTTTGTTCAGTGGGTTCTTAGACATCAACCACAGAATAAAAGCTCATGCTAGCTCAGACTAACTAACCAGTCCAGACAAGATAAGGCTGGCTTAGCTCAAATAACTAGGTTAGCTGTACCTAGCTCTAATCTTCAGCCTGAGCCTTGCATTAGTTTCCAACCACAGGCTCAAAACAGTTAGTGCTGGTTTTGACCCGGGCAGGCAAGCTAACAAAGCTAACATTGCGTGAACAGCCTAGCTAGTCTCCTTCCAGTATTATCATTGTATCTCGAGTTAGTCCTGGGCTACTTTAGTGCTGTTTTTCCCTATTTAGCAGCGTCTTCTCATGTTGTAATGTCCATTTATTCAGACAACAGCTAAAAAAGAAAAGAACGTCTCTTCAAAATCACCCATATTAATATATTTGGCTTTAGTGACAATCACTTTTAGTTTTCAAATGTTAAACAGATAAAAGAAATTATAAGTGAAAACCCTCAGTTGTATCTCAACATGATTTAAAGAAGGAGGTAGATGATAGGGTGAAAGGGATGGATGGATGAATGGATGGATGGATGGATGGTTGGGGTGGGTGTGAGTGCAACACTATGTTGTGTTCCTGAACTGTATTACCCTGCTGCACACACAAACAAACACAAGTATAAGGGCTAAATCCGACCCCCCCCCACCCCCCACCACCTCAACCTGACCAGACAAATCCACAACAGAACCGGGCGCTGAGTTCGGGATCACGTACTGATCCCGACATCACGACCAGAGGGACGGGTAGTGTGTATGTTTGTATGTTCTCTTTGTGGTGTGAAGATGAATTATAGCTAATTTTCTTGTACATTTTCATCTGTTTATTTTTATATCAAACAACCTCATAAACAAAACGAATCGAACCTCAGCTCGCTCATAACAGAACTGTAAGGCGGCGCCGGTCAGTCAGCCAGTCGCAAAGAAAAACGTTGAACAACCACAAGTGGACTGACTGACTGACAGGACGCTGCTGTGAACTGGCACTAACAACTTCCAAAACTACTACTACTACTATTACTACTTCTACTACTAGTACTACTACAGTGGAATATCGTGACATAATCACAAAGGAGAGAGAGAGAGTTTTCTTCAGTCCTCATCCAACCCCAGATATTTATTTAAATCAAAACAATTACAGCTAAATTGGACAAAGATTCAACTCAATGCGAAACCTACAGGATCCAAACCCTGGAGCAGTTTGTCTGATGCCAACATCCTTTCAAAACACAACAGTTCATTTAATGTAAGAACCCAAAATGAAATGTATAGATCTTTCTGATGTTTGGAGTCGACCGCTTCAGAGGCTTGGTGACAACTTTCCGCTAGCCGTTAGCATGCTAACAGCGACTGTCCACGCTTTAACGTTTATTTAACCTGGTAAAATTCTTGTTTTGGAAGATGATGTGAAAAATGTGCTCAAACCCACAATCACAACACAACTGTTGAATTATTCTAAAGTTGTTATTATTTTGGAGCTAATTTTGCGATTTGGCGCCATGTGATAATTACAAACCTCAACGGTTACGACTGAACAGTTTGGATCTGATCACTAATTAGTTACTAATTTTGACTGTTGATGTTTTATAATCTATATCAGCGAAGACTCTCTCTCTCTCGGTCTCTAACTGTTCTACGCTCTCTGTTCACCCCTCTCCCTCGGGAATATGCGTTCATGTGCGTCTGACTGTGAGTGTGTATGTGCGTGCACGGCCATATGAATACTGGACTTCCATTCGAATGCACGTGGACTGTTTTTAATTGTATTTATTTGGAGCCCAGGTGTGTGTTTGTGTGTGTTTACGTGTGTTTGTGTCGGTGTGAGTTTAAATGACTTGAGAAGAAAGCCATGTATTAAAAATATCACATTTATGCTGCAGAACTGTTTTGAGGAACTGATGGTTTGTGTTGTGGACTCACCGGCTTGCCGTAGGGTGCGACGGCCGTGGTGCATATCAGACTTAGCAATAAGAAATCCCTCTAAATCCAAAAAGCTTTATGTAGATCTCCTGTATATGAGTTGAGAACAGACTGTCTGGGTCTATTGGTTCTGTTGTTTATTTTTAGTTTGGCTGAGATATGATTTTTGTTGTGCTTATTTTTTTTTATTTTTTTTCTCTATGACATATAAATGCATATAAAACTGTGAAAATCCATTGTGTTCAGTTAAAGGGTGAGTTTTAGGCTAGTTTTTTTTTTTTTTTTTTTTTTTTGCATGTCAATCTAATTTGTTTAATTATGGATGATTTTTCCTTTCTCCATCTCTTTTCGCGCTACACACACACACACACACACACACACATACATATAAATACATATATATATAAATATAAAAATATATATAATCTCGCTCTCAGGGTCTTTCACAAATCCAATATCCGAAATACTTCATGTTCTTATTTCCTGAGTCGCAATTTTCCAAGTCCTGATTATTTTGTCTTTTTTTTAAATAATGATTCAGAACTGTCAATCACTACATTTAGCACTTGACTGTGAACTTGTCATCATCTAACAGAAAAGATGTCATTGAATTTTGGTGTTTTTGTAGCCAAAATATTGCGTGACGTTTTGATCTATTCACCCCTCTCACTCGGACACTCGGTTTTTTGGTTGAACCCTCGTGTTGAACCTTCTGTCCCGGTCAGAGGTCAAAGGGAACGTCAGAGAGGAGATATAAACACATCCCTCCAACAACACAAACACACTCATACATGCTGGACTTCAATCAGAAAGCATTAACTCACAATCATCTGGAAAATGTTTTCTGTGGTTGTGTTTCCACCCCCTCGACTGTCCCCTCCCCCCATGTTAGTAAAACATGACAGTGTTTCACTAAGTCAAGAGATGTAAACCTGTTCTGTATTCAACCCAATGAGAAAAAGCAATAAAGATTATATCAAGGAAAAGGTGTGTGAATCAAACCTCTGGATGTTTCTGTCTTTCTTTACTCATATTGAGTAACAATAGTGTTGCCACTCATTTTACTTGTACACAAGACTGGAAGTATGAAAAATCCATTTACTGACAATAAGTGAATTTCAAAACTTAATTTTACAAACCTATCGTAGCTTACTAAACTTAGACTTTTTTATACTTTACTATGATTTTTTTTTTATCTTAACAGACTATAACATTTTTTGCCTTTCTGTAATATTACATTTTTTATACCTCACTGTGTTATGACATTTTATGCCTTATTATACTGATTTTTTTATGCCTTACTACAGACATTTTTTCCGTAATATACTATGACATTTTATACCTTACTTTATGATTACTTTTTTAACATTACTATACTGTGACTTTTTTAACATTACTATACTATGACTTTTTTTTATTTTACTATGCTATGACATTTTATGCCTGACTACAATGATAATTTTATTTATAACATTTATTTATTTAATAAATTACTTTTTTAACCTTAGTATACTTTTTTGCCTTATTATACTGTGACTTTTATATACCTTACTATGCTGACATTTTTAGCCTTACTATATTATGACTTTTTATGCATTTAATATAACATTTTTTGCCTTTCAAAAGTATTACTTTTTTATACCATGCTATACTATGACATTTTTGCCTTGTTATACTATGACTTTTTTATGACTTACTACACTATGACATTTTTAATATACTGTGACATTTTATACCTTATTATACAATGACTTTTTTATACTTTACTATGCTAACATTACTTACATACAACCTTATTATACTATAACTTTTTTTTGCCTTATACTGACTTTTTTATATCTTACCATACTATGACTTTTTTACCTTACTAGACTTAACATTTTTTGCCTTTCTATTGCATTACTTTTTTATACTGTGACCTTTTTCATACCTTACTACACTGACTTTTTTTGCCTTATTATACAATGACTTTTTTATACCTTGCTACGCTCACATTTTTATGCCTTGCTATACTATAACATTTTTATCCTTAATATACAATGACTTTTTTAGACTCATACTATGAAATTTTTTGCCTTTCTACACTGACTTTTTTATACCTTACTATACTATGACATTTATGCCTTATTATACTGTGACTTTTTTATGACTTACTACACTGACATTTTATACCTTATTATACAATGACTTTTTGATATACCTTAATATGCTGACATTTTTAGCCTTACTATACTATAACCTTTTTAACATGACTATACTGTGACTTTTTTTACCTTACTAGACGATAACATTTTTTTGTCTTTCTATAGTATTACTTTTTAAACCTTACCACACGATGACTTTCTTATACCTTACTACTTTTTTATGACTTACTACACTATGCCATTTTATATCTTATAATACAATGACTTTTTTTAACCTTATTATACTATGACTTTTTTAACCTTATCATACTGTGACTTTTTTATACCTTACTACACTATGACCTTTTTTGCCTTATTATAAAATTACTTTTTTATATATCTTACTATGCTGACTTTTTTAACCTTACTGTACTTACTGTGACTTTTTTAACATTACTATACTATGACTTTTTTAACATTACTATACTGTGACTTTCTAAACCTTTCTATACTGTGACTTTTTTAACCTTACTATACTATGACTTTTTTTTTATCTTACTATACTATATTTTATACCTTACGCAACTATGACTTTTTTGCCTTATTATACAATTACTTTTTTATATACCTTACTATGCTGACTTTTTTAACCTTACTATACTATGACTTTTTTTTTTACCTTACTAGACTATAACATTTTTGCCTTATTTTACTGTGACATTTTTATCCTTAAAGACATTTTATACCTTATTATACAATGACTTTTTTATATCTTACTATACTATGACTTTTTTTTAATCTTACTATACTATGAAATTTTTTGCCTTTCTCAAGTATTACTTTTTTTATATCTTACTATGCTATGACTTTTATTGCCTTATTATACTATGACATTTTATACCTTATTATACAATTACTTTTTTATATACCTTACTATGCTGACATTTTTAGCCTTACTACACTATGACTTTTTTAACATTACTATGACTTTTTTTTTTATCTTACTATAATATATTTTATACCTTACTAAACTATGACTTTTTTGCCTTATTATACAATTACTTTTTATATACCTTACTATGCTGACATTTTTAGCCTTACTATACTATGACTTTTTTTTTTTACCTTACTAGAATATAACATTTTTTTGCCTTTCTATAGTATTACTTTTTTTTTACTTTACTAAACTATAATATTTTTTGCCTTTCTATAGTATTACTTTTTATACCTTACCATACGATGACTTTCTTATGCCTTATTACTTTTTTATGACTTACTACACCATGACATTTTTATTCTTAATATACTATGACATTTTATATCTTATAATACAATGACTTTTTTAACCTTACTATACTGTGACTTTTTTAACATTCCTATACTGTGACTTTTTTAACCTTACTATACTATGACTTTTTTAACCTTACTACACTATGACTTTTTTAACATTCCTATACTGTGACTTTTTTAACCTTACTATACTATAACTTTTTTAACCTTACTACACTATGACTTTTTTAACATTCCTATACTATGACTTTTTTTTAATCTTACTATGCTATATTTTATACCTTCCTAAACTATGACTTTTTTGCCTTATTATACAATTACTTTTTTATATACATTACTATGCTGACTTTTTTAACCTTACTATACTGTGACTTTTTTAACCTTACTGTACTATGACTTTTTTAACCTTACTATATTGTGACTTTTTTAACCTTACTACACTATGACTTTTTTAACCTTACTAGACTATGACTTTTTTAACCTTACTATACTATGACTTTTTAACCTTACTACACTAAGACTTTTTTAACCTTACTATACTGTGACTTTTTTAACCTTACTAGACTATGACTTTTTTAGCCTTACTACACTGACTTTTTTAACCTTACTACACTAAGACTTTTTTAACATTACTATACTATGACTTTTTTAGCCTTACTACACTATGACTTTTTTAACCTTACTACACTAAGACTTTTTTAACCTTACTATACTATGACTTTTTTAATCTTACTACACTATGACGTTTTTAAGATTACTATACTATGACTTTTTTTTAATCTTACTATACTATGAAATTTTTTGCCTTTCTCAAGTATTACTTTTTTTATATCTTACTATGCTATGACTTTTATTGCCTTATTATACTGACATTTTATACCTTATTATACAATTACTTTTTTATATACCTTACTATACTGACTTTTTTAACCTTACTATACTATGACTTTTTTTATCTTACTATACTATGACTTTTTTTAACCTTACTAGACTATAACATTTTTTATAACTTTCTATAGTATTACTTTTTTATACCCTACTATACTATGACATTCTATGCCTTATTATACTGTGACTTTTTGTTTTGCTTTTTTTTCCTTTTTAATGTTACATTTTTATCATACATACATCTTATAATTTTTTTAAATCTCTGTTACATTTTAATGACATTGAAATTACATTTACTTAAAACATTTTCTGACATACAACATTTATTACTTATGCTACAGCATTTTTTATGACTCAGACAATGTATATCATGGTATTTTTTTTTGCACCTCAGAAATTATTCTTGCACACAATTTTTATATCTTTTATTAGCTTTAAACAATTACAATATATGGACAGTATATATCTTTATTTTCAGTTTCATTTAATGGCATTAAAATATATTTCCATTGTTAATACAGTTCAGTGCTGTCTCGTTTAAAAACACACGTGACTGTTAGAGAGACACAGTCATTCATTCTTCATCATACAAAATAAACCACTTCTCCACATCATTCTTTTCTTATGTACAGAGTTCTCATGCAGGCATCTCACCTAAGTGTTCAAACTTATCAGGTGCAGAATGTGACCATCGGGTGAAACCAGAGCAAGACGACCCATGAGCTGGTCTCAGTCAGTGCGTTCACACCTATCAAAGTCATTTTTCATCTGAGCGTGTTCTGATGATGTTAATAAAGACCATCGACGATCTGATTATTTACATTATTACATCTTGAATGGTCCGTGAAGGTTTGTTCTCGCAGCCAGGCGAGTTTACTGTCTGTGGTTTTGGTCCTGGTGGTTCACACAGTGGAGGGTTTCATCAGCGCCTGCTCCCCGAACAGCTGCTTAAAGTGGACCACATGCTCCTCACAGTGCTCTCCTGTAACACAAACACACACACATTAACAGTTGTGTTACTAAATAGGAACTGTAGTAGTTTACTGTAGTAAAGGACTTAAAGTCACAACCCTCAGTGACGCCACCCACTGGTTTGTGAACTGTGGTTTTAAAGCCTCCACTTTATGATCAGACTCTGGTTGGACTCACAGGGTCCATGAATTATTGTTAACGGGACATTTCTGACATTTTTATGCCAATTAGATCCAAGAAAGACCAAGTTTTTAAATTGCTAAGAATGAATTTTATTTGTTAACATAGTATAGTATCTATACAACTTATCCATATAAGGTCATGGGGGGTGGAGCCAATCCCACCCTGGACAGGTCATCAGTCCTTTACAGAGGCCTATAGGTGACTTAGAGTCACCAATTAACCTGACGTTCATGTCTTTGGACTGTGTGTGTGTGTGTGTGCGCCCGCTCACCAGGATTAAAGCCGGGGCTTCCTCTCAGCCGTTGGTTCCTCTGCTGGAACGACCTGAACACGGTGTAAAACAACATCTGGTCTCCGGTTTGTCGCGCTGCGTCTAAAAACTTCCTCGCCGACACGTTGTCATGTCCACCTGCCCAGAGGAGCAGCGAGCAGGTGAGTTCACTCTGAACTGAAGCTCACGAACCACAACATTTATGGAAGACACACATCTGACATACAGAACAATCATACAATCACAGTGACCACGACCCTTTAAACAGATGTTTATGTGACAGTTAAAGCGTCTGAGTGTGACTGCAGATACTTTGGTTCTGGTTTTATTTTCTCCTGTTGGATGAACTGAGGTAAACGAACCGACGCTGCGGATGAATCTGAGCGCGCCCAGAACCTGCTGCTTGGACAACAGAACCTCAACGATCTCGTCATTGGCCGTGGACAAACGCTGAAACACACCAACATTACATGAATTCAAATTATTGTTTTATTTTGGTGCCACAATCTGCAACAAGCCTATGTTTGTGTGTTTGATACCTTGAGCATGTCCAGTGACAGCTGGTGTGCAGGAGGGTACGTGCTCTCCAGAGACAGCAGCAAACAGGCCTGAAACCACGGAAACAAATGAAAACGAGCAGCAGAACAATCACAGGAGGACAGGTGGTGATGATGATGATGAAGAACTACATCACACTAGTTCATGACTGACTGTTATGGAGTAATGGAGCTGAAACAATCAGTCAATTGATGAATGTAGAGAAAAAACATCTGCAACACATTTTGATAAATCAATAATAATAAATGACATTTTCCACGACTTCCTGTAATAATCAATTATTAAAATTAATGTAATTCAGTATTGTCATTTTCTTAAATGTTCATTAGATGTTTTATACATATTGAGACATTTAAACTGAATGATTCTGTACATGGCACTGATGTAAGGGGTTTCCCCAGTTTTTCACTTGTCAAAACACTGAATCCTACACTTCCCATCATGCATCTCAACTGTAACCTCAGGCCTGTCAACCTCATCCTGATGACATCATCAAGAGTGTGACCTCACCAGTGGTTTGGAGTCACTGAGGACGTGATACTGCAGGAACTGATGCAACATGTAGAAGAGGTTGTGCTGCACCAAGGTTTTAATCACCAGCTCGTACAGGTAGTGCTGCAAGGACAACAAACAAACAAATAAACAAACAAACAAACAAACAGGTAGTGCTGCAAGGACAACAAACAAACAAATAAACAAACAGGTAGTGCTGCAAGGACAACAAACAAACAAATAAACAAACAAACAAACAAACAAATAGTGCTGCAAGGACAACAAACAAACAAACAAACAAACAGGTAGTGCTGCAATAAATATAATAAATTTGAAGCAGGAAACATGAAACTTTTCTCTCTTGATCAAACTTTCAGACATAATGAACAAATACAGGACATTTGATCAAGGAGGCGTCACTCTGCTCCGTTTTACCTGCACCGTGATCTGGAACTGGTTCAGAGAGCGAATGTACTCCATCAGCACTGCAATGATGAACTTATGGGACACCCCCTGCAGACACACACACACACACACACACACACACACACACACACACACACACACACACACACACACACACACACACACACGTTTTCCTGGTGTTTCCCTGAAGTTGAGAATAAATCCGATGGATGATCAGACACTGTAGTCTGTACCTTCCTCTCGGTGAACGATGACAGGACGTGTGTGTACATGTCTGATTGGTCGATGACGGCCTGAGTTCTGACCGGACGTTTCTGAGCCGCGCTGCCTCGACTCTGCCCGGACTCCATCGCCTACAAATAACACACAAATACACAAAGCTGAGTGTGTGTCCTCGGCATCTGTTTAGCTCTGTGTTTATCAACGTCGTCTCTCACCACGGTGTAGCTCTGCTCTGCCTCCAGATATTCTTTATACACCTGGTTGAGTTTGTCGAAGACGGTCGCCACGACAGGAAGACTTCCCTTCTCGCCGCCGTCCAGAGCTGAGGAAACGTATTAAATGTATTTTCCTTTATTTGTCATGATGTGAATACTTTACTCACTTTATTTTTACTAGTAGTTACTTCTTTGTCAGTCTAAGTAACAGACACACAGACGCACTCTGTGAGCAGACGGACAGGATGACCATCTTGCAGTCTCGCCGTCGTAACAGGAAGTCCATCAGTTTGCCTTTGTCCTGCAGCAGGTTGACGGTTGGAGGCAGCTTCACCTGCAGGTACCACAGGTAACCTGACACACACAGGACAACACATTTCAGCTGAGGTGAAACAATTGAGGAGCGTGCACGTGTGTGTGTGTGTGTGTGTGTGTGTGTGTGTTCATTCCACACCTTCACTGGCGCTGATGATGATGTCGGGCTGGAAGACGCTCCAGGAGGAAGAGTCTGGGGTGGTGGTCAAGGTCAAAGTGAGAAAATAAAAAGATGATGATGTTTAAGGATGTTAACTCTTTTAGAGCCACATCAAGTTTTTTCTGTTTTTTAATCTCTTTGTTTTTTGTTTTTTTTTTTTAAAATGTCTCCACATTTTCAGAATCAGCTCACTGTAATAGGGGATGGTAGCTCAGAGAAGAAGAGGAATCTAAGTCAGGGCTTGTTAGAAAGAACTGATTCTCTAGTTGAAGGAGAAACAAACAGCTCCTCCATCAGGAGAACAAGGCTCTGAAGACCTGATGGAGGAGGAGGAGACTCTGAGGACCTGATGGAGGAGAACGAGGCTCTGAAGACCTGATGGAGGAGGAGACTCTGAAGACCTGATGGAGGAGGAGGAGACTCTTCCTGTGGGGTTAAAGGCGAATGGACTCAGAGACCACGCCTTCTGTTGGCTGTGGAGGATACAGAGCTGACAGGGGACTGGAGGCTGAGAGGGGACCACAGCTGGACCTGCAGAGAGAACGACAGACCCTGAAGACCCGGTCACTGTGTGTGTGTGTGTGTGTGTGTGTGTGTGTGTGTGTGTGTGTGTGTGTGTGTGTGTGTGTGTACCTGACAGTGGGATCCTGTAGGGGTGTATGGAGCGGGCAGGCAGGACAGGCTGGTGTGTGTTGACGGCACAGTCCGGCTCCTTCAGCTTAATGTCAAAGATCAAAGACGTCTGAGACAAACACACACAGAATAAATAAGACGCTGTCGCACTCACAGTCAAACTACAATTACAACATCAACACACACACACACACACACACACACACACACTGACCTGGGAGCTCTGATGATGAACCACCACCAGGTTGTCCACGATGTTGAGGGCAAACTTCCCTGTGGTGTTCAGCTTCAACACATGACTCTTTTTACATGCACCCTCCCTGAACACACACGCACACACATACACACACACACACACACACACACACACACACACACACACACACACAAGTTGACAGTTCAGTTCTTCCTGACCTTGTCAACACCTACTAGGAAATAAACCAGATTATGATGTCAACAAGTGTCCTCACAAAGATAGAAGTACAAGTCTGTGTGTGTGTGTGTCTGTGTGTGTGTGTCTGTGTATGTGTCTGTGTGTGTCAGTGTGTGTGTACCTTGGGAGGTGATACAGCACAACCTCTGCACTTGGACTGTTTGCTGTTCTCGAGTGATGCTTCAGATACATCACATACAGCTGACTGTAACTGTGGGGGGGAGACAGTTTCAATCACAATTCAAGGAAACACACACACACACAGACACACACACACACAGACACACACAGACACACAGATCCAATGAGCAACACAAAGAGGCGGGAGGCCTACATGGTTGCCATGGCGATGTCTCTCTCCGACAGGCTGAGTTTGGCGGGTTTGGGGACGACCGGCAGCTCGATCTCGAACTTGGACATCTTGGACATGGTCCCGTTCTGAAACAGGAAGTAAGGACGATGTGATCGGTGACGACACGACTCAGCGTAAACAACAAACCAGGGCTGGATGTGTCAGGTCACTGCACTAAAACCAACACGTATGAAGCTATGAAGCCACTGGTGAGAGTCCTAACATCTGTCTGGGCAAGGAGGAGGAGGAGGAGGAGGAGGAGGAGGAGGAGTCTTCCTCACCCTGAAGGCGAAGGGCTGCAGGACGTTCCCCTGCACCGTGGTGGACAGAAGGATGACGGCCGTCTCCGGACAATACTGATACCAGTTCACATTGATGCTCTGACTCTTCAGCAGCTTCAGACTGCGCTTGTCTGGAAACACCTACACACAGTTTGGTTTATGTTCTATTGTTAGAAAACAGTGGAGGTGTCATTTATCTGAGGTTTGTATAAAAAGTTAAACACATTTCGAACTGTTGATCTGTTTTAATCACATAAGACATTTGATGTTTCATGTGTGTATGAATGTGTAGTATATATATTGTTGTTAATTACTGTAACATGCAAACTTTTATATTTTGGTATTTCAGACTGACAAATACAAACCTGTTATGAATCTCATATTTAAATCATTATTTTAATTAGAATATTATTATTTTTTCTACTCATACTATTCATACCATTCAAATAATTCAATATAAACTAATTAAAATAATGTGAAAAATATTACAAAAATATTAATATAATACTAATATGTGAACGGGGGGGGGCACTAATTACAGCATGAGAAACAAGAACACGTGAGAAACGTAGTCTAAGAACGACCTGATAAAACTCAATCCCCTGATCGGTGATGAAGACGATCTCGTTCCAGTTGGTCCAACAGAAACCCAGAACATTTGCATTCTTCGTCTGCAGGACAGAAGAAAAAGAAACACAAATACTGTGACGACACACAAACGCTGTTTAAACACCGTCAGAGCTGCCGGTGTCTCCTCGTCTGGGGATCATACCTTACACTCCTGGGTGAACTCTGTGTGCGGGTAGTCGGGGATGAAGTTGATGAAATCCTACAGACAAACAACAACAGAATCAACAGTGAAACGACTGAGTGACCTTAAGAGCAGCTGCGGTCGTTGTGTGTTGAAATGATTCACAATCAGCGAACCAACATTTTTCTCACAGACAGAAACAAAAACAGAAACTTTTGAAGCTCATGAGTTCAACTGTGAAGAAGTTTCTGTGACTGTTCTTCATCAAACTTAAAACATGGTTTGTCTTGTATGTGTGAAGATGATGTTCTGTAGACTGGGGCGTGTCTGTAGCACCACGATGCTAACGGTGCTAACAATGCACAGCAATGTTGTAACACATTTAAACTTTATGAAAAACATTAACTGTGAAGCTCTCAGTGTCACTGAACTCACCACAGACTTCGAGGTTCTCTGTACAGCCAGGATCTTGTTTCCGATGGAGAACTTGATGCACTTCACTTCTCCTTTATCATCCATTCTGAGGAAGGAAAACGATATATTTTTGGAGGAGAAGGTGGAGCTGAGGAGGAGTGAGGGGTGGAGCTGACCTGCTCTGTACTCTATCCTGATTGGGTGCTACAGTCTGTCAATCACACAGTAGCCACGCCCCCTTATCCATCCCCTGCTTTCTGGTCTATTTTCCTCTAAATGGACCATCATTTAAAAAATGAACATCATGTTGTATTGAAGACTTGAAACTAGAGACTGAGACCATAAACTCATTAGGAAAACGTTTACTGAGCTAATAAATCAAGGGAGAAGTAGGGACATTTTCCCATAGACTTCAATACAATCTGACTTCTTTAACAACCAGTGGAGTCGCCCCCTGATGGTCATTAGAGAGGATGAAGGTTTGAGGCTCTGTCCACTTTCTGTGACTTCAGTCCAGTGTCTGTCCAACGACCGTCCATCAGGAGATTCCTGCAAATGTGAAAGTACCTGAAGGCAACGCTGCTCTTGTCATCTGGGCCTTTGACCACCACACCTGTGGCTCCACCTGAACGCACCGCAAACACCTGCAGCCAGGAAACAGGACACAACACATAGAAAGTCAATAAAAACGCTTCCGCCTCCAGTGTCATGATTACTCACAATGACGTTACATTCACTTCTGATATATCAATCTATTTTAGCTCATCGATTGTTTGATATCAACGAAATACCACGTTAAACCAAAACCCTTGACGAGGAGCACGTTGAGACTCATCTAATTAAACTGCAGACTTTTGTTTGAACTAACAGACTGTCTCTCAGTTAGCTTGCCTCGTTAGCCACACCAATGCTACCTAGCTCACCTGCTTGTTCGCCTCATCGAAGAAGACGTTGTTGACGCTGGACGCGTGTTCAAACTGCACCGGGTTCTCACACAGCTCCAGGTAATGTTCCCCGCTCATCCTCACACACCTGGGCCCCGGGTCTTTACAGCTTTACCCCAACTTTAGCTCAGTTTAGCTTCCTGTTAGCTGGAGCGGCAGGACCGGAAGACACGACGAGGCTTCCTGTTTCGTCCTTCAGAGTAAAAGCGGGATGTTTCTATTTATCTGTATTTTTGACAGACACATTATGTGGGACCAAAAAAATTACAAATATAATAACATAGAAGTTGCATTTTTTAATTATCAAAATGTTTTTGTTTTTCATATGTTTATGTATTCAATTATTTAATTCTGCACTTTCGTGTTCATCTATACTTGTCTCTCATAATTCAGTTTATCAGATATGCCTTTAATACACTTAGATTACTTTTCTAACTGGGGAGGGAAAATGCTCCATATTTTGAATGATTTCCAATGATACAACCTGTTATCACAGCTGGTGAAACCACACAGTCATTTACAATTCGGTCATAATACAAATAGAAACAATACACAACATATGTTTGTTATGATCTTTTGTTTTACAGATTTAATGATTGTCTTTTCTTATGTGTTCAAATGTTACAATGCATTTCTACTAGGATTTTCCTTTTTTCTTGCTATGTATTATTTTTATTATAATTATTACAATTTATACATAATTACTCCAATGTTGAATTCATATGGATTTTTTAAAACTAATTAATTCATTAAATTAATGAATCCATTTTTCTCTCAGATGTTTGTTTTTGTTGACTTATCAAATCCATAAAGTGTCAGCAGGTAGCACAGAATCTAATCTCTACAACAAAATATTTACTCTACTTTAGAGAATGTGATAATTATTTTATTTTGAAGGAATCTGGTAGGAAGCCCCCTTAAGAGTCATATGACAGAATGACATGTGATCACGTGCCCAGGCTTGGAAAAGACTCTAATTAAATTAAAGATCAGATTTTAAAACAGATTTTAGTATGTTTGTGCTAAAAAGAACAAACATTTAAATATTTTTATTCTTACTTAACAAGAATAAAATAAAGAATAAAACAGATTTTTGATCTTCGCTTTTTAATGTCACCCCTTCATCACATCATGAGGCATATCATGAGAATATACACACCATAAAATCATCATGAGAGAGAGAAACAAAAAACCAAACACACAATAATCTGCAGGAAGTGACCGATGTCTCCCAGACCAGGTTTTCTGGACTGAAGTCACAATCAAAGAGCTACGTGTTACACATTTGTCATTGCTAACGTCAAAAACAGGCCCCATCTTTTACATTTAATGGCATCATGCTAGAATAACTATATCTTGCATTTTTCTGACTCTAATAAAAGTTTCGTTTTGCACTTTAATTCCAAAGCACAGAAAAGAACGGCTGCAACTTTCACTTTGAAGAAAATCATCTTAAAGACACATACACATAGTTCCTGTCCACACATTTTAGTCAATTACGTGACAAATAAATCAACTTTAGTTCCTTCCAGAAACTGTGATGAAAAGTGATGAGGACAGTGTGAAAGAAAAACTAAAATAAGTCAGAGAGTTAAAGTTTGAACCTGTCTGTAACATCAAGTGTCAAACTGTCGGAGCATTTTAAGGCTTTAAAAAGCCTCAGATTTCTAGGATTATTTCACTTTAAATGGTCAAAACAAGAAGTTTCTCCTCTAATCCTGAAATCTGGCGTCTTTCTCAAAAAGCTGTTTCACACTCGACATCAGCTGCTCTACCTGCTTGTTCCTCACCTCCCTGCAGGACAGACCTGGGTTCTCCACTACAATTTAAAATAAAGGCTTTGAACGAAGCTCCTGAAGATTCTGTTTAAAAAGCTTCAAGTATTTTTATGATTCCTGCAGAAACACATCCTGTGATCATTCTCAGTGGTCGACAGTAGCAGAAAAACCTTCAATATCCAACTGGGTGAAATCATCCCTCCTGCAGCCAGGAGGAGGCGCTCCGTCCTGCTCGTTCAAAGGATTAGTGGGTGGTGGTGGGGTGAGGGGGGGCATTGGAGGTGGGAGGAGGAGGAGGAGGAGCTGCCGGGTCCTCCTGCGTTCATCTCCTCCTTACAGCGTTTTCAACACGGCGGGATCGTGAAGAGAGAGCGAGCCGGGGCGAGCGTTAGTCGTCAGCGTCGGGTTGTAAAGGAGGACCGCCGTCCTCAGAGGTGACAGGGAACGTTTTCTTCCCTCGCTTCTGAACGTGATCCTCGTTCCTCTTCTCCAACGCCACGATCTGCCGGAGAGGAGAGAGAGCTCGTTTAACCCAGCAGTAAATAAACGCCAACAAAAGCCAATGCTGACGAGCCTTGAACGTTCATTCAAGAGCCAGAAAACTCTGTAGATTCATGACTAAAACTATGTGAACACACAAACAAAAACATGCGCAGTCAGAGATATAAAGGTCTAGATGATTATGAGTGATGAAGTATGTACGTAAGGTGATGTAAAGCTGTGACGTGAATATCAACTTTGATCAAAGAAAAATTGACAAGATTGAATAATAACGAAGAAAAAGACGTGATGGGTCTATAAAAACTGTGCTTAGTCATCTTTGTTACCTCGGCAACAAATTCAGCCTCGTCTTCAGCTCCAACTGGGATGTTCAGTCCGGTCACAGTGTTGAAAAGGTCGTACACACTCATCGCCTCGCTCACCCCCCTCTTCTGGAAAAACTGACACACACAAACAGCACATAACTAACAGCATCACAGAATGAGCCAACAATGTATTTCTATAGTCTCTGTTTCCATTACGTGTGGAAACACTCAGTGTTTTCTGGATTTGATCTGATTCAAAATATTTCTGTGATGTTTAATGACATTTAAATTCACTATGTGAATCATCAGAACTAAAACAGTTGAAAGCTGCTCTGATGGTCTCAGTCACGACCTCCGAACCTCAGGACGGGACGACTGGGGTTTGTGGAGCAGGAACAACAACAACAACAACAACAACAACAAACTGAAGTTACCGTGGAAACGTTCCTGCAGTCTCTGAAGAGGAACTCCAGGCCGTGAGGGTGGGTGGGCTCCACCGACTGACTGACGTCGATCAACCACACCTGCAACAGAAGAGAAGGAAAGTGAGAGGGAACAAATGAGCAAATCCATAATGAAGAACAGAGAACATTAAACGAATGAACGGGAGAAAGGATAGAGAAACAGTCTGACCTTCCCTTCGTGCCACAGCATGTTGTATTCACTAAGATCAGCATGAACCAGATTACACTCCTGGTACAGCTGCTGCATCATCTACAGGGAGGCAGAGGTCAGAGGTCAGACGGAGAACACAACAGTCTCTGGCCTGAGTGCCGTGTCCTGTAGCTACTGTACCTACATGTAGGACCTGGTAGTAGGCGTTCTTCATGTCCTCTGAGCCCAGCATGGCGTCTTTGAGCTTGGGGGCAGGGACGTGGTCTTTACCGATGAATGACATCACCAGGATGTGTTTCTTCAGCAGGACCACCTCCGGACAGGGAATCTCCGCTTTCTTCATCCTGAACACAAACAGTGATGTCACACTTCTGAGACCACTTGGTGCCAACATCTGGACTTTGTTAGTTTCAGGTTGGAGACACCTGAGTGTCCAAGGTCACACGGCAGCGGCAGGTGATTTACCTGGTCAGGTTGTGCATCTCCTTCTCGGCCCACAGCCTGATGACTTTGCGTGGGTTGAGTTTGCTGAATCGGTCTTTGAAGCGATAGTCGTCTTTGATGTAACGGTCTCTGTTCTTGAACTCGTTGAGCGTCGTCTTGAAAACCTTCAGCACCACCTCGTCTGGGACCGGCTGCTCCTCCAGGCTGAAACACACAGTTTTAGATGGTTGGTTTGTCTTGTTCTGCTCCTTCCTGTTGATCCCGTTCTTCCTCCCTCTATCCACTCACCTCCCGCCGTCAGCGTGGAAGACCACAGACTCTTTCCCGGTGCTGATGCAGCCGTTGATGTTTTCCAGCACGCCAGCGTTCACCATCTTATACATCAGCAGACGAGTGCGAGGGTCCACTGCTTGTTCCTGCAGAGAAAAGAGGAAGATTTTGTGTTTGGTTCCTGATCTGTGTGTGTTTGAACATGGTGTGTGTGTGTGTGTGTGTGTGTGTGTGTACGCACGGCGGTGGAGTGCTCCTTCTTCTCGTGCAGCCGAGCGCTGCGTCTCTGCTCGCTGTAGCAGTGCTGCTTCAGGGAGTTAAACACCTGGTTGGACAACTTCAGGTCCATCCCCAGACCGTCACCGACGTGGACCTCAGGGGCAAACTGAGGGAGCAGAGGGTGGAAAAAACAGAGAGGCATCGCGATCAGGGTGAATCTGCTGGATTCAGTTCAGTCGGACGGATCATAGAAAGATGAAGGTTACACAGACCATTAAATAACAGGAAGTAATATTTCTAACTAACGTTGAACATGAACTTCCTGTTTAAGATCAATAGAAAAACACTGATGTAGTAAAAATGGTGCGACGTGAGAATAACAGAATAAAATGAATAGAATAGATTAAATAGAGACGTGACAGTGACTCTGTCCTACATTGTCCATACGAGCCGTGTTCTTGCGTCCACAGGTGTCCTCATCATGTTTGGTGGTGATGTTCTTGCCTTTACCAGTGAAGCCTTTCCTGGGTGTGATCTGAGGCTTCTCTGAATGTGGCGCGCGCGCGCACACACACACACACACACACACACACACACGCACTTTGATTTAGTGTAAAATAACAGATCCAATAATAAAATAAAATAAAGTCTGATACCACTGACACATGTTGTTAGTTTGTGTTAACGAGCAGAGGGAGGGTTCAAGGACTCTACTGTGTTTCTATTATTCTGTCCACCGGCTGTGGATGTGTTACCTGCTCTGTAGGGGTCATGTCTTGTGTCCTGCCAGTCAACCTCATCCTCTGAGCTGTCGCTGTCTTCGTATGGATGGACCATTCGGTAGTTTTCAAAGGAGATGGACACTGGACACGAACATTAACAAGCATTATTGTCACTGCAATAAACTCAGAGCAACTTCTCCTCACTCTGAGATCAGAAAAATACAGGATTGATCCCATTGACTTTGGCTACAAGCAGCTGACAGCTAGGCCTCTGAAGGAGACACTCTGATTGGCTGTGACATCACCCACTGGAGCCAATAGGAGTGTCCCATGTAGAGATGTGACTCTAGACGTCACTATCAAAGATGGAGGATGAGAATGGATGGATAAACACACAGAAGTAAAGCAGCAAAGCTCCAGTCAAAGGCTCAGACTGATCCAGATCTGAACTAACTTCCTTCAGGAGTTTATCACTGAAGTCAGTGTCACACAGGACAAATCAGGGCTTGTTAGAAAGAGCTGATTCTCTAGTTGAAGGAGAAACAAACAGCTCAGAGCATCAGGAGAACGAGGCTCTGATGGAGGGGGAGACTCCATTTTAGTTTACAGGAGAAGCAGCAGAGACAAATAAACCCACAGCCCGACTACATCCTTCCTACCTTTGCTGTCTCCGTTGAACTTCTTCTCCTCGCGGCGAAGCTGATCATCAAACTCTCGGTCAAACTGCATCTGCAACATCTGGGCGAGCATCAGGTCACTGGTCGTGTCGGGGGCCTCATCCGACAACAACAAGTCTGCTCCAGGCCTGAGAAACCAGGAAATGACAAAACTAATGAGTCAGTGTCAGGTCAACAAAACCATTCACATGGAAACAAAAAACACAAATTCCCACATTTTCATCTTTTATCTATCATTGATTCTCTAGTGTAATAAAATCCAGGTTAAGACAAAGCCAGCAGGACATTGTCTGAAAAAGACGGCATCAACTGATCAGATTTCAAAGAGTTAGTTTAGATGCATTTTCTCCGTGTTCATTACTCACCCATTATTTAAGATAAAACTGTTGATTTGACACACACACACACACACACACACACACACACACACACACACACACACTTACTCTGTCAGTGCGGGGAAGACGTTGTTCTCCTCTTCCAGCTGTTTGGCCAGCTGTTCACTCATGACATCAGTCAGAGAGCAGGCTGGAGCTGATGGGGTCACTGAACCCCACGGGCTCTGCAACACACACACACACACACACACACACACACACACACCGATGAGGACAATCACACATCCAGATATCTAATGTGTTGGAGAAACTAAATCCCGCCTCTTGCTCAGTGTCACAGTTTTCTGGTGCTGAGTCTCAGCTGCTTTTCACTTTATTGTAAAATCCATTATTTTATTTATAAACGTGCTGAAGGTCAAAACAGGAAACACTACTGATTAAGTACTGAAGTGACTTTGTAAAGCTCCCAAACTGCTGCACAGCTACATTTAAGTTTTAGTGTTTGTTTAGATAATAACTTTAAAGTATCAGGGTTATTAACATTAGAATAAGTTGGGGTTTTTTTTGCACCTTTTCATTTCCCCAAACTTTTTGGGCCCAGCTGGACTCTGACGTGACAGTGAAACTGGGTTAAAATTAAACCTCTGACTCATTAAAAAAGACAAGTTGAGACATGTATGAGGCGAGTCCCTCCTCCAGGATCATGACGTGTGTGGACCTTCCCACAGGGCTGTGGGGGACATCTGATGGTATCTAACTGTTTTCTTAAATACATATTCGTATGGACAAGTTGGACAACATGCTGGTGATAAACGTGATAAACACTCGATATTTCACCATTTCAACTTAAATAAAGACAAAGATTTAAGTTGCTGAACAACTCCCACTGTTTTATTATTTATAATAAAGTTTCCAGAGCATTAAAAACGAGCGTGGGGGTAAATTTAAGGCTGAGATGTTACAGAAATAGAAACAGTCTTCGTTCAGTCATGGCCATATTGGACAACAACTAGCATTAGCAGCTAACACAAGTTTCGTGAAGTTTACCAACACGAAGGAGACACAACAGGACAAAGCAGCTACAGTGAAGAGGTTCTTACCTTTGGTGTTTCTGCCGTGACTCCTGTTCGATCCATGGCTTCAATATCAACGATTAATCGATTCTTTCTTCGACGAGTGAATGGTGGCTAGCCGCAAAGCTAACGTTAGCACGAGAGGGAGGCAGCTTTAGCGACGAGAAAGTGCTGAAAATGAGACTAATGGCGACGTCCAGTGACGTGACAGGAACCGGAAACTGCTGTTTGATCTTCGGTTAATCGAAAAAAGATAATGTACGAGTCAGTCACGAAGGTTTTCTTTAAATAATCTAGATTTAATTTGAGGTAGGGCGGCCGTTTCTCAGGAGTTTCCCAATGCACTGAACCTTAGCACAACAGGAAATACGTCACTGTGCGCCTTCACAATAAAAGCCCCCATAGTGTTTTCTAATGGTGTTTTATTGAACATGACCTTAAAGTCATGAAAAACTAAAACTGAAACGATTAATCAATTATTTGAATATTTAGATAATCATTTAAAAATTGGAGTTTATAAACAACAATCAATTCACTCAAATAATTGATTGATTGAATTGACAGAACTGTATCGACCTGCATTTCTCACTATTTCTGACATTTTGTGTAAATTAATATAAATAATATAAATAAATATATGTAAAAATATAAATAAATTAAACATCAAATATTAATAAAATATATAAATATTATGTAAAAGAAAATCTAGTCTACAGAGACTGCGCGTGCCCGCGTGCTCGTACCAGCTACAACGTGTGCGCGTACAACCTACAATCTGTCCAGGTTGGCTCGTGAACGCGCACGGCCGTTAGCGGCTGTCAGGCAGGAGCGTCCAGGTGAGTAAAGTCAGACACTGTTAACACAAAACAAACCGGAAACTCCAGGAGCCTGGCTCCAAAATAAAACAATGGGCCAACGTTTGTATTAGAGACAACATAAACTGGACCAAAGATGTGGTTCATGTGGTTTGGGTTCAAAGTGGTCACAGTAAATTCTGTCTGTTTGAATACATTTAAATAATCAGGTCTGATTGATTATTTGCACTTTACATCCACTTTTATAAACAGTTATAGTTTGTAACAGTAAATGAGGTCACAGTAATCAGCAATATTACATTTATATATATATATATATGTGTGTGTGTGTGTGTGTGCGTGTGTGTGTGTGTGTGTGAGAGAGAGATTGTATATACTTGTGTTTGTTTTTGATTTTTTCTCAATTTTTTTCTCAGATTTCCTTTTTGGAGCTTTTTGTATTTATTTATTTGGCTCAATCAATGTGGTTAAATAATGATGTTTTTAAAAAGTTCCTGAAAATAAAACTCTATTCTATTCTATTATCATAAAAAATGTACATCTATACATGTGAAATGGAGCAAAACAACATAACAATTTCAGATTTTTGGACTTGAGTCCATTGACATTGATGTAGACATTTTTGGACTCGTTTCATATTTTCAATATTAAGTAATTATAGGCAGGTTAGTTTCTGACAAATGCACATGCAGCAAATATATTTTCCATCCGTGTGAAATACGTGCTGTAAATACAGGATTTAAAGTGTCTCCATGCAGACGTGTCTATTTAGATTTTATTCTGAAAGTGCAGACAGGAAGCGCTGCTGGTCATTTTGAAGTCTTGACAGTTTGGGAGCATCCTGACGTCTTCTCAGAGCACAAAGTGAAAACGCATCCCTCCCTCCCTCCTCCTCCTCCTCCTCCTCCTCCTCCTCACACGTTACGATGCCCACACGGACCCACAAGGACAGGCTTTAATCCTCTCTGACGCCTTCAGGGACTTTTCACTGTCATTTTATTTTGATTCTCCTGCTCCTTTGGTGTGTGATTTTAATTGGGACGGGAATCTCTTTTGTCCGCGGGATACCGATGGCCACCACCACCACCACCGTCCCCAGCATCAGCACCACCGCCGCCGAAGGGCCGTCGGGCCAGTCAGGACGGCCGGGATTCAACCAGCACACTTAGCAGCTCGCTGCCCTGTGAGTATTCAGATGTGACTTGTGTTTAAAGGCTCCAGCCCGATGAACGCGCTCGGTCCTGGAGGATGCTCCTCAGTCTTTGGCTCCGGGTGAGGACACTGATGAAGCTGCCGCACGTCACAGGGGTCACTTTGATCCGGGATCAGCCCGTTTACACCAGACCCTGAGAGCAGCATCCAGGCTCCAGGCTCCACCTGGGGGTGGGGGGTTTAAAACCCAGCCTGTCTCAGACACACTGGGCCACATCTGACACAATGAACGTGAAGGGCAGATGGGGACGGGATGGGGGTGGGGGAGGGTGTAGTGGGTGGGTGAGGGGTCAACTGATGGTCAGACCAACCCCCCCCCAAAAGTCATCTGAGGCAGAGCGATGAACAGGCCCCACAGGCAGCAGCTGAGTGGGTAACTTCACTGGACAAACTGATCCTTTAAAAATAAATCCTGGAAAAACTGAGATTAAAGGTGCTAAACACCACTGTTAGCACTGTTAGCACTGTTAGCAGCCCTGAGCTAAATGCTATAGAGGTTGTCATTCGTTTGATCTTAGACCAAAGTGTTGCACAGTTTCAGACTTTGACCTGATGATGGCGCTAAACAAGAAGATGCACAAAACCTCACAACCATCTATCCAGCAGTTTGTGGTTATTTTGTGTCTCTTTGACAGTTTTGTGTCTTTTAATTTTTTTGTCTATTTGAATTGATTTGTGTCCTTTTTGGTAACTTTGTTTCCACGTAGTTGTTTTGAGTCTCCGTGGTCATTTTGTGCGTTGTTTTCGCTGCTTTACATCTCTTCTTGTCTCTCTGTTGTATTTTGTGTCTTTTGGTTGTTTTTTGTCTCTAGTCATTTTTTGTGCATCCACGTAGTTTTAGTCAATAGGATTTTTTGTCTCATTTTTGTTGTTTTGTGTGTCTTTTTATTTGTTGTGTGCATTGTTTTTGTAGCTTTTTGTCTCTCAATGGTCATTTTGTTTGTCTTTTGTTTGTTTTGTGTGTCTTTTGTTTGTTTTGTGTTTCTCTATGGTAATTTCTTCATCTCGTTGTTGTCTTTTGTGTGTTTTTGTCTGCCACATCCTTTTCTTGTCACATTTAATAGAATTTAATGAACTCAAACTGTTCGTTTTTCCTCTCACAGGTTGCAGAATCCCACGTTGGACCGAGTTGCCTTAACTGACCTCTGACCTCTGACCGGGGGGTCGTGACCAACAGGACTCATTGTGATCAAGCCTTCAGCTTTGACCTGCGTCATCATGACGAAGCAGAGAGTCGACGACGCCGACCGCTGATCCTGAAGCCAAAGCCTGCCGCCGCCAAACGCCATGACCCAGCTTAGGAGGAGGAGGACCATGAGGCGCTGAACGGGAAGACGGCGAGGACAAAAAGGATGTGAATGTGACAGTGAAACTGACACAACCTGCCATGACTGGTATTTTTTGAAAATCTGTGAACGGACTGAACATTTCGATCAATAACCAAAATGCAGGGACTTTCAGCTTCTTCAGAGCTGTAGAAGATGCAGAAGGAGGTGGTGCTGATGACTCCTGATCCACAGGCTCTTTCTGGACATATATCCAGCTGCTAAATAAAACGCAGCAGTGACGGTGCAGCCTCCACAAAGACGACGATGATTGTCTCCTACTGACGCGAAACCTGTAAACGCTGTAGATCAAACAGTTTCTCTCCTGCTACTTTTCCTAGATGTGAAATCAAAGACGTCACAAACACAGACAGCAAATAAGATTGTGTTAAATTATAAAAGGGCAAAGAATCAATGTTCTAACTGATGAGCTAAACAACTGAGCCACGAAAGACTCAACAACAAACACTGAAGTGTTTGGTCCCAAAAGGTGGAAAACAAACAGATTTACCTGTTGATCTGAGGGACTGCAGGTGGAGCAGGAGCTCGTCCAGGAAACAGAGCCAGACACCGAGATGACACATCTACACGCCGGCCTGAGCGCCGAGACGACGGAGAAAGCTCGTCTAGAGCTGAATGAAAACCCAGACACTCTTCACCAGGACATCCAGCAGGTGAGAAACCACAACACACACCTGGTGTTTGGACCTGAACACCTGTTCAGACGGTAAAGGTCCATACAGTCTAAAGGTAGATGTTAAAGGTCCATACAGTCTAAAGGTAGATGTTAAAGGTCCATACGGTCTAAAGGTAGATGTTAAAGGTCCATACGGTCTAAAGGTCGATGTTAAAGGTCCATACAGTCTAAAGGTAGATGATCTACTGTATTTTTATTAGATCTCTCAAAAACAGTCAGCCAATCAGAAGAAAGGATCAGATCCCGTCTACATTTAAGAGGCTTTAATATAAAATATAGACCTTTGATATAAAATATGGACCTTTAACATGTATATTGTAAAATATAACTAAATAAATATATATTAACAGTTATATTAAAGTATTTCCTCGTTAAATGTTGCCATCTAAATAAAACACAGCCAAAAAATGATGACTGAAATCAGAAACTCTGCTCAGACCAGATCATGGTAATATCTCAAAATGAAAGATGGTGGACCCAGAAAGATCAGCTCTGATCGAGTCTGCAGCTCAGCTCCTTTGTCCTCCCTCGCTGTGAGCGTGCTCAGTAAAAACCTCTGAACGAGGTAAAGAAATGTGGCAGCATGTCTGATCTTTAACCAGCCGAAGAAAAGCTCATGTCACTCCATTTTTGAATCACCCTGAGGCTGCTCGCCCACAGAGTGGCTTCTTCAGCACCCGCCTACCTGAACCCCCTCATTCAGGTGTGTGAGTCTTTTATCTTGTCCTGCTGTCACTGTGAGGGACGACATCAGCCCAGACTCTTCTGTCATGATATAAAATATGGCCTTTCTTCATCGTATTGGACCAAGCATCATCCTCTGAGGCTGATCCATGAAGCTAAACCCTGCAGTTCCTGTAACGACCACTAGAGTCTGGTCCAGCAGTGAGTCAGTCCCATAGACTCTCATGTTAAAATGAATAAGTTTAAGACTCCACTTCTTGAAAAAAGAAGTCAGGTTGTATTGAAGTCTATAGGAAAATGTCCCCACTTCTCCTTGATTTATTAGCTCAGTAAACGTTTTCCTAATGAGTTTATGGTCTCAGTCTCTAGTTTCAAGTCTTCAATACAACATGATGTTCATTTTTTAAATGATGGTCCATTTAGAGGAAAACAGACCAGAAAGCAGGGGATGAATTAGGGGGCGTGGCTACTGTGTGATTGACAGACTGTACCACCCAATCAGGATAGAGTACAGAGCAGGTCAGCTCCACCCCTCACTCCTCCTCAGCTCCACCTTCTCCTCCAAATATAGTTTCTACTGGCTTAAAAAAAACAAGATGGCCGACAGGCAAATTACAAACTGGAGGCTTTGAAACAACAGCTCACAGACGATGGTGACATCATAGTGGGTTGGCACTTGGGTTGAGCCTATGTTTGCCACAATCCGATACGCGCCAAAGTCTCAGCTCCACCTCTTTGTCCTTTTTTGGGTTAGCTGGGAGGCGGAGTCCGACACTGCCAAGATGGCGACAGTGGAGCAGCTCACTCTGAGCTTCAGAAATGTAAACAGTAACAGTTTTATACTGTTGTCAGTCACTTAGTGCCATGAAATGTAACATTCAGATAAATGTGTGGGTCAGTTTTCTTCACCTCCTGTGAACCTGAGCATTGATCTGTGGTTGATTCTCAGCACTGACCTGAATGATGTCTCCACTCATTGTTTTTGAATTGAGGTGCGGGACATGATCGTGACACGGCCCGACATCGGTTTCTTGCGGACAGACGACGACTTCATCCTTCGCTTCCTGAGAGCCAGGAAGTTTGACCAGATGGAGACTTTCAGACTGCTGGCCCAGTACTTCCAGTTCAGGCAGCAGAACCTCGACATGTTCCAGAGCTTCAAGGTCTGATTCTGCTCCTTTGACAAGGCCAAACCAGAGGCTCCGCCCCCTGTCGAGTGACCCTGTCGTAATCATATAATTTATTTATGTTTTATTTGAATTTGGTCACAAATATTCAGGTCCAGTGACACTTGCTCTTGTGGACATGGTGTTTGTCACAGGACAGTAAATGTATGAAGGTCTGGACTCGTCTGGACTTGGCCAGATTTGTGTTGTTGCACTGATTTCTACTGGAACTTAAACTCAAAAACTTTGTACCAGTTAACGTCCGCCTGGCTGCTTGGGACCAGGATGTTAGAGCAGAATCACATGTGGGTGCAATGCTTCAGTGTCCACATACTTTTGGCCACACAGTGTGTATTTAGTGAAGCAAAGTGCTTTAACCTCTGTGTGTGTGTGTTTCAGGTGGACGACCCAGGTATCAAACGGGCGCTGATGGACGGTTTCCCTGGCGTGTTGGAGACTCCGGATCAACATGGTCGAAAGATCCTCATCCTGTTCGCCTCCAACTGGGACCAGAGCAGGTAACACACAGACACACACACAGACACACACAGTTCTCTATTGACTGAAAACACAACAAGCCTAACGAGCCGTGTCTTTACTTACAACAATGTTGGATCCAGTGTTAACGCTTGAAGGAGCATCACACTCTCTTTAACCATTGATTAAATACTGACACACACACAACACACACACACACTCTCACCCTTCCTCCCCCCTCCTCCCTCCATCAGGAACTCGTTCACAGACATCCTGCGGGCGATCCTGCTCTCTCTGGAGGTCCTGATCGAGAACCCCGAGCTCCAGATCAACGGCTTCATCCTCATCATCGACTGGAGCAACTTCTCCTTCAAACAGGCCTCGAAGCTCACACCCAACATCCTCAAACTGGCTATTGAAGGTCTGCAGGTAAACAACAACAACAACAACAGGACTGGGAACTGGGTTCAGGGTCTCGTCCTTCAGACGCTGCATTTGAAGATAGAGTCATAGTGGATGCAACTAAACTGTATATATATATATATATGTATATATATATATACACAGGTGGATCTGTTGTGGCCCAACATATCCCAAGATTCATTGCAGGCTGGTCATGAAAACAATAACAAAGAGCCTGATTATACTTTTAGATCAAAGTATTGCTAACGGCTAACGGCTAACAGCTAACAGCTAACGGTACAACTGTTAAAACCAAACCTTCAGGTTTATGCAGAAGAAAAGTAAAGTGTTGTCAAGGTTGCTAGGCAACAGGGACGACGCCCTGCGTAGACCAGACCTTTTGTAGACACTGTTTATCAGTGTGATGTTGATCATGTTATAGATTATTGATCTTTGATCAGATCTGTGAACCTGGTCTCCTCCTCAGGACAGTTTCCCCGCTCGGTTTGGAGGAATCCACTTTGTGAATCAGCCGTGGTACATTCACGCCATGTACACCATCATCAAACCTTTCCTCAAGGACAAGACCAGGAAAAGGGTGAAGACACACAGACAACTTCCTTTCTTCTCCTCCACTGCCTCTTCTTTACATCCTTCTCTCCTCATTTTCAGTTTCTCCTCTTTTCTCCTTTTGTTCTCTTTTGATTCTTAATGTCTTTCTTGTCTTTTTCACTTTATCTCATCTCCACACCTTGTCTCCCCTTCTGTCCTTCCTCCTCCTCAGATCTTTCTCCACGGTAACAACCTGAACTCACTCCACCAGCTCATCCAGCCCGAGTGTTTGCCGTCAGAGTTCGGCGGGACGTTGCCGCCGTACGATATGGGCATCTGGGCCCGAACGCTGCTGGGACCGGACTACAACGACGAGACCGAGTACACGCTGACCTACGACGCCCTGCACGTCAGGGAGAACTGTGGAGGAGGAGGAGGAGACAAGGACATGATGAAGAGGTGAGGAGGAAGAGGGAATGGGAATGTGGTGATGTGTGTGTGTGTATATATATATATATATACATATCCCAGATGCAGCGCTGGTGTTAAACTGTCCAGTAAAACGTGTTCAGCTTCGTCTTCAGACAAACTGACTGCAACAAATATCAGATTTCAGCTATAAGATCAAATTTGATCAAATGTCATTTACAGTGAAGCAAAGACAAAGAAAGAGAAACAGCAGAATGAAACATAAAGTAACAGCGTGATGATGTTACATAATGTAATGTAGCATAACGTTATATAGCACACTGTAAGTACCATAATGAACTGTAGCGTAGCATAATGCAGCGTGAAGCGGTGAAGGTAACGTAATGTAGCGTCATGGACCGTCCACCGGCCGGAGAGAGGAGCTGCACTGAGGAGGAGGCTGTCCGGTCCAGTCACAGGGAAACGAGCATCATGGGTAAAGAGACCGTGTGTTTGAAGTCTGACGTTTGTGTTACTGTTGTGTTGCAGGTCTCAGTCGGCGGTTGAACCAGGAACTCTCCGACAGAACGACAGAGACACCAGCACGCCACTACTGGCCCTGGACTGAGCGCGCACGCACACACACACACACACACACACACACCCATTAACACAAACATTCACAGATTTACTCTGACACCTAAAGACAAGAATAAACCACAACATCCACACACACAAAAACACATACACACACCGTCTTCTTCTCTTTAAATCACACATCGGTCCCTAAACCTGAACCCTCAAACACACTCTGACGTTGTGAGGACCGGTCCTCACATTGATGGTATACACACACACGCACACACTCAGTACCAGCTGTGTATTAATGGCTGGTGGATTTGAACTTGTGTCCTTCTGCGTCTTGTTGACCTGATGACTGAACTTGGTGAACAGGAGACACACACACACACACACACACACGCACACACACAGTCTGTCCTGTCTCTGAGCCGTCCGATGCCTCCCAGCTGAGCCTCTCTCCAGGCAGCAGCATCTGTCCTGATGTGTGTCTGCGCGTCGTCTTCTGCGCTGATGTGTCGTTAATTCAGTCAGACTCAAGCGGGAACGTGACCCTGTGATCACGTTAAATACGTAAGAGACTAAAAAACCCTGAGGTTCAAACACAATGAAACTTTATTTAAACTTTACTGAAACTGACGTCAGACTGTCCATAGAGACGAACCAAACAATTACAATCAAATCTATAATTAAGAAACATTTAGAGCTGGTTTCACGTATAAAGATGAATTTAAATTGATATTAAATTATTAAAAAGACACTGATTTAATCCAGTTTTAATGTCTTCAGTGTCTCCTGAGCTGTGAATCTTCATCATCAGTCTAAATTCCCCATGGAGTTGGATTCCAGCTGAATCTTAACGTCTTGAGAGGGACAGAGAAATAAATCTGACGGAGGTGGAAACGTTTATCAAAGGAAGGAGCGACGACGCAGAGGAATCTTCACTTTGGTAGAAGAAAAAGTCCACGTTTTTTACATTTTTATTTAATCTAAAACAATAAAATCACGCCAACTTCGCACAAACATTTCAAAATAAAAGCACTGACACTGTAACCGGATGACATGCATGAAAACTTTAAACACTGTTCTACCAGGGTGACACTTCCTGTCTGTGAAGAGACCACAGGGTGCCAAACTCTCACCTTTAACCTCTCCTGCAGCAAAGGGAAAGATTGTTTTTATTGAATTTACCTTATTTGAAGATTGTATATTATTGCTACTAGTATTATTATTATTACACTGCAAAAAGAACCTGGAGCTCGTCCAGTCTTACACTGAGATATTTGAGGTGAAATTATCGTCACATCCTGCAACAGAAATAAATTTGATTCAAAGGAAAAGGAAGAAAATCTGGAGGTTGATAAATTTACTTCAGTATCTCTACATCACAGATTATTTGTAAAAACTGAGACGAGTTTGTGCTCATTTTTTTTTGCAGTGTGTTTGACTCATCATCAGGGCTACACTGAGCAGTGATCTGATCTCCACTCGACTGTAATGTAATGTATTTCCTTTCAATGAATGTATAGAAGTAAACATTTACACCAACACGTTTGTGTCACGATTCATTCATTTTAACGGTGGGAATATTATTTTGAAATTCACTGGAATAAAACTGGTAAAGAAAAGCAGGAAGAAATCTGCACCAGAGTCATCCTCACCTGTTTGGGGAAAATAAAATAAAAATAGTTCCCAGCTCAAAAAAAATTTGAAAAGTATTAGTAATGCTTTTTTTTTCAAATTAATTAATTTTAGATTCATTACATGTAGAGTTAAATATTTCAAGTCTTTATTTTGATAATTGTGGATAATTACAAATGGAACAAGCTGGCCCAGCCAAGGCTAGCTGGTTAGCATGCTAACTTCAGTAGAACCATAGACCCTTGGGTCTGTAAAGTGAAGCCAATGCTGAAGAGCCTGAAAGCTGCATTCTATCTGATGGCCATCAGGGGGCGACTCCACTGACTGTAAAAAGGTCAGGAAGAAAGTCAGCAGGTTATGTATTAGGGGGCGTGGCTACTGTGTGACGGGCTGTACCACACAATCAGGACAGAGTACAGAGCAGCTCAGCAGGTGAGTAAAGGATGAAGATTGATGCTTAATATTTCTTCTAAACTGCTAAGTTAAGAGCTAATGCCAATGTTAGCGATGTAGCAATAGCAAAGACTTACATATAGCACCTTTAAAAAATCTCCAACTGCTGCTCATAGTGTGAAATGTTTGTCTCTAACCAGTGTTTTAAAGAACAGAGTGATAAACGAATCTACTAAACTACTGTGAGCAGATTGAGTGCTTTAAACCTTTTAAACCCCTTTTTTTTTTTTTTTTACTTCTTTGATCTGTTATTCTCAGGCTCCTAAAAGCCTAAACACGACTAAATTAATGTGAGATGTGACAGATGTTGAGTCACAGCAGCTTAAAATGATACTGGAGCTGATATCCAGTTCAAGTGTTGGTAACAAACTGAGGGAACTGGATGACGCTGCAGGAGCGGTTTCGAAGTGTCTGTCCACACTTTGACCTCATTAAACTTGGTCAATTAGAGACTTGAGGGAATTAACTGCACGGCCAATGATTTTAAAGAACTGTTGGATTTTGCTGAAGCTTAATCTGCAGAGAAGCTATATTTCAAAAACCGCTATTGTTGATTTTCATGTTTCCACTTCAAGGTTTAGTTAAACACTAAAACCCAACGTAATGTTGACGGCTCATAAAAAAAAAACCAAACACACACTTTCTTTTTGTGGTTGCATTTTTTCTGTATTTCTTATATAAATAAAAATCATCTTTTTTTTCTGTTACTGTGCAAAAGTGATGAAAAGATGAAACTGAAAACCAGCTGCAGAAACTAAAACGATGCATAGTGGTCGAGCTGAAGTTACGACTTCTCTCTTAGTTTGTAGGCAATCCTTCGTCTGTTTAGTGTTTTAACACAGTTCATGTCCAAACTCCAGAGAGCTGGTTCTGCCTCGAGACTCAGTAACTTCTGTACCTTTAGGAAAAATTAAACAAAGCTCAAAAAGTTTCCAGAGCTGGAAGAGACGTTCTGAGATCCACAGTGCTGAAGAGATTTCCAAGACCTTGGGATCAGACAGGTCTACAAGTACCGTCAGTGTTTGGTTTGTTTTTGGTGAAAAGTTGTCGAGTCAGTAGTATTACCCCGAAAAAATACGTTTCGATTTTATATCTTCTATCCTTCAGTCCGTCGACAGTCTTCTGCAGTTTTAGTAGTTTATCCACAAAAAAAACCCCCCGTCAGTCTGTTGGTCAAACTCACCGTCCAATCCTCCTCAGATTCAGGCAGTCAGTGTTTTATCCACAGAAGAAGAATCACTCGAGATTCTTACCAGTCCACATTCGTCCGTCTGTTTCCTGGCCCCTCCCACCCACCCCCGAGATTTCTGATCTAAATCGGGCTTAAAGTCTGGCGCTGGTACTGCGTTAACTCCGGGTGCCACACGTCCACGATGAAGATGAGGCGGTAACTGTCGGCGTCCTGCCAAACCTCGTGCTCGAAGGAGTCGTCGAAGATGAGGACTTTACCCTCCTCCCACTCCCTGACACACAAAACGAAGAAGAAGAAGACGTTATCGTCAGCTCGTCAGGAAAGACACCGTGAACTTACATTTACTCAGTTTCTATTTAAGCCTCTTTTAAACAGATCCTGCTGCAGATCAGATCCACTGGAGGCGTAAAGACGGAACAACAACGAGCCCAGTTTGTGTTTGTACATTTTACGCAGGTGGAATAAAGGAACAACAGACAGATGTGTCACCCAGTTCCTGTGTGTGTGGGGTCATGGTGGTCTGGTGTGAAAGACTCTGCACTGGGTTTCATGGCCGGTTAGCTCAGTTGGTTAGAGCGTGGTGCTAATAACGCCAAGGTCGCGGGTTCGATCCCCGTACGGGCCACAGAGCTTTTGAGCCCTTGACTCTTTGCTTTTCAATATGAAGTTTGGTGTCAACTGATGAATTTGGGTTTTATGTCAGAAGAATTAAAGACAGGAGGGAAAAAGAGAGGAAAGCTGAGAGGAGGAAGGGAAAGAAGAAAGAGGACAGGAAGGAGAGGAAGGAGTGGACGAGTGCCGTACCTGGTCTGGTTGGTGCAGCGAATCCTGCAGCCCTGTTTGGGAATGACGAGGCCGAGGTGCATCCTCAGTCTGCAGTTAGTTGGACCAGTGTGAGGCCACACGTGAGTACCTGGCTGCATCACTGAGAACTTAATCTGGAAACACAGGTTTGGAAGCTGTCACGGTTCAAAGGCTAAAAGCTTCCTGTGGACGCAGGACAGTGGACACTGACACATCACATCTGTCCACGGACATGGTTACTGTCCCAACATTGACCATGACAAACTCCAGAGGGCGTCAGTAAGGAGGGGGCGGTCCTTCAGAGGGCGTCAGTATGAAGGGGGCGGTCCTTCAGAGGGCGTCAGTATGGAGGGGGCGGTCCTTCAGAGGGCGTCAGTATGAAGGGGGCGGTCCTTCAGAGGGCGTCAGTATGGAGGGGGCGGCAGTAAGGAGGGGGCGGTCCTTCAGAGGGCGTCAGTAAGGAGGGGGCGGTCCTTCAGAGGGCGTCAGTATGGAGGGGGCGTCAGTAAGGAGGGGGCGGTCCTTCAGAGGGCGTCAGTAAGGAGGGGGCGGTCCTTCAGAGGGCGTCAGTATGGAGGGGGCGTCAGTAAGGAGGGGGCGGTCCTTCAGAGGGCGTCAGTAAGGAGGGGGCGGTCCTTCAGAGGGCGTCAGTATGGAGGGGGCGTCAGTAAGGAGGGGGCGGTCCTTCAGAGGGCGTCAGTAAGGAGGGGGCGGTCCTTCAGAGGGCGTCAGTAAGGAGGGGGCGGTCCTTCAGAGGGTGTCAGTAAGGAGGGGGCGGTCCTTCAGAGGGCGTCAGTATAAGTGTGAGTGTGTGTGAGAGTGTCAGTGTGTACCTGTCCTCTCTTGCAGCCAGTAGCTTCAGGATATCTCTCCAGCAGTGAACAGGTCTTCGGGACGCCCTGACAGGAATTTCCAACTTTCCTCCCTGAACACAGAATCAAAGCTTCATCAGTTAGTCTGATGTGTGTGTACAAGTGTGTGTGTTCACTAGACTTAGACATAGTTCAGGAGATTCAGACCTTAATGAAAAACACAGAGATGAAGGAAGGTAAATATTGACACATGACGAGTGATGTCACAAGATTCAAAGTCACTACATTATTATGTCAGTTATTATGATACAAAACACAAACAAGGAAAATCCTCAAAACTGCAACCAGCAAAGATTTTTACCTAATTTATAATTAATATGATTGAGAAATTCATTAATGAACTCTTCATAACTTCATAAATGTAATAATTTTTATTTTTTATTTATTTAATTTATATTTCTGTGTGTGTGTCTGAGTGTGTACCTTGTTGCCACAGTGTGTATTGGCCCCACTCTCCTTTCTCTCTCAGGTTTTCCTCCTCAGGTATGAACAGTCCGGTGCTTTGGTCGATCACAGCCAGAGCCTCGTCTCTGATCGTCCTCCAGTTCCTCTCCAGCATCTGCACAAACACACAAATTCAGTCTTACTCAGAAACCTGCCTTGTGTACGCACACACACACACACACACACACACAGAGTCTGAGCCTGTACCTTGACCAGATCAGTGTATCCGGTCTCCTTCGGAGTCCACCAGGGCTGAGCCTTCAGTCCGTCCACGTTGTACAGAGATCTCTGCCACACTGAGGCAAAGTGGCCTCGCTGGTGACCCAACTCATACCAGTGATACGCCTGCAGAGACAGAACAATGTCTGACCATGACCTGGACCTGGGAGGATGTCAGTGCTGTTTATATCTGCTGTAACTTAAAGGGACCGAGTCAGGCTTCAAATACACTTTTACCTCATGATATATATTTATATTGGAAATATAACGGAAAGCTTTCCAATATTGTAAAGACAGGGTTGTTATCGGGTTTGAGAGCAAACTATATCACAGACTGTCAGGCTGTATTGAAGTCTATGCGCTTGGAGAAGGAGGAAGATCTCTTTGTTCTCGTCTTCTGTTTTCTGAATCCTCAAAACAGTGAAAATGGTTCACACGTGAGAGAATCAAAATAAAGTAACCAAAGCCCTCACGCTCACGTCACCAACACACACTGATGGCAACAAATCAACCAGTCCACCAGCTTGAAGCATGAGTTTAAGGACAACCTGGTGAGGGCCCATACCATCAGGACACACAGCTCTCACCCGATCTGTGTCTCAGACCAGGAGATCACCAGCCAGAAGTGGCCGGTTAGCTCAGTTGGTTAGAGCGTGGTGCTAATAACGCCAAGGTCGCGGGTTCGATCCCCGTACGGGCCAAGCGATGTTTTGAAGCAGCACTTTGGAAACAACCATAATGCACATTATTACAAATGCACTTTCTGTCTGTACAACATCAAACAGCAGCAGTTGAGTCTGTGTAAAGTCCACCTGTGATGAACTGAGGATATGGACTCAAAGATCCCTCACGTCTGCCTGTGCAGTGAAGTCCAGTCTGGTTCACTCAGGCTCTTTGGCTCCAGCTTGTGGCCACAGATAATACTGCAGGACTGTACTGTTCAGAGTTCGCACAATTTAAAAGCTTCCTCTACGTCTTACAGTTTTTCTCCGTGGCTCAGAAACATCGTTATCATGATATTAAATCGCAAAAAGCCACACAACAACTGAAACCTTGTTCTTGTGTCAAAAAAAAAAACAGTCAGTCACTGGATTCCAACTTCAGGGATTTCAGACTAACATCTCAAATGATTTGATATTCAAACAAAAACCTGACTGACTCTAGAAAAAGAGGAAAAAATATAATGTAGAGGAAAACAGACACAAAATGAATGAGTTAACTATGTAACTGTAACTATGAGAGATTGAGTCCAACTTACTGTAACTGGTTAATGTGTGTGTTTCATGGTGTGTGTTACTCACGCTGTTGTCTCCGACCCTCTGCAGAGCGTCTCCCAGGTGGAAATAAAAGCGCCCGTCATCCGTCCCCGGTTCACCTGACTCCAAACCCTCCTGTGGAAAGACGGGGGACGTGAACGTGAAGCTTTTTTTCTTTAGCCTTAACTTCTTCAAAGACTATTTGACAGCTGAAACTGATTAGTAATCAATTAGGTAAACAATTACCAATATTAGCAGTAAAAATGAAAAATTCAGCTTTACGTTGCTACATGTGCAAATGGTCTGATATTTGTCCAGACTGATAATTGATCGATCTCTATTTACAACACAAGTAAACGTGTGTGTGTGTGTGTTTTAACCACCTTCAGGTATGGTATACTCTCTGCAATCTTGTTCTCTGACTTCAGGATGAATCCATAGTGAACTTTAGCGAAGCCGTTGCCGGGGGCAACCGCCAGGACCTGTGTCACAGAGGACAGACAACCAATCGGTGGAAAAGACCGACACCACTGAAACACACGCGTAAGGACGCGGCTCATGGCGAACACACACCTCTTCATACACCTTCTTGGCGCCCTTGTTGTCTCCAAGTAACAGGTGGGCGACGCCCAGGTCGTTCTTCAGACTGATGTCTTCTGGGAAAATCTGAACCAACCTCTCCAGAGTCGCCAGAGACCCTCGCATCCGACCTGGGAGACGGAAAGGAGCCAACATATGAATAAGATGAAAACAAACACTTCACTCTGAGTCACGTGTAAACATGATCCTCCACCATCTGTTGAGGACCACATGGACTGTGATTGGTTAGCTCATCAGGTTAGACCACCGTGATAAAGACTCTATGAAGTGAGGTCACTTGGTTCCTGGCTTTTATAATAACAGTCATTAAATCTCCTGATTATTAAATCTCATAGACCTCCTCCTCATTGAGGGAGAGACGGCCTCTGTCAAACCATCTGTCCACCTAAAACATGAACATGGTTTCATCCGGAATCAACCACTTCAAGGTCATCAACATAGACCAAACATTTCCAACCACCGTCCTTTTTAAAAGGACCTATATGTAAATCTTTGCTATTGCTACATAGCTAATGTTAGCATTATCCTGATTGGGTGGTACAGTCTGTCAGTCACACTGTAACCACGCCCCCTAATTCATCCCCTGCTTTCTGGTCTATTTTCCTCTAAATGGACCATCATTTAAAAAATGAACATCATGTTGTATTGAAGACTTGAAACTAGAGACTGAGACCATAAACTCATTAGGAAAACGTTTACTGAGCTAATAAATCAAGGAGAAGTAGGGACATTTTCCCAGCAGAGGGGCTGGTTCTTCAGCAGAGGTCTTTGTAGTGCTGCTGTAGCTGCTGTAGTGAGTATTTGTGTTACCCAGGAACTGCTGTCTCTCAGCTCGTCTCTTCAGTGCAGCTCTCAGGAGGTCAGAGGTCGCATCAGGAAGCTCAGCTGCCTCCCTGTAGCTGTTGATGGCTTTCTGCAACATGTCGTTACTACGCAGCTTCTCGGCCAGGTCGTCCTCCACCTGCAAGCCAGCAAGTTGTCAGTGACGCAGCATTTTGATGTGAACTACTTCACTGTCATGTTTTACTGTGCAGCACCTGCGCTTTTCCATAGCGAGCGCGGGGGCTCTGTGGATACTGCTGCACCAGGGTCTCAAAGGCTCGTAATGCCTCCTCCAACTTACCCTGACGGGGGGCAGATCAATAAAGACATTAATTAGCTAAATTAGCTTATTTTAGTTCAAATCTATCTATCTATCTATCTATCTATCTATCTATCTATCTATCTATCTATCTATCTATCTATCCCAGTGTCACNATCTATCTATCTATCTATCTATCTATCTATCTATCTATCTATCTATCCCAGTGTCACTGTCTTGTATGTACCTTCTTGCGAAGTTTCTCTGCTGCATCAATCTCTGCTTTAATAGTTTTATCAAACTTATTCAACAATTTCAGTTTCTTCTTCTTTGCTGGAGGGGAGAGAGAAAAAGAAAGGATGAAATTAAGATGGAGGACGACAGGACTGTGTGGGTTAAAGACATGTTTCTCGCTCACCTTTTTCTTTGAGCTTGTCCTCGGCTCGTTTCTCTGTGGTTCCTGCAACACAGAAGAAGAAAAGACAGACTTATTTACATCTAATATTTACAATGTTCCAACTTTGGTCATGAAAATAAGATGAACATAAAGATGTTCATTAGATAGAATGAAGGTTTAAGGCTCTGTAGTCTTGGCTTCAGAGCCCAGGTCCAGGTTTATAATATATGATATACACACTGAACCCATAGACTCCTACACCCCTCTACACCCCTCTACACCCCTCCAGTCCAAGGCCGGTTAGCTCAGTTGGTTAGAGCGTGGTGCTAATAACGCCAAGGTCGCGGGTTCGATCCCCGTACGGGCCACAGAACTTTTAAGTCACTAAGCTTGCACTGAGTCATAATTTGTTGCGCAGCTGCTGACCCCTGGCCCAGAGGAAGACCAAAGAGAAGGTTTATAGATGTAGTGAAAGAGGACATAAAGGTAGTTGGTGTGAGAGAAGAGGATGGAGGCAATTGATTCGCTGTGGTGACCCCTGAAGGGAAAAGCCAGAAGAAGAAGCTGCTGACCCCTGCCCACTACCAAAAGCACCTACAATGGGCGTTCAAGTCCCCCCCTTCATGGAAACAGTCTTCCCTAATGGCAGTGGATAATGCTCCCTGTCACTGCGACAGTGGTTCAGGAGCTTTGAGGGGGAACAGAACAGTGTGGTGGAATAAACACACAACACTCCCACCCTGAACAGGAAGTGTGAACAGGGTGTAGTGTTATAGACCCACCTACAGACGTAGCACCCACCTACAGACCTACCTATGTATCAGCTGACCAACATACGCACCGTACATGTGGTCTGGTGTGGATAAGTTAGCACATGCTTTCATGGCCGGTTAGCTCAGTTGGTTAGAGCGTGGTGCTAATAACGCCAAGGTCGCGGGTTCGATCCCCGTACGGGCCACAGACCTTTGACTTAAAGAAACTTGGAAAGTACTAAAGTTATTTATTGTTCTGACTCACCCTCAGTGTCTCTGTTGCTCTGTGGTTCTGGTTCTGGTTCAGACTGGTTCTGTGCTTCAACCTGAGGCTCTGACGGGAGATTAACAGCACTTCAGTGAGTTCCATGACTTTCCAGAGGAAAGTCAGAGCCCTTCCAGGACATGTTCTCTGGTGAAACTGTCTTGTACAGTTCAACCTTCACACCCCTGACTGAACATTACACATAGTGAGCAGCTGGATGAAAAGATGACCAGGTCAACGGACACACGAAAACACGCAAATACAACAAACACAAAAGTGGAAAGGTGTGTGTGGTAGCAACCATTTCAAAGAAGACAAAATAAAAAACGTGATACTGTACCTGCTTCCTGTGAGAACTTGGAGCTGGTCACATACTGAGCTGAATCCACTACAGAGCAAACAACATCAGGGTTAATGACCCCTCGTTAGTGTCATTATCATATTATCACACAAAATAAACCCTGATATCATGATAATGTTGGGTAATGATCCAGAGCAGCTTCTGACTGTTGTAAAAGCAGCTTTATCTGGTTTAATAACTGGTTTAGTGTCTGAGATGTCATTCGTTTAATTTCTCTTTGGTTCATTTCTTCTTTAAATCTGCGACAAAGCAAACAGACCTGAACAAAACGCTCAATTAAAACAACTGTTTGACACTTTGGGAAATGTGCTTTTTAGCTTTCTTAGCAAATTATTTAATGAGAAGAACTCAGTGACTACGAGGCTTAGTTAGCATATCTTAGCTTAGCATAAGGGCTGGAAACAGCTAGCCTGGCGCTGTCCATCTAATCCATCCATCAAAACCACCAACATTAGTGTCAGTGTCAGTGACAACAACACATCAGAAATAAAAAAATATTTTCACTGGTTTTTATTTTTGTTTACATATTATATTATAATTATATTATTACAGATTCAATTTTTTTATCCAATGTTTTTCAGTTGTTATTTGTTATTTTATTATATTAGTTTGTTCTTTATTGTGAAGCACGAGCTCTTTAAATAAAGTTTCCTTATCTTTTAACCTGTCTCTTCTTCTTATAACATGATTTTTAACCCTGTACAACTGACTTCTCTTCAAACTGAGAATCAGTGAGTTTAACTCACCTTCTCCTTCCCCCGACGCCGGCTCCTCCACCAAAACTGCAGCAGGAAACAGAAACAGTTTTTATTGATTTGTTTATTTGTTTCTGTTGGTCACAAACATCGTCTACTCAGTCTCACCTCCAGTGGTGTCAATGGTGTTGACTTCATCCTCTGAAAGAATAAAATAAACAAGTAACCAGCAAATTATTCTTCATTTGTTAAAGTAGGAGATGATACTGACCATTTGGATGTGCACTGTCCCGAGGATCATCTGTAACACAGAGTCATCATCGTCATCGTCATCATCATCATCATCATCATCATCACACAGCTGATTAAAGAATGAATCAAATATTATTTTTAAGAGGACGACAGGAAAAAATAAGTTATGTTGACACTGATTTCATTCTGAAAACAAAACACACTACTAGTTTCTGTCTGTCATGTTTAGGGAGTTACTTCGATATCATATTTTATCACTTAAATATTTATTAAAGTGAAGTTCTGCAGGCGAAGCTGTCATCACCTTGTAAAGACGCTGAACTCCTGAGGGTTCAAGTTGACCTTAACTGTCATTTTGAGCCAATTTAATAACACAGGGAATAAAACGGAAAGGTTGTGTTTAACTGACCTGGTACAAAGTCATCTTCCACCAGAGGAGGGAGGGGGACGGCAGCTGGAGAAACACAAACACAGGAGTTAAAACAGACACACAAACAGACCTGCAGCAGGTGGATGGTGATGAGGAGGATGGGGACAAGGACAAGGATTCTAGATTTGTCCATTCTTGGCCACCGTACTGTTCCACTGTGACAGCAAATATGCTTCATTAAATGTTTTGGCATTAAAATGCACAAACACAAGCATAGTTAGAGCTCAGAGGAAATAAATGTGACTGAATGATATGGAGACATGACATGAATGAAGACAATTAACATGCAGCAGCTTGTTAATTTATCATCCACACACATGCAGCAACTTCTCGGCCACAGTGAAAAGGCAGCACCAACCTTGGATTTCAGACTCCACATCCTGAGATCCAGAGACTGGACCAGACACAGACAGAAGCCACAATGTTACCTCCACGACATCAACATGTCAGGCAGTCAGCTAATCATAGTGAGGGCAGTCAGAAGGTAATGTGTGCATTCAGACATCACAGGCCACAAGTGTAGCATCAATTCAAGTGTCAGCTAAACACCTGGTCGTACAGACAGGAAGTGATCTGAAGTACGACAGGCGGGAAAACGTAGAAAAAGCGAATTTAAACATAACAGCAGCTCAGCTTCAAATATTATTTATTTAGTTTGAGCTTCCTGTGATTATCAGAGACTACGGGTACAAAAGAAACATCCAACCATTCATTTGTAATCACTAACCTTCATCATCGTCAGCAGGTCGGAAACGGCTCTCTGATTCTACAGAAAGAGAAACAAAAGGCTTTCTAGACACCTAAAGGTCCATCTTTTCTATTAAAAGGCCATATTTTAACTTTTATTTTGAAGCGTCCAAAAGAAGATATATTTGTGGTTTTAAGAACCAAAAACCATCTCAGTGTAGTTTGACATCTCCTCTCAGGCTGAGCTCTGAGCTCGAGGAACAACAGGTCAATCAGCCAATCAGAAGAGAGGATCTGAGCCTCTCTTCTGATTGGATGATTGTTTTGATTGTTCTTTTCTCATCAACTAATTTTTTTCTTCGTTTTCTGAGTGAGCCAATAAAAACATAGCAGATTTCAGGTAACACACTCGGAGAAACCAAATTCTACAAGGTTGGATAGTGGTTCCAGGTGGGCGGGGCTTAGGGTGTGGCTGAGGGCGGTGACTGGCTTGTTGTGACATCACAAAGTTACAGAAGTCTGTGTTTACTGTAAGTAGCATTTTAATGGCCATAGAAGTTTTTATCTGACTGTTGAATATTGAAAAAATATTGTATATAATATTCATATTTTAATGAGTTGATGAGAAAAGAATGAGGAAAACAATCGGCCAATCAGAGAGGCTCAGATCATCTCCTCTGATTGGCTGACTGTGGTGCTCCAGAGAGAAGCCTGAGAGAGATGCAAAACTACACCACAAATACATCTTATTAAGTATATCAAGCCTTCAAAAGTTAGTTAAACTATGAACCTTTATATAATTCATTTGTGATAAGTGTCTGTTTCCACTAAAAATGAAGACACACACCTGAGACAGTGTCTTCAGTCGGGGCATCAGGTGCTGTGGCCTCTGTTGGCTTGTTCCCCTGCAGCTCCGCAGCTTGTTCATTGCCTGTTTCAGCCACAGGTTTGCTGGTTTCTTCAGTTTTTGTGAGAGGATGAAGAGAAGCAATAAAATGAGGCAAATGAGGCACCTACATGATCTTGAGCAAGACATTAAACCACAAACTGCTCCTGATGCGTTTGCGTGTGGAAATAATTATAAACTGCTTCAGAACAAACATCTTTTAAATGACTGTAAAAGATCTATTTAATTTTTTAAAAAACTTAGATGACTTGTTTGACATAATAGCAGTGAACAGAAATACAGAGGTTTAAGAGGCAGACTGGTGATGTGGGGCTGGAGCACTTATTAACCTCTGAATCTTTTCTTCAGCTCTCATTTAGTTTTTGCCTTTGCTCTGCTAAAGTGAGAGAGAGACAGGAACGTCAGGCGGATGACGTGCAGCGAGGGGCCGTGGGTCGGATTCAAACATGGACGCTGCGGTTCAGACAGAGCCTTCATGAAGAGTCACAGGGGCCATTTTTAAACCTTCTTACAATACAATCTGACTTCTTTAACAACCAGTGGAGTCGCCCCCTGATGGTCATTAGAGAGGATGAAGGTTTAAGGCTCTTCAGCATTGGCTTCACTTTACAGCTTTATAAACAGTCTATGGTTACATCTGAACTTTTTAACAAAGTCCAACTCTTTATTCTTTCGATTAAATCTTCAGTCATGTTCTTTTATGATCTGTTATACGGTGATATCGTACTGGATGTACTGGGCAGCTCACAGGGTTTCAGAGTAGCAGGGTGGAGCTGGGAAAATGACTGTGGCTTTGTGGGTGTAACACAGATTGTCATCCTCTGTGATGCAGAGCTGTGATCAGTGATCAGTCGAGGTCAGGTGAGGCCGACGCCCCCGCAGGTCTGGGCTCACAGGTGGGAAACCTGTCTGGTGGTCGGCTCAGGTGTCAGGTCAGTCTCAGCTCGATTGTCTGAGGGACAGAGAGAAGACCCAGGGGACGACTGTCACTGTGTGTATGTGTGTGTGTGTGTGTGTGTGTGTGTGTCCTCACCTGTTTTTTCCTCAGGTGAATCTTCCACATATGGTCTCTCTGCCTCCTTCAGCCCTGTTCAGTGGTTAAAAGGGTCAGAGGTCAAACATAAGCCTTGACGCTCGTTGGTGCCGTCGCTGGGCAAGATACTCTCAAATCTACCGGTAAAAAACCTGAAATAATTTCACTCCTTAGTTAATTTGGGGCTCATTTATTCTATAGGTCAGCAAATCACACTCACACATAAACTACAATGCAACATCCTAACACGTCTCCTGCAGTGAGATATCAACAGGAAAACAATAGACTCAGACAAACTTCTCCTCACTGAGATCAGATTCTCAGTCAATTCTGTGAAATTATGTGGGTTTACAGTTAAATGCAACAGTGCCTCTTTGTAAATTCACCAACCAAAAACATTTACCTCTCACTTTAGGCAACAGAAGAAACAGACACACCCAGCAGTTCAAGCATCTGATAATATTCTTGTGGAAGGAAATAAAGTCAGTGTTCGAGTGAACAGAGCAGGAAGCTGTGGTGAGGAGAGATAGGATATAACAGAGGAAGGATTGGGTGTGAAGTCCATTACTCAGCTTCTGTGTATTTCTTATACTGGTCATATGGTTTGCTGCACATTAACCCAACATCACATTCCTGTTACACCGAGAAGGAAGGCAAACACATGTCCATGTGAAAACCAACATTTATTTATCAGCCCTTTTCTCACACTTTTGAAGGAAAAGCAAACTTAGTTTAGTTGGACTTAGTACCAGCTAGAAAAAATACCACAAAGCCCTGAAAGCAAAAAGCAAACTCATGATAAATTAACCTGATTCTGTTGAATGTAAAATCCGAGAGCTGGATATAGTTTTTGTTTCCACTCAGCAGCTGAAAACTTATTATGTAAAACTTACTACAAACCTTTACATGTCGGTTATTACAAGTGTTTCAAAAGCTGTTCCCCTTGAACTCAACTTGTTCTTTAACCCAGATCTGACAAACAAGGTGGCATCTCCACTTAAAGACTTTCTCATGAACAGGACATGAAGAGTTCAGACTTCTGTCACCAAGGTTTTAACCCAGACTTCAGACACACCATGTTGTGACGAGTCTGTCCCGTTTCAAAGGCTCGTTCTCAGGTGACAAATATGTCCTTTTCCTGGGCAACAAAGGCTCCAACAGGTGGATCTTCCATGAACCAACATATCCCAAGATTCATTGTGCAAACAGCACCAAGGGAGAGCCTGAGGGCTACACTTGGGTTTCAGCTCAGTTCAAGAGCGACCACTACAACTTAAAACCAGGGGCCTTAAAACACCAAGTATTTGTGAATAAAAGTTACCTGAGGTCAAGGTTGCCAGGTGACAAGCTTTGCAACGCAACTGTAAGAGCGGGAACAGGTTGAAATCCCCTGTAAACCTTGTCACTTTGGTTCAGCCTTTTGGATCTAAGGCGGTTATGAATTGGAATACAGCTACAGTTAAATGTAACATGACACTGTCATTGTTTCCTTCACACTGTATTATATTATATGATCAAGTTTAAAACAGAAAAGAAAACATGGTTTAATCCTCACATAAGTATTCGTTCCCATTGTTCTATCAACAGCAAAGAAAAACCAAACAGTAAACAAAAGTAAAGGAGACGACACTTTGCACCAGTAGCTGGTTTGGAAGGTTAAAGTCAGTCTGAAGAAGTTCACGGTCAGATTCACACTATGAGACGAGAAGCTCTTGAAGACTAAACTAACTCTCTGCAGTCACGTCAAGCCAACATGCAAATGATCCATATGGTTCACAGCCTGGAAACCTGAGTTCAGGATTCCACATGGAAGTGGTAGTTAAACAGCAGAATATAACAAGCATCAGAATATCACTACTGAGATGGGGCGGAAGTTTTTTCTTTCTTTAGTTCTCCAAATTGTTATGTTTGCTAACCAAGCTACTTGCTTAATTTATCAAAATATTGTGCACACTGTAATGTTCTGGTACTAAACCTTCATCAGGCAAATGAATGGTATTTGCACCACTATATTTTTGCCAGAAGAAAATATGCAGCATGACACACAGAGGCTTTAATATTTAGCAATGATTCCTTTGCAGCTTCATTTTTAGAGACGTTTCATGTGTTGTGAAACCTTGTTGTCGGTTGGTTGGTTTGTTGGGGTTACGGGTGCAATAAAACTTAGTTTTGACCAAGCGCACCCAACGGTGTCGCTGTTGAGACCGACTTAAAACTTTCAACTAGAGAGGGCAGCAAAACACCTAAACACCACTGTTTCCTTGAGTCAAGTCAGGATTCATCTGCTCTAATGATCAATCAGTTAAGAAGTGAGGACACTCTCCTCTTGGATGCGTCCTTTGACCATCCAGCCAATCGAAGTTCTTGCAGCACTGATGAGAGACTGACTTTGTGCCACCGTTCATTTGTCCTTTCTGTCCACAGCCGTCTTCTCCTCTGCCACACTCCTCTCCTTCCTGACTGATGACACACTCACTCTCTCCATTTTCTGCTCAGCTGTTGGAGCCTTCAGCTGGGAGGCGTTTGCTTTCCTCTCCGGGATTCCCGGTCTGTTCTTGTCAACCTTTGCGGTATTTCGTTCTCTGTCCGCTCTTTCCTTCGCCAACCTCTCTGCCTCCATCTTCTCCCGCAGAGCTCTTTGTCTGGCGAGCCTCTGCCTCTCCATCAGCTCCTTCTCTCGGGCCGCTCTCTCCAACTGTTCCCTCACTTTGTTCTCTTTCTCCAGTCTTTCCTTCTCAAGTCTATCTCGTTCAATCCTCTCCTTCTCCCGTGCAATACTTTCTCTTTCCTTTGCGATTCGTTCTCTCTCTTCTGCTGCCTTCTCTTTCTCTAACCTCTCTTTCTCTTGAGCGACTCTTGCTCTTTCCCTGGCAATGCGTTCTCTCTCCATCCTTTCCTTCTCTTTGACAAGTCTTTCTTTTTCCAGTCTTTCTTTTTCCCTGGCATTCCTCTCTCTTTCCTTAGCAATGTGTTCCTGTTCCAGTCGTTCTTTTTCTGCTCTCTCTTTGGCGTTTCTTTCATTCTCTTGCCTCTCCTTTTCAGCCCTTTCCCGGGCAACTCTCTCCTTTTCTCTAGCAATACGCTCTTTCTCCAGCCTCTCTTTCTCCATTTTCTCTTTAGCAATCCTTTCTTTCTCAAGCTTTTCCTTTTCTCTAGCGATACGCTCCTTCTCCAGCCTCTCTTTCTCCATTTTCTCTTTAGCAATCCTTTCTTTCTCAAGCTTTTCCTTTTCTCTAGCGATGCGCTCCTTCTCCAGCCTCTCTTTTTCAGCTCTTTCTTTGGCAATCCTTTCTTTAGCGATACGTTCCCTCTCTAATCTTTCTTTCTCTGCTCTCTCTTTAGCAATCCTTTCTTTCTCAAGTCTCTCCTTCTCTAATCTTTCTTTCTCAGCCTTCTCTTGCTCCATTCTCTCTTTCTCCTTAGCCATCCTCTCTCTCTCTTTGGCGACTCTTTCCCTCTCTATCCTCTCCTTTTCAGCCCTCTCCCTATCCAGTCTTTCTTTCTCCAGTCGTTCCTTCTCCTCCTTTTCCTTGGCTGCCCTCTCTCGTTCCCTGGCCAGCTGTTCTCGCTCCATCCTTTCTTTCTCAATTGTCTCTCTTTCCAGTCGTTCCCTCTCTTCTCTGGCTGCCTGTTCCAGCCTTTCTCTTTCAGCTCTCTCTTTGGCTTCTCTCTCCAACCTCTCCTTCTCCACTCTTTCCTTTTCGGCCCTCTCCTTTTCAATCCTCTCTTTCTCAGTTTTTTCTTTTTCTATCCTTTCCTTTTCCATTCTCTCCCTCTCTAGCTTTTCCTTCTCCATCCTCTCCTTTTCTTCTTTCTCCTTCTGTGCCCTCTCTGCCTCCCTCCTCCTCTCTTCTCTTAGTTGCTCCTGAGCGGCCTCCAGTGTCTTCATCTTCAACACCCAGGCTGCCTCCTTCTCCTCCTCCTCTTCGGCGAGGAAGGCCCTGATCTCGGTCAGAGCGATGCGAGCGATCCTCTTGGCCTCCATCTTCTCGTGGATCATCCTCAGCTCTTCCTTCAGAGCCGAGCGCAGGCTGATGCCTCGGACAGGAGGGTCTGAAGTTTGAGGTTAAAGGTGGGATTTTTAGCGTACAGGAAGTTGATCATCCACAAACTGACGCAACTTGTTAGAAGTTTTGACAAACAGCAACAAAGAGAGTTATAAGTGCAGCCAAACGTTGCATCTGCCTATTATATGCTAAACCAAAGATCAGAATCTCAAAGTTATATCATTCCATGAAAAGCAGAGTGCAGTTAACTTTTCTTCCTATTTTTCTCTTCCTTTCTTCACCTATGTCACTTCCTGTCCCTTCATCACTGATTGGCTCGTTTTCCCCGACCACTCGCTTCACCTGGTCACCTCAAGGTTATCGAACAAGTTCACCTCACGTTCTTTTTCACCACTGCACGAAGCCGCTGTTCTGGGAAGAAGCTGATATACTTTAGTTTTATATTATGTCCATATTAGTCTGAGAATTTTATCAAGGTTTAATGATTTTTCCTTTTCCTTTTTCTCACTTAGAGAAAACCAGGAGCACAAATTTGACATTGTCGTGATGCTTGGCCAACATATTCATTTCTCTGAACATCTGTGAAATAACATCCAATAAACAATGTTGTGAAATGCAACAAAAAATCTGCAGCCTGCTAGGCCACTAGAGTCTGACTCCAACAGTGACTCACTGACTCCCCTGTTAAAATCTCCAACATTAGAGTAGAAACTAACCTGTTTAGAGCCTGGTTGAATAATTTATAAAATTAAATACCTGACAGTACAAAGTACCATACAAGGCATCTCTATAAACAGTATGATAATATGTTTTTCATAATATATGCTGTCATATTGCCCTCAAAATGTAAAATGGATGATTAGTGGGCCTACAAAGCATCAACCCAACTATTCTAGTCAAACATGGTTAGACAAACAGCTGTTAAACCTAAATGTACTTGAACGTATCAGGTCAGAAAGTGAAAGCATGCCTGGGCGGATTTTAGTACCTCGTGTTGCGTTCTCTCTAGCAGCCGTCTGACCTTCTGTCATGTCTGAGCCAGAGGGGAACAAACAGCCTGTCAACTCAGATTCATCAATACACAGAGTTTAACAAACAAGCTAGGTGTCAAATATAACATGTATTCAGACAGTGAGCCTCATATTTCCTGCTGTCGACAGACACGTCAAATTCACATCAGGATCACAACTCTACCTTTAAGGAGTTTGATCTCTCGAGTGTCGGCCTCTAATTTCTTCTCTTCTAGGACGACACACACACAGTTTGGTAGTAAAAGTTAAATTAAGATGATGATATCACAGGTGAAACCATCACACCTAGAAAACCACAAAACACCTGACAACTAAGGATAATCAGCGGTTAAAACATGGTTAAAACGAAGGGAACTTTGTGATGTGTTGACTTATCATGCAGGTTGTTGAACTGTCTGAGCCTCTGAGTGTACAAAAAGCTGAACTGGCCAACAATAACAAATATTGCAGCCAAAGTTCAGCAGCAACCAGCTGCAGCCATGGTCACTACAACATTTAAGGCTTCTGACAAGTCAAGAGCTTTTGAGAACAAAGTGATGTTTACATGGCTGTGGTATCGTTGAAGTCAAACATATGTTAAATGTAAAAACCTCCACAGGAAACCTTTGAATTTTACCCACACAAACTATCTAAACCTGGACCTGGGTCTTAAACCTTCCTTCTCTCTAATGACCATCAGGGGGCGACTCCACTGGTTGTTAAAGAAGTCAGATTGTATTGAAGTCTATGGGAAAATGTCCCTACTTCTCCTTGATTTATTAGCTCAGTAAACGTTTTCCTAATGAGTTTATGGTCTCAGTCTCTAGTTTCAAGTCTTCAATACAACATGATGTTCATGTTTTAAATGATGGTCCATTTAGAGGAAATAGACCAGAAAGGAGGGGATGAATTAGGGGGCGTGGCTACTGTGTGATTGACGGACTGTACCACCCAATCAGGATAGAGTACAGAGCAGGTCAGCTCCACCCCTCACTCCTCCTCAGCTCCACCTAAGTGTTAACTCTCCATGACATCACTGTCAGTGAGCTGCTGTTCTGAAGGCTCCATTTTGTAATTTGTCTTTCGGCCATCTTGTTTTTTTTTTTTTAAACCTGAAGAAACCATATTTGGAGAAGTAGGTGGAGCTGAGCACCTCTACTGTTTGAAAACTTACCAATCAGCTTCATGGCTGGTTAGCTCAGTTGGTTAGAGCGGGGTGCTAATAATGTCAAGGTTGTGGGTTCAATTCCCGTACCTTGGGTGAAAGTTCAACAGCAACAGTTTCTACTTCAAAGTAACTTGGAAATCATGATGGTGATGAACAACTGGGGCTTTTAAAACATCAGTTCAGAAACTAGTGGCTTGACACTAATCATTCCCTGTATAGTTGCAAAACATGTCCAGAAACACATTCTCTGAAAGATCCCAGGCTCTTTGGAAGGAGAAAAAAAAAACTCCTTCAAGTGGGAAGTGAACCCCCAACTCTGTCAGTGCTTTGCTCTAATCATTTAGTTACTCAGTCATGCAGCAACACAAGAAACAGGGACAGTACCTTTACTTTTACCTTTCTTCTTCAACTCTTTCTGGTCCTCTACAAGTTTTAGAAACAGACTTGTCAGCTGAGCATGAATGAGGGTCCACAGAGTCCAGTACCAACACACAGGTGCTCATGGGACAGTACCTTTCCTCAGCCGGTCTCTCCTTAGAACAGGACCTTTTAACTTCTTCTCATCTGAACCAACAGACAGCAGAGAGAGTTCATGAGAACCAGCTGTAGGGACCAAGACCGGGGACGTCCTGATCCGGTATTTTGATTTAAATGCTGATTGAAGTTTATCTGTTGTAAACTACTTAATCTCAGACACATTTTAATTGTATGAGCTTCTTGATCTCAATACCGAAGGTCATGGTTAAAAAATATGAAGCTTAAATTATTGATACGATATAAATTAAAGTTCAGTTGGAGAATAAAATCCCAGACAAGGACGATCTGATGGAAGGAGGACGTCTCACTCTGTTGGCTCTACTGGAACTAAAGAAACACCTACGCTAAGTTAATGTTTTCTACACTGCTTTGCCAACGATTAGGGGCTTGAGAGTAGATAAAGATGAACTGTTCCACTCTTGCCAACACTGATCCGGCTTGGGACGCCTCTATATATAATATCTCACCCTGAAAGGTAAACGATCGATGGGCTCTTCTGAAGAGAAATAATAGAATAATTAGAAGAATCAAATTCTGACAAAAGCTCATGTTGTGCAACTGTAGTACATCAAAATACAATTAAATTAACGGTTTAACTTGTCTCTAGCACAGTAAAATATTCATGTTTATTGTTCATGACTGATATAACCTAGATGGGTATGATTATGGTTTAACAGCTAAGCGCTAATATAAGCACATTTAGTACATTGAGCTGTAACCAACTATTGCATAAACCACTGTGTTTAGAACTAGGATTCATTTCCATATCTATTTTAAATTAATATTCAATATTAATTGAACTGAAAAAACATAAATGAGAACAAAATCCAAGAAACTGAAAGTAAAAGTCAACAGATCAAGCTGTTCAAAACTGAGACCTAAAAGCAGCAGACGATGCATTAATGTGACTGTTAGAGGTTAACAGGCAATAAAGTGGAAGTATTATTAATATACACTGAGTCACATTAGTGTTATACAACACAGCAGAATATGAAAAGCAGTTAAGTAACGTCAAACACAATTTATACAAGTTTTCAATTAATTAAAGACACCATCCAGAGCGAAGACACCATCAGCCTGTGTTTGTTCCAAGGTTGATCAAACCCGCTCACAACTGTACCAAAGAACAATAACATCGAGTAAAAAAATAAAGGCAACTAAATGTTCACTGGTGACGATGCCATGTCTAACATTCAAGCTTCATGTTGATAAATGCTGCTTGTTCACAGAAATAACCTGAAATCCGGATGAAAACCGAACAATTGATTTACAAAATGGCCAAGGTTGAAAGTGCTGCAGGAATGAGTCCAACACTTGGAAAGGAGTTGGATTATAGCTCCTCTGGTCCTAAAGCCCCTGGTTCTTTGAATGTGTTTCTGGTCTGTTTTATTCAACATAAAACCCCTCAGTAAATTTCCCTTTGTGTTTTTCCTTAGAAAGTTAGAAAATGTTTAAAAATGATTCTCATCTTCAGACTCAGCTCATCAGCTCATTATATCTGAGACTCAGTAAAGACTCTGTTCACTGTAATAGGGGATAGTAGCTCAGAGAACAAGAGGAAACTAAAAACACAGTGAATTTCTCCTTATTTTCTAGATAAAAACACTGTAAACCAGAATAACCAAAGAAAACTTCAACACAGGAAGTTCCACACATGTGTTTGTGTTGTTCTAGAGCTGATTTGAAGTTTCTCTCTTTATCTGATCTGAGTTCTGCTCATTCTTTGGAGCAGTAATGATGAAAAATCAGCTCCAAAGCCTCTAATGCTCTAAATATCTTATTGTCCATGTCTCTCATCATCTCATCTGTTCATAATATCTGAGGTGAAAGGTTAACATGTTCAATTGTAAAGAGTAAAATTTAATGTTTTTGGAGCCAAACAGTGACATGGTTATTAAACATAATGCATAACTTTATGTTTTAAATGTAAACGATGTGATTCTCATGCAGTAATATTGACACAACGTCAAATACAGATTCAATTTCAAAGACAGAAACTAGTAGAAAAGCCAGCTGATGTTGGTTTATGATTTTATCATCAACAGTTTTAGGTTAACACAGCAAATAAGGTTATAAAGTGGTGAAGTTCATTAGTGAAGATGAACAAAACCTGGATCTGGATTAGATACTGGTCTTGGATGTTGGAGGAGTCCTACTGGCTGTTAGTGGAGGGAACCAGGGTGATGCTAACAATATGATGACGAGCCTACAACAACACGTCATCCCTGCAGCACTCTGTTAATATGTGACATCACATGTTTATGCCTATGGTCCTGTCAGACATCTCAGTGTCCATGAAGTAATCAGTGTATTTTTGGTCACATTGGAGATATCATTGATAATTCTCTATTACTTAGCTGATCAATCCATTAAAATTAACAGTTTCTATTTAAATTCCTTATGTTTTTGTGATTTAAGGGTAACAGGACTGTGCGGCCAGTCCTCCCAGTTTGGTCCTGCAGTGGAAACCAGTCATCAGGTCCTCTGCACCCCAACACACACACTGCCATCCTCCTCCAGCTGGACTGGGCTACAGTCCGTCCCAGCCTGGTCCTCAGTGGTCGGTAGTGGGACCAGGGAGCCTCGCTACTGGCTGTTGCACTGCTTCCTGTCCTCCTATTGGTTCTGGAGGTCCAGTATGACCCCTTTGACCTCATCATCATCATCAGATGAGGAGGAGGAGGAGGAGGAGGAGGAGGAGGAGGAAGAAGAGGTCACCCCGCCCTCATCCTGCCTCTCAACTGCAGCCACCGCCTCCTTCCCCTCTTCCTCCTCCTTACCCTGCTCTACAGGTGAGGACACCACGTCATAGAGGAAGGTGAAGAAGCCATAGATCCAATCAGAGCCCTCCTCAGCTAAAATATCAAGAACCTCCTCAAGCGATTCGGCATTCGCACTACCGCCGGCATCTTTGGTCAAGCCTGACGAGAGAGAGAGAGAGAGAGAGCGAGAGAGAGAGAGGGAAACAGAAGGGAAGGAGAAAAATAGACAGGATGGGAGAGGAGGAGGAGATGAAAGGAAGGGAAGGAGGGTAAATTATAAAGGAAAAGTATGAGAGACATCAAGGAAGGAAACAAAGAGAGAAGGCAGGAAGGAAGGAGATAGGGAAGGGGTGAAGTAGGAAGGAATGGAGAACAACCGTAACAGAAAATGGGGTAAAAAAATAAAGAATGATGAAACAAGACAAAGAGAAAGATAGTGAGTTAAAGTCGCAGATGAATCACAGACATTAAATAATCCTTTACTTCCTGTCTCAGTCTCGTCAGGCCTCTGACCAGAGGCAGCCATCTTTTCTCCCTTTCCACGTCTCTAACTTGTAAACACACTCATGTAGCATATCCAACTTTGACGCCTGGGACACAATTTTCTTTTCAGACTTACTTGAAATTCAACTCCAGTGTGTCCTGACACATGGTGAATTATTTGTCCAATGAAACTGATGTTATACATTAGTCAGGGTGATAGGAATCTGCCTGAATTTAAGTAGATCAGTCAGCTGACGCTGGTTTATGATCATTATCGTCTCTGTCGTCTCGCTGTCGGAGCCAAAACGAGGAGAAGGTGGAGCTGAGGAGGAGTGAGGGGTGGAGCTGACCTGCTCTGTACTCTATCCTGATTGGGTGGTGCAGTCTGTCAATCACACAGTAACCACGCCCCCAATCAATCCCCTGCTTTATGGTCTATTTTCCTCTAAATGGACCATCATTTAAAAAATGAACATCATGTTGTATTGAAGACTTGAAACTAGAGACTGAGACCATAAACTCATTAGGAAAACGTTTACTGAGCTAATAAATCAAGGGAGAAGCAGGGACATTTTCCAATAGACTTCAATACAATCTGACTTCTTTAACAACCAGTGGAGTCGCCCCCTGATGGTCATTAGAGAGAAAGAAGGTTTAAGGCTCTTCAGCACTGGCTTCACTTTACAGACTCAGAGTCTATGTCCAGTTTTAACAGTCTGTAGTTTTAAGACAGGATCCCGACAAAAGAGAGAAATCTGGCTGGCAGATATTTTCTATTGACCGATATGTTTTATTTTAAGTCTTCAAATACAACAATAGCTGGTCAGTCCCTGTGGTGGTAACAAACAGTTTGCTTTTAATCACCCTTTTACTGCTTTTCCTGTGTTTGTTTGTACGTGTTTCATTTTGTCTTCCCTCTGTAACTCCATCTGATTTCTGTCCTGCTCAGATTCGTTTGTTAAAGTTCTTTGTAAACTCTGTTTTTAAGTTATTTGTACAAACGTGTCGTAGTTAAGAGCCGAAGTGGCCCAATTAGCAACTTTCCTCTACGAACAGCAGTAGCTACAGTGGCCCAGCCATCAGAGGTGGGAGAGCAGTTCCAACCACACTTGACAAACTGTTGTTGAGTCGTTGCAGTAAAGCTTCAACAGGTAGGTTTTCCTGAGGTACGGTGTGATTGATCTGTGCCTCCTCCTCCTCACTGTTTCTTTATTGCACATATCAACGATACTTTCTCCACAGCTTCTTGAAAAGTGGAGGCAACCGGTAACTGCTAAAACAGCCCAAATGTTTGGAGTAAAGGTCCTGGATGTAGATATAGTATGAGACGCAGCATTAGTGTGGACTTGCAGTTAATTTGAGGGGGTTTAGTCACATGTTAGAGTCCGGAAACAAGATGACAGAACAAATCAGGGTATCTGAAGTTACACTAAAGTAAAGATCTTAGTTCTGACTGAATTGGAGAGCAATTCCACTCTTACTATGAGCATCTCCTGAATGTTCATAGTCACCCAGCAGATTGTGTTTTCATACAGGGGATCATATCAGAGATTTGTGACACACGGATCTACCCAAGCTCAGTTATTGAGGCACTGGGACATAACTGTAAACCACATCCTTCAGCCACAGGCAGTGAACACAACATTTAAAGTAGACTTGCCGAGCAGAACTTTCGCGTCTTCCACGTCAAAATCTCCGTCTCCGTCGGTGTCATAGGCTGTCAGTTTACCTGGAGGAAGAGGATAAGGAGGACAGGAAGTCTGAGTCACACGAATATACAACATCCTGCTGGTTGTTTGATTTTGCCTTTAAAAGACAAGAAAAGATGCTTGAAGTATGGTGATATTATCATGATTCAAAATATACTACATGCACTCATGGAACTGGATGAGTTATAGATAAAAGTCTTAACTTAAAAGTGACATTAATGAGGATTTATTGTCTTAATTAACCTGTGCGCTGAGAGGGGCTCTGGACAGAGCTAAGACCTGAACTTGTCCTTAGCTGCAACTTTAAGACCCAATAAAAAGCTGTAATTCTGCTTTATTACACGCATTAATGACTGTTAGCCTGCCAGGCTAATTCACACTGATGTAGCCTTAAATAGAAAGAGACCAGATGTTTGAAAATGAATCTAAGACTTCAGGTGAATAAGCGTGGCACTGATACAAGCTGTGAATACGTGCACAGCACACAGCATATTGATTGCATGCAGTGAAAGTGCATGCATGCAAGTATTTATTTAAGTGAAGCTGCAGAATGAGGAAGGACGTGGTTGAGCGGTTGAGATGTCAGTGACACTGGGCCCAGCAGATACCACAGTCTCCGGCTGCAGTTGAGAAGTCTTTTTCTTAGGGGGGATATCCAGAAAGCAAAATTAAATCCTGGCCCATATACCTCTACATCTGGGTAGATTCAGGCTGGTATCCTGACGGATGGAAGACTTTCTGTCTGTTCAGATCTGGAAGTTGCATCTGACCATGACGCTGTATATGAGCCAGACTTGGGCCATTAGAAATCAAGCATGTGGCCCAAGCATAGGCCAGATGTATCTTTCTATCTGGGTCCTGACTGGATGAAACAACCCATAAGTACCTAAATGGCAGCCACGATAAGAGGTGGAGCTGAGGAGGAGTGAGGGGTGGAGCTGACCTACTCTGTACTCTACCCTGATTGGGTGGTACAGTCTGTCACATCACAATATAACCACGCCCCCTAACTCATCCCCTGCTTTCTGGTCTATTTTCCTCTAAATGGACCATCATTTAAAAAATGAACATCATGTTGTATTGAAGACTTGAAACTAGAGACTGAGACCATAAACTCATTAGGAAAACGTTTACTGAGCTAATAAATCAAGGAGAAGTAGGGACATTTTCCCATAGACTTCAATACAATCTGACTTCTTTAACAACCAGTGGAGTCGCCCCCTGATGGTCATTAGAGAGGATGAAGGTTTAAGGCTCTTTAGACCAGAGTCTACGGCCACTTTTACAAACAGTCTATGACCATAAAGCAGAGTATGCATTAGGGGGTGTGGTTATTGTGTGATTGACAGACTGTAGCACCCAATCAGGATAGAGTACAGAGCAGGTCAGCTCCACCCCTCACTCCTCCTCAGCTCCACCTTCTCCTCCAGATATAGTTTTTTTGTTTTACGAACAAAAAAACAAGATGTCTGACAGACAAATTACAAACTGGGGGCCTCAAACGACAAAAGAAAAATGTCTTAATGTGAAGACAACCTACCACTAAATATAACGTTGGTATGAAGCACAAATGATGTCTGTCCAGCTCTGTACAGGAAGAACTAATGTTAGACTGTTTGTTGATCTACAGCAGAGCTGCTTCAGCTTAATGGTCAGTTGCTCTCTCAGCCTTCACCCTAAACTCGTTCTGCTCCGCATCTTCACTAACGTGACTCATTTTCACATCGATGGATTCACAGTGTAAACTAATGGAACAGTGACAATCCAGTTATATTCATGTGTGTTTAAATTGTGACACCATACCTTGTAAAACTTCAGAAAAGTTCATATGAAACTCCTTAGCTCTGGCTGCATGCAGAGATAACACACAGAGAGAGAAGAGGAAGAGGAAGAAGGAGGAAGACAGAGAAGCCACAAGAAAAATTACAGAGCAGAAAATGGATACATCATGTTTTACTTTCTTTTTATCATGTGCAGTGTTTAGAAATACCAAAAAATTAGCTTTAGTCTCTGGACGGTACAGCTTGGAGGCTTTTACTGTGAAGGGCCTGCATGATATGAACACCCTGTCTGTGCAGTTGATGAATATACAGAACATTGTACGACCAAGCATTCAAGTCAACACTGTCATTCATGAAATCTTAACTTCAGTGTTTCCTTGTTTCTAAAATAGTTGTTGGTAACAACAGTTTTTGTAGAACCAGAGATTCTTACTTGATTTCACGCAGCTGGGATCAGGACAATATCAGATTTATAACTGGTTTCTTCTTGGTAAACCAGTCTGATCTACTGACTGAAACGGTGGAAAGGTTTCCTTAAAGTCATGTTAATGCAAAACTGTGACTACTATGGTGCATTTCTGCCTGTTCAGAAATAAATATTCTTCAGATATGTAGGTTTATATATGAATAAATGTCATGGTCTTTCAACAGCTTCTTCAACTTTAATTCTCTAATTAATTATCATAAAAGTCATAAAACCAGACAGGTTGACCATCCTCAGCTTCCTTTTCACAAAATTAAAACATGATCATAATATTCATGATGTCTAATTAGGTCTTGATTGAGTATAATTGTGTCTTTCCTTGGTTACACCTAACACCTGACACACAGTTACACCTGTGTGTTACCTGTGTGTCAAATTCACAGTTGTTGGTTGTTGTTTGCACCTTGTTTCCATTGAACATAAGATATTATGTGATATTCAAGTGTCAAACGTGAAGCAGCTGATCAGTTAAGGAGAAGTTACAGATAAGATATAGGTCTTCTGATACACACAGTCACAGTCTGCGTGTTTGTGTGTGTTGTGTGCTCAACGTCCTGAAACCAGTTTAATCACCTCACCTCAGGAGACCATGCCTGTTTTAAAAAAAATGTATTAATGTGGCTGGAGCCCTGCAGGACAACAACTTCCAGTCTGCACAGTGGACAAGCCATGGATCACAGTGATGACAAGCTATGTACTGTGTAGGTTCATTTCTGAGCATGTTCACAACACACAGGGACTCAGGATGCTCAGGTCAGGTCACCTGAGATTGACCTGCACCACATTACACGGTTGCTAAGCCCATCATCTTACTCACCAATGACACTGTCATAGTCCACGATGTCGAAGTAGACCACAGCCACGGAGCTCCACACTCCCAGCAGCGCTAGGACCACAAACCAGGTGAACATGGAGTATTTAGGACCTCCTCCAGCATCCCCTCCTCCTCCTTCTGTCCTCTTCCCATTCTTGCTTTCCACTGATGGTGTCTTGGCCTCTGAGGACATCAGAGCTAGTTAGACCCGGGTTTTATAATAAACATAAAAACTGAAATCTGTCATGTGCTGGGTTTAACCCTTGATGAGTACATTAAGTCATTTCTGTTTTTCTGTTTTCCTTATAAAGTTGAAAAAAATAAAGTTATAAAGTTTTAAAAATAATAAAACTCAGTAAAGACTCTGTTCACTGTAATAGGGGATAGTAGCTCAGAGAACAAGAGGAAACTAAAAACACAGTGAATTTCTCCTTATTTTCTAGATAAAAACACTGTAAACCAGAATAA
>CM076667.1:19838002-19855261 GCA_038496675.1 Rachycentron canadum | reverse complement strand
AAAGAGAAACCTCATGGTGAGAAACAGAGGATGATCCCTCACCCAGGACGGGCAGACGGGCAATAGATGTTGTAAACAGACAAGAAAACAGGGAACAATACAGAATAGAGGAAGTGGATGGCACTTGACGATGCTAATGCATATAATTGTGTTTGTTACTTCTGGTTTTACTTTTTTTTCCCTCCCTTCGCTCCATGTTTGTAACTAAAGAAAAACAATGTTATATAAAGTGAGAGGAAAGCAGGTTATTTTATCATTATGCCATCATAGAATAACAACACACAGTTCTGGCCAATAAGATGTTCGCTTGTTTCCTAATCTTTCTTCTTCCACCTTATTTTTTTTCTGTTTGAGCAGATGTTTACAGTTTTTTGTGCCTCCCTGTAATCCTGTGTTTAATGTCACTAAACTGTAAATTCTGATTTACTGAAGTAAGAAATAGAACAGCATCATATTAAAGCTCAGAAAAATGCAAAAAAACTACTTGCGTATAACCATCAAAATCTTGTGTAAAAAAAAAAAATAGCATAACATCAAAGGAAAGTTTGGAGTTTTCTAATAATGTGGTGAGTTTTCTCCTTCCCTGAATTTGACTTTTATCCCATTCTTTTAAACAGCATTCACAATATGCAGAACAATGAGGTAAAACGACCGAGTGACTGTTCTCAGAGAAGTAGAGTTCACAGAGTACAGTTCAGGTCACGTGGGTTTATTTGAACCAATACAGAGTACAAGCAAACCAAGTTGCCTCGAGCACGATTCACCAGCTCAAGTGTGTAGCAGATAGTTTATGCCCCACTTCTGGGTGGCGGCAGATTCTTTCAGGACAATCCCACAGACCAACGTCTGGAGAATAATCCTCTACAATACAGATGTCTGTAAACTGTAAATCAGGTTGAACCTCGGAGTTTATTAAACCTGCTTTCTGGAATAGATCCCAGGGCTAAACACACCCAAACAGCCGGCAGGCCTCTCAGCGGCAGATGGTATTTGGCCCGGCCACGTGTTATTGCTGTGTTTCCTACTGGTGTTTCTGGGGATGACTCTTCTTGCCCCCCCCTCAGGGGCCCCTCTGCTCTGCTGCAGTGTATGATGTGAAGTGCGGTTTTCCTTTGACTTTTACTGCAATGGTTGTGGCTAGTACCAGTTCATAGAGGTGGTCCTCTTTGGTTCATCCGACCTTTGCTTGTAGACCATCAGATGCACTTAGTCTTCATGTTGTAGCTTTTCTTTACCATGTGCTGAGTGGGTCCTGTTCTCTGTGGCTCCTTTCCATGTCCAAGAAAACTTGGTGTATGCATAGTAGTCGCTGTACAAAGCTGAGTAATTCCAGCCAGTGGAGTTCGATTAGCTTCTGTTTCAATGTGCCAGTTCAGGTGGTTTGGACAATCTGGTTCTCAATTCAAATCTCATCATAAATTAATAAAGGCAGAACAAGAATACTCTGCTATCAGGTGGAGCGATGCAGGTGGTCTTAACCAGTCAGCTGAACACAACACCTCCAGACTTTTTTTCTGCTTCAATTTACTCAAACACAATGGACACAATTGTCTCCAAGTCAATGCATGTGAGTTCGTTCAGAGCATGTTCCATCCACTGTCTCCTCAAGCACTTTGAATGGGAACTTGATGTAATTTTGGGCAGGAATCAAAGTAGAGTCTCTGCTAACGAGTGTTGGAGAGAACAAATGAAAGTTTTGTTGTTTGCTGCAACTTTGCAATTTTGGCGCCTTGGGGGTTAAAAACCTGAGCCTTGTGACTTCACTTCTTCCCACCTCTTCAGAGACTGTTTATAAAAGTGGACGTAGAATGTGGGTCTGTGAAGTGAAGCCAATGCTGAAGAGCCTTCATTCTATCTAATGATGTTTTTCAAAAAAACAAGATGGCCGACAGACAAACTGGAGGCTTCAAACCAGCAGCTCACAGACCGATGGGTGATGTCACGGTGGGCTGACACCATCTCTGTTACAATGACGTCCTGATCACCTGAGTGGATAATTCACCTCTAAGATCCTTCATCTCATTTGTTGCAACGTTGCCCTTTAACCAATCCACAGAGGTGGCAGAGTGTTTTATTTGCGTTCATTAACCTATATAGGAGAGATGCTATGTAACGTTGACTTGTACCTGTGTTTAGTGAGAAAGTATGAGATTATAGAAACATTTCTCCAAAACCTCCGACGTGACATTCATTTCCCACAGACAGTAGCTCTGATGAGAAGATTTCTGCTGGTTATAGAAATAGAATGAAGAGGAAGAGTACTGAAGCAAAGTCAATCCACTGACCACGGTTATATCCTCAGTCTTGATTCTATTCCAAGAGACATATACAGCAGTTGATGTTGACATGTTTTGGGGATAGATTTGATGCTGTAGACCAAGCCAAGGCTTGGTTCCCCACCATGGGACAAATAAAGGAATTTGAATTTCCCAGATCAAGATAATGAATTGGGGTGACACACATACTCAGCCTAGTTGCATAAGGTTCAATATAAAACTCAGTGAATGCGGCTGAGAGACCAGACGTCTCTACGTGTTGGATGCAGCTTTTTACTTCAGTTGTGGAGCTAAACAGAAAAACAGAAATTCCTCCTCACATCCCAGTTTCTGTCTTTTGCTTCACCTTAATCCGAGCGCCCTGGAAACACATAGATCCACCTCACACAGAGCAGCAATCAGAGCTGAGCTGGCTTCAGATCCCTTCCTTCGCACAGTGTCAATCACGTCTCGTGCCTTTTCTGCTCCGGTTTTTGTTCTGGCTGACTGCATTTCTTCATCATTTACAATGCCACGCTCAAGAAGTTTATCCAGAAGCTGGTTTAGAACAGATTCAGACACTCTGTTAATAAACTGCGTCCGAGCTAGGAGCAACCTGTCCTCTGCTGGGAGGCTGTCGTCTGCTGGGTGGCGGCTCTGTGCAGTTTCCCTTCTTGGACCTAAAAGACACCAAGGGTGACACTGTTGTTTAATAACCAACCATCACTTTTAAACAGAGATCTAATGACAGATTTCAAAAAGACGTGTCACGTGTTTGTCTGCTGCAGCATCTGCTCTGTAAATCACTTGCCCTGTGTTCAGAGACCAAGGATGAGAAATGTGTTTTATATTTTCCGGTCTGTCTCTAGATATTTTACCACAGACAGGCTCCCAACTTAAACATTGTTTCTTAAGGCGCATTTAGATACTGCAACAATGACTGTGTACCTTTATTTCACATCACAATAAAACCTGTCAAATAAAATATTGGTCTCAGTCTGTCTGACAACTGCTCTGTGAATTGTAGCACTACGATGTAAACAGGTTGGTTTTTGGCCCCTAAACCTAAATGGTAGTTACAAATCGTGCTCCGGCCAGTGCATCCTGAGTCACTTCTACATGTATTATATGTACAAGACGATGAAGCCTTTACCTGGCAGAGGGACATTGCGTTTCCACACTTGTGTCCTCTCTTGGTCTTGGACCATCAAAGTCACTTTCTTTGGGTTTGTGGTCAGGAAGATCTCAAATGTTGGAAAGAAATTTGGCCCATACTTGGAGCGAAACTCTGCACACTATAAACCAGGCGACAAAAAGAAGTTGTGAAATGTTCATCTACTGCTTGTTAACTGTGAATCTATTTTCATCAAGCAACACAAACTGTATTCATGAACAAAAATTATCATCTGTCTTGTCTTCTCAAGTGCTTCAAGTGCGTTAACAACACAAAAGGTTTTAAAACGGCCTCTGAGCACATTCACACAATGATTCAATGATGTTCAATGCTAACATCAGTAGAAGAATAGAAAAGTAGTGATAAAATAATGGCAAAACAAGAATGATTTCAAACACTGATACAGCTCTTAAAGAGTAAAGGGATGAAATTTGATGCTCAACAGCCATGAATGCTAACGCTAGCTATAGCAATAGCAAAACTTAAATATAGCTCTTTCAATAACCATTAGAAGTGTATTGAGACTTTACTCACCTCGGGCTGTATTTCTAAATCCACTGGTTCACAGACCACAATGTAACTTTGTCCAGTGCTCAGTTTACAGTCAGAGGAGACCTTGATGTATTCTGCATCTCCTTGTTGAGCAGCAACCTTTAGCAACAGAACATTTTTATCACGGTGTTAATGCCCAAAGTTTTTCATTTTGTTTATTGGGTATTTTTAAAAACAATAATTTTTTAAAGATCATTATCTTAAGCTATATTCTGTACTGTGCTCAATAATCGGTATTTAATTTGGACTCATATAACTAAATTAAAACACTGTTTACCTGGTGAACTGGCAGATAGAAATTAATACACACAAGAAAACTATGTAAAGGTTCACAGTTCAGATGTTCAGTTTCAGAGAATCCCAGAATGAGAAGGTTTGATAAAAGTTGATGTGTAACTTTACCTCTGGCAGAGGGATGTTGGTTGGCAGGAGAAACACATCGAGAACTTGAAGCCCTCTATCTGGAGGTCGGAGGAACAGCAGAACTTCAGCAGTAATTGGTTTTATGTTGTTCCACAACCTCCCTAAAATGTCTAAAGCCCAGACAAGGCCAAAGGCAGAGAGATGGGGGACTTTGACAATCACATGAGTGTCTGTGATCTCCTGCGGTTCGAGGAGGCTCATCCCATCATCAGTGATGTGGACGACAGACAGCAGGCCTTCAGTGCACAGAGCTGTAAAAACACATTTTACTGATGACAGCCTCATTACGATGGTACTGATCTTTTTATTCTACGTCTACACTTTGTCTCATCACTGAAGAATGAAGCAGTTGCCCAGGTCGAGCAATTCATACAACACAACTGTCAGTGTTGTTGGTAGGGAGTCAGGGATTTGCCCTTGTTGCTTCTACACTTCTGACATCTACCGTCTGTTTGTGCTGATGTTTTGAAGCCTCCAGATTGTAAATTGGCTGTCAGCCATTTTGTTTTTTGAAACCATCTATGGAGGAGAAGGTGGAGCTGAGGAGAAGTGAATGGTGGAGCTGACCTGCTCCTGATTGGGTGACACAGTCTGTCAATCACACTATAACCACGCCCCCTAACTCATCCCCTGCTTTCTGGTCTATTTTCCTCTAAATGGACCATCATTTAAAAAATAAACATCATGTTGTTGAAACTAGAGACTGAGACCATAAACTCATTAGGAAAACATTTACTGAGCTAATAAATCAAGGAGAAGTAGGGACATTTTCCCATAGACTTCAATACAATCTGACTTCTTTAACAACCAGTGGAGTCGCCCCCTGATGGTCAGTAGAGAGAATGAAGGTTTGAGGCTCTTCAGCATTGGCTTCACTTTACAGACCCAGAGTCCAGGTTGGTTGGTACTGACAGTCTTTGGTTGTTATTATGATACTGCATGGTTGATACTGTACTAAAACAAAACATCTGATAATTTGATTATCTCCAAGAACAAACAGAAATCTTTATCTCACCATCCTTTGTTTCACAGTGAGGGAGGCGGAGCTCACAGACAGCGTCCTCAGGACACTGGATATTGAACAGTGGCCCTGCAGCCATCTTGCGAGCTGAATGGAGAAGACTCTCATCCCATTGGACAGTCCTGTAGAGAAGCTCCGCCTCCTGATCCAACACAAACACCACTCCAGTTAAAGTACACTGAAACCCACCTGGACCAGGACTACGGAACCTGTAAAACACAGGAGGCTGAATGACCACAAAGAACCTTAAACCAGAGACAAGTTTTAACTCGGGATAAAAGTCTATTCTCATCCCAAACCAGACTCCACTTCATGAGCCCCAAGAGACCAGAGGACAAAGGAAACCACACAGTGAATACATATACACTTTAAAGAATAAAGGGCCAAAAAGGGCCAATTAGGCCTAGATATTGATTCTGAAAGTACGACATGACTCTACATGTTAAATTGTCAGACTAAGGTTTCCTTCCAATCAGCTCCAAGGCTTCAGCCATGGTTCTCGGCCAGGAAATGATAATTGACTAGGGGAGACTGGTTGACACTGGGTTTTCAGCTCTTGGAGACTTCAGCAGTGACCATAACTGGACCTATTGTGGTCACCTGCTGGTATTCTTTGCTGATTTTACTGCCACCACAAACTGACATTGTTTTCAACCCAGTCAACCCCCAAATGACAGACATGAGGATAAATCCTGCAGCGTTACCACCCGTAGATCAGTTGAACTGAGTCAAACCATCGGCAGAAAAATGCTCCATGGTGCGACTAGATGTTAAAAACCTCACAGGGAACCTTTAACTTGACCAACACCAAGATGTAGAATAGTAGGAGACTGGGTGACTGTAGAAAGGATTTGGAGCAAAGAGGAGAACTTGAAGACCATTAGTTAGTTGAAGGAAACATGGGTGAATTATGGGAGATTGGAAGGACCCACAGACCCAACAAACTGAAGCAGAGGAAAAAACTACAGCGATGATTCAGCTCAAAAGAGGAAATCTGTGGACAAATCTGTGGTGTTAAGTGATTTTATTCAATGATTACCTGTACGAGACCTGGGAAGATTCAGTTTTCATTTCAGGTGTGAAGCTTGATGGAGGCTGTGATTCAGAAAGAAACAACATCAGCTGTTTTAGGAGAAATAACCAACTTTGGTTCAATCAGGAAACAAAAGTGTAGATCAGGACTGATGGTGTGACACAAGTATAAGGTTTGATTTTTAACTGTAATAGAAAAACACTGGAAGATGTTTTGACAACTGCTCAAACTGACTCAAGACCAACATTTCTGACCTGCCAGAGACACAGTAATTGAATTCCCTGCTTGTTCGTTCAGTTGACTGACTGACTGACTGACTGACTGACTGACTGACTGACTGATTGATTGATTGATTGATTGATTGATTGATTGATTGATTGATTGATTCGGCAACTTCGCCTCAAACTAAACATCAAACAATAACCAATCTCTCAAAATTAGTCCAGACTCTAAAATGAGTCAAGATGATAAAAATTGTATATCTTTCTGTCTCAAGGAAATGAAATATTCCTGCGTTGTTTTGAGCCCTTAAATCCGTCTGGAGTTTCAGGACAGAGGTTTGTTTTCTCACCTTCGTCAGCTTGGCGTCGTCCTTAGACACATCCCTCTTTGTCTCGGCTGTGTTTGGGTCCAGTTTGACATCTTTTGAGTCACCTGATGTGGTTGGGTTTTGTAATGTTATGCAGACAATTAAAAATGGGATAAAAATATTTTAATCATATAAAGGGAAACTGAACCAGACAAAAGGACAAGGTATAACATTAGGTTGCATCATCACAAAGATGGGACATATTCATTCCTATCCAAGTGTATAGAAAGGGTGGGTCTTTTCTTATCAATCTCTCCAATCCAAATCATTTAGGTTTTAAGAGCAGCCGCTCCACTGAATCTTGGGCAAAGTCTGAACAACAACCAGTTTAAGGTGTTGACTTGGCTCCAAATCCCCCAGATCTGAGTCCAGTCCAGCATCTGTGGGATGAGCTGGACCAACAAGTCTGATCCATGGAGGCTCCACCTCACAACTTCAGGATTTAAAGGATCTGCTGCTGACGTCTGGGTCCAGATACCCGTGCTCCAAACCAAAATTTAATTTGAAAATATTTTGATGAGGAAATGAGCCCACTTATTTGATAGTCAGATAGTCAGACACTGGTTCAGTACTCACAGTTTCTGCCTCTGGAGCCTTTAATCACCCTGTTGTTGACCCTGCAAAGACAAACACAACCACATTAGTCTCACAGTCAGTGGAACATACTCAGGTTTTGTTTGAGCTTTATCAAACCCAACAGTGATGATCCCCCATCAATGGACTGACTCTAACCCTCTACTGACCTCAGAGTCTCCAGTCCACAGTCTGGACTCTCCATGAAGCCACGCAGCTCCTTCAGTCCTGAATCCTGCAGCTTGTTTCCATTCAGGTCCAGTTCTCTCAGATGGGAGGGGTTGGACTTCAGAGCTGAGACCAGAGAAGAACAGCTGATCTCTGACAAACTGCAGGACCACAGTCTGAGTAAAGAAGAAAACAAGCATTTTGAGGAAACAAAGTTAGTGGTCACATTTTAGTCACCAATCAACCAAACCAATCAGATCTACAACAAGTGCTGTAACATGATGCTTAATCAATAGATTAATAACACAATGCTGACCTCAGTTGAGTCTGTAACTAGAAGTTCAATTAATTCAGATGAGTGTTGCTGGCTGATGATGTTTTAATCTCTGAGATTAGCTCATGACAAGATTTTTTACATTTTGTACCTCTGGATTAGGTATCCAATAGAATCTTAATCAATGTCTGAATGTGACATAGTCCCATGAAAAATAATATTATTTGGACCAAGTGTCAACCCACTATGATGTCACCCATTGTTTTTTTTTTAGCTGCTGTTTTTAACCAGTAGAAACCATATTAGGAGGAGAAGGTGGAGCTGAGGAGGAGTGAGGGGTGGAGCTGACCTGCTCTGTCCTCTATGCTGATTGGGTGGTACAGTCTGTGAATCACACAGTAGCCACGCCCCCCAATTAATCCCCTGCTTTCTGGTCTATTTTCCTCTAAATGGACCATCATTTAAAAAATGAACATCATGTTGTATGAAATCAAGGGAGAAGTAGAGACATTTTCCCTGATGGTCATTATGGAAGGAATATATTAAAGTAAAGCATCTACTGTTGCCAAAAAGTAGCGGGTTAATTGAATCTTAATATTGGTATGTAGATGTCTTAAGGCCACAACTCTATCAAATTAAAATCACATTCAGTTTGGAGCAGATATGACAATGCTCAGTTGAGTTAAAACCGCTTCCTCTTTCCTGGCAAAACATAAAAATTTGATGAGGGCTTGGTTGTGAGGCCTTAAAAAGAAAATGTGGACAAAAGACATTAGCAGCTTTATGAATCTAAACTATTTAAATAAATTAGGTTCAATGGTAAAAACAAACATATAAGATCTATAATAGAATCAGTGAACTTACCCCAGAGTCTCCAGTCCACAGTGAGGACTCTGCAGAAAACCACACAGCTCCCTCACTCCTGAATCCTTCAGGTTGTTCTCACTCAGGTCCAGTTCTCTCAGATGGGAGGGGTTGGACTTCAGAGCTGAGACCAGAGAAGAACAGCTGATCTCTGACAAACTGCAGGACCTCAGTCTGAAGAAAGAATAAAAGATGAGAAGGAAGAAACAAAGTTTCTGCCTTAAACCGCTCAGTGTTTCATCATCTGTTCAGAGCTGAAGAAGGTGAACAAAGATGTTCAGAAAATGGAAACTCCAAACATTGTTGTGAAAATCAAATACTGAATAAGTTACATCTGATCTCAGTTGAGTCTGTACCTACAGGTACCGGTCAGGTGCCCTGACTCTTGACCTTAAACCATAGAGCCTTAACCCTTCATTCTCTCTAATGACCATCAGGGGGCGACTCCACTGGTTGTTAAAGAAGTCAGATTGTATTGAAGTCAACATCTGAGTCAACATCTGAAAATATAATTCTACTTCAGGCAGCAGCTTTACCAATTTAAAACAAATATTCACACTGTCTCTATTGACTGAAGGCTACATTCAGTACAACATGAACAAGGATAGCAGACATTAGGTTGAATGTAAGTTGTGCATGTTTATTTGGGTTCAACGGTGAATTAAACAAACTAAATCCACAGCATTAACAACCAATGAACTCACCCCAGAGTCTCCAGTCCACAGTGAGGACTCTGCAGAAAACCACACAGCTCCTTTACCCCTGAATCCATCAGCTTGTTGTAGCTCAGGTCCAGTTCTCTCAGATGGGAGGGGTTGGACTTCAGAGCTGAGGCCAGAGAAGAACAGCTGATCACTGTCAAACTGCAGGACCACAGTCTGAGTAAAGAGTAAAAGATGAGACTTTAGGAGACAAAGTTCCTGCTTGAAAGCGTTGAATGTTTCATCATCTGTTCAGAGCTGAAGAAGGTTTGGAAAGTAGAATCTTAGACAATGGAAATTTCAAACATTAAGATGCTTAGTTTATCAGGGAATGGCGTCTGACCTCAGAGTCTCCAGTCGATAGTCTGGACTCCTCAGGAAACCACACAGCTCCCTCACTCCTGAATCCTGCAGCTTGTTTCTACTCAGCTCCAGTTCTCTCAGATGGGAGGGGTTGGACTTCAGAGCTGAGCCCAGAGAAGAACAGCTGATCTCTGACAAACTGCACCAACTCAACCTAAAAAAAGAATCAAAAATGTCTGTATTTTCCTTATCATTCTTCAATGACCACAAATTAAATACAGACTTTTTATGGCACCCCCCTAAAAGAAGCTGGGCAAATTCACTTTGAAAGAGCAATGTCTAACGAAGAAACTCCACAGACACAGAGACATTCACCTTTATATGAATAATCCTGCTGATGAAACAACAAAAGAAACAAATACAAGTGACAACATAACTTCCTTAGCTGTCTTAAGTGATTGAGTTGGAGGCAACTGGACTTCTTCCAAGTTCAGGAAGACATTTCACCTCTCATCTGAAAGGCTTCTCCAGCTCTAAAAACTGATGGGAAGCCAGGTATTTAACCTCCAGTGGGGCAATCACCTTGGAGGTGGTCCTGAGGGTCACTGACCCACCCTGCCATCATGTGAGTCGTTAGGGTCACATGGGTCGAGGTGTGAATTGAGGTTACAACACCTGGGAAAGCTCAGAGCTGCGTTACAGGTGGCTGGGAGTCCTGATGTCCAAAATGTGAACATTTGCGTCCTGAAAAGAGTGTCCCTTGTCCTTCAGATGCAGATGTACAGCTGAGTCTTGTCCTGATAAGCTGGCTATCCTATGTTGGACCATGGGTCAGTGGAGGGGTTGTTTGGTCTTTGTATCCCATGGACAAGCTGAGCAATGTGGTGTCTGTTATGTAATACAGTGAGGAGTGCTCTGACCTATACATAGGACAGACCATCTATTTTCAACTTGAACTACTATCCTTAAACAGTGGTGATGGCTAATGACACCAACTATTAGCCACCCACAATGCAGCGTTGAGATCCTTCCCAAGTGATTTAACTTCCCTTTAAGATCATCTACCGTGACCTGGATGAGAACCTACACAGACAGAACTTCCTTCTGGAGGTAAAAAAATCAAAAATCTAAATGATCTAAATGAGCATAACTGCTAAAGCCTTGTATTCATTTCAGGTGAACTTCAGTAAAAGTAACTTTACACAGAACAAGACTGGATTTTTTCCCCATCTTGGTACATTACAGGTTATAAGAGGACTGCATCACAGTTATTATTGACACCAGTGACTTAATGAGCACATTGGCACATCAGTATTGTATTTTACATTATGCATAAATAAGGTCTGATTGATCAGTTGCAGGTGAAAAAGCAAATTTCCCATACAATATGAAAAGACAATATTTCTGGGGGGAAAAAATCTACTTTAAAACTACCTCAAGAACTGACCTCAGACTCTCCAGTCTACAGCTGGGACTCTCCAGTCCGGCAGACAGCAGCTTCACTCCTGAATCCTTCAGCTTGTTTCCATTCAGGTTCAGCTCTCTCAGATGCGAGGGGTTGGACTTCAGAGCTGAGGCTATAACTTTACAGTGAGTCTCTGTGAGTCCACAATCAGGAAGTCTGTCATGGCACAAGTACAAAATGTCAAAAACTTTGTATTTACTTGAATATATTTTGATTGGCCTCAACTCTAGATGGTCTGGGCATCTAGAATATTTTTTATATTAATAATATTGAAGATGATGTTTTGTGAAAACAGGTTTATAAAGTGAAGAGGGAGGCCTTTCTAACTTAATTGGTCCAGGGTTCTCCAGAAGTAACAGAAGGGAACCAGGCAGACAGAAGGTCTGCAGATTTGGTGGTCACAGAAGCAGAAGACTTGCAGGAGTATGGGGTACCACACCTGCACAAAGTCAAACATGTTTTCAGTGGGCATTGGACTCTGCCAACATTGTCCCTTATCTCTGATCTGTTTGTGATATTCATGGATAGGATCTCATGGGGCAGGCGAGTTGATAAGTGTGTCTACTTTGGAAACTTCTGAACTGCATCTTTGCTTTTCACAGATGATGTGGTTTTGTTGGCTTCATCAGAGTGACCTCCACACTCTGCTCACTGGGGTGGTTGGCACCTCCAAGCCTGAGGCCATGGTTCTCAGGCAGAAAATGGTGTACTACTTGCACTATTTACTACTTGGGGTGTGAAGGAGTTCAAGTATCTTGTGGTCTTGTTCACAAGTGAGGGCATGATGCAGGGATTGACAGACATACTGTGCAGCGTCAGCAGTAATGCAGACTTTGCATTGGACCGTGGTGGTGAAGAAGTAACTGAGCCAAAGGGCAAATCTCTTGATTTACCAGTAGATTTGCCTTTCAACCATTACCTGTGGCCATGAGCTCTGGACGGAAATAATGAGATCACAGATACAAGTCACTAAAATTAATTTTCCTCTGACTGGTTATTGGTGAAGATAGGAGGAGCTTGGACATCTGGGAGGAGCTCAGAGTAGAGTCACTGCTCCTTCATGTCAAAAGTATCCAGTTGCTGGAGGGATTACATATCCCCAATGGCCTGGGAACATGTTGGGATCCCCCAGGAAGAGTTGGAAAGCATTTCAGGAGATAGGGATGTCTGGAACACCCTGCTGCTATCACTGCTTAAGCCCAGATAAGACAAAAGACAAAAATTGATGGATGGTTGTTCGATAAGATTACAAAGAGCTTCAAAGTCATAAAACATAAAAAGTAAGTAAATCAGTAAGAAAAAATAATAAGTTAATAAAACAATAATACGTTTTACAAGTGTTGCACTGATTCATGATGTTAATGACCCTGTCTGGACTCACCGAGCCTTCCTGCAGTTCCTCACAGCTGGGATCAGTCTCTGTTGTCCCTCCTCTGATGTGTTGTACTTCTCCAGGTCCAACTCATCCAGAACCTCCTCTGACATCTGCAGCATGTAGGCCAGAGCTGAGCAGTGGATCTCAGAGAGTCTCTGATCTGAACTGGTCTCTGACTTCAGGAACTCTTGGATCTCCTGATGAACTGAGTGGTCGTTCATCTCCATCAGACAGTGGAAGATGTTGATGCTTCTGTCAGGAGAGATGTCACCAGTGCTAATCTCCTTTAGGTTGTTGATGGTTCTCTGGATGGTTTTTGAACTGGTCTCTGTCTGACCCAGCAGACCTCCTAAGAGTCTCTGGTTGGACTTCAGAGAGAGGCCATGAAGGAAGCGAACAAACAGGTCCAGGTGACCGTTTTCACTTCTGAGTGATTTCTCTGTGGCTCTTCTCAGGAAGACGTCCAGGGTTGGGTCATGGCTATCATTGTTACCAAACATCTTGTGGAAAAAAGACTTTGGGTTCGAGTATGAATGGTTGTAGTCTTTTCCCAGGAAGTCCTCCAGGACCTCTGTCTTCCTGTTGGTGTAACAGTGGAACATGTAAACTGCAGCCAGAAACTCCTGAACGCTCAGATGAACAAAGCAGTAGACTGTTTCCTGGAAGATCACACTCTCTCTTTTGAAGATCTCAGTACAGAGTCCTGAATACACCGAGGCCTCTGTGACATCAAGACCACACTGCTCCAGGTCTTCTTGGTAGAACATGATGTTTCCTTTCTCCAGATGTTCAAACGCCAGCCTCCCCAGCTTCAGAAGAACTTCCTCGTCAGCCTCTGTCAGCTCCAGGCGCCTCTTTTTCTTATCTTTTTTCTTCTTCTTTTCCTTTTGTCCCTCATGGTACTTGAGCTTCTTCCTCTGTGTCTGAACCAGCAGGAAGTGCGAGTACAGGTCAGTCAGGGTCTGGGGCAGCTTTCCTCTCCGGTCTGTAGTCAACATGTGCTCCAGAACTGTAGCACTGATCCAGCAGAAGACTGGGACTTGACACATGATGTGGAGGCTCCTGGACGTCTTGATGTGTGAGATGATTCTGTTGGACAGCTCTTCATCACTGGACCTCCTCCTGAAGTACTCCTCCTGCTGGGTGTCGGTGAAGCCTCGGACTTCTGTGACCCTGTCCACGCATGAAGGAGGGATCTGATTGGCTGCTGCGGGTCTGGAAGTGATCCAGACCAGAGCCGAGGGAAGCAGCTTCCCCTGGATGAGGTTTGTCAGCAGCAGGTGGACCAATGACTCCTGTGTGACGTCAGACACAACCTCCCTGTTGTTGAAGTCCAGTGAAAGTCTGCTTTCGTCCAGGCCGTCCAAGATGAACACAAGTTTACAGACGGCCAGCTGCTCTGCTGTGACCTTCTGTAATGTTGGATGGAAAACATGGAGCAGCCTGAGAAGACTGTACTGCTCCTCTCTGATCAGGTTCAGCTCCCTGAACGAAAGCAGAACCAGCAGACTGACATCCTGGTTCTCCAAGCCCTCTGCCCAGTCCAGACTGAACTTCTGCACTGAGAAGGTTTTTCCAACACCAGCGACGCCGTTGGTCAGAACCAGTCTGATGTGACTCTGTTGGTCAGGTAAGACTTTAAAGATGTCGTGGCACTTGATTGGAGCGTCATGGAGGGTCTTCATCCTGGAGGTTGTCTCCAGCTGCCTCACCTCATGTTGGGTATTAACCTCTTCACTCTGTCCCTCTGTGATGTAGAGCTCAGTGTAGATCCTGTTGAGGAGGGTTCTACTTCCTGTTCCATCAATTCCTTCAGCCACATGTTGACATCTGGTCCTCAGACTGATCTTATGTTGATCTAAAAGCTCCTGCAGACCACGATCTGCTGACAGAGAAGAGACAAGGTCAGACTGAAGAGAGAGAATCAGAGAATCTGATGAGACACTGTATAAAACAACAGGTCCTGGTTTCAGAAACGATGACATCAGCAGACAGAGGTACAGTCTTACTTTGTACAGTGCTGATCTGACTGGATGTCTGCAGTCCAGGTCTGGGTCTGGATCTTTGTCCACACTTGGAGGAGGAGTCCCCTGATGAACCAGACTTGTCCCAGTATGAGGTGATGACGCTGATGGAGACTGGATCCTTCAGGACGTCCAGACACAGAGCGTAGCAGGACGGCTGCTCCTCTTTAAAGACACCACTCCTCCTCTTCTCTCTGTGAAGACATTTCTTTTTAAATAAAAAAACTTTAACAGTCAAGAAATGCACTGCCTGGATTAGTAGATAGCTAGTCATTCAGTAACTGTTTGGTGACAGTGTACGTTCATCTTTCCAAAACTAAAAACATTATTAGTGTAGTTTGCTTCATAGGTGTTTATTACAGGTATAAACTGTCATGTCCAGCTCCTACCTCTAGGTGTCACATCTTCCTGGTCTTTGTCTGCTTTTCCTGTCTTCCCGCCCTTATGTATATATACCTCCCGTTTCTCTGCCAGATCGTCTGCAACTCTTAAGTCAGCTTTCCAGTCAGTTTTCTGAGTGTGATTCCCAGTGAGTGTTTCTGTTTTTGACCAAGCTTTTGACTTGTTTTGGATCTCTTTGCCTGATTTCTTTGTATCATTTCTACAATAAACTTTATGAACCTTTTCCGTTTGTCGTGCATTTTTCGATTCTTCCCTCTGTGCACCATCAGTCAGTGTGATACAAACCATTTAAAGTGAAGCCAAGAGCCTTAAACCTTCATTCTCTCTAATGACCATCAGGGGGCGACTCCACTGGTTGGTAAAGAAGTCAGATTGTATTGAAGTCTATGGGAAAATGTCCCTACTTCTCCTTGATTTATTAGCTCAGTAAACGTTTTCCTAATGAGTTTATGGTCTCAGTCTCTAGTTTCAAGTCTTCAATACAACATGATGTTCATTTTTTAAATGATGGTCCATTTAGAGGAAAATAGACCAGAAAGGAGGGGATGAATTAGGGGGCGTGGCTACTGTGTGATTGACAGACTGTAGCACCCAATCAGGATAGAGTACAGAGCAGGTCAGCTCCACCCCTCACTCCTCCTCAGCTCCACCTTCTCCTCCAAATATGGTTTCTACTGGTTTAAAAAAAACAAGATGGCCAACAGACAAATTACAAACTGAAAACAAAACAGCAGCTCACAAAACAGTGGGTGGTTGACACAAATGTTAAACAACAAATCTGAGTGTATTGAGTTATTCACATCACTGCAACAGCAGAGTTTGTCTGTGGTTTTGCTCCCAAAGGGAAATAAATTCCATACAAGTGAAAACATGTTAAACATGCTCATCATCCACTGCAGATAGTTCCTAGTTCCCCATTTACTCTTTGCCACTCAGCACTTGTGTGAGTAATCCTCCTGTTGGCTGTGAACCATGTCCCGTCATGTTTTCTCTCTGTGTGTTCCAGTTTGCTGGTGCCGGTGCTGCAGCTGATCCCTGCCGAGGAGCTTCCCAGTCGCACCATACTCTCAGCTGTTGTTCTCTTTATCTCAACCAAGACTCATATTTCTCTAATTGTCTCTGTGCGTAAAACGCCTTCATGTCAATAATAAATTCACAACCTCTTGTTGTCACAATAGTAGAGAAATCACTTCTGCTAATTTGCGGCAGTGACATAATAGATTAAATCGAGACATTTTCAGTATTGAGAAGAAGAGGAACTTTCTAGAAAACACTAAAATTACTGTTTAGACAAGAATTTCTCTATGTATGTTGACATAATGCAGGACTTGTTGAGACCTGCTTGTGATGAAGTTGTGTTTGTCAAAATTTGGAGAAGTTTTCTTACCCTGTATATGAAGGTGCACCTTCACTACTAAAGTCTAGGCGATCATCTCCAGACCAGTTACTGTTCAAAGAGCTGGATACAGGAGACTCTGCTCTGTCCTCTTCCTCACCAAAGTCACTCATCTTCAGGATCTTTGGTCAGTCTGAGAGTGAAGCCACTAACATTGACTGTCAGCTTGCACACACAGGAACTACACGCGAGTCTGAGAGAAAAGGAAGTAGCACACACCCACACAGTTCTTTTTTTCTGGAGTGAGTTGTAGGTTTAATTGTTAAACAAATCATCATGACGTGCAAAACTGCTGCTGACGAGGAGGTAACATAAACACAACCTTCTTCTTTACTCTCAGTGTCTTTGTGAGGGCAGAAGTTCACTCTGACACTTCTTCCTTCCACAGAGAGAAAACTGACTCAGAGACAGTGAAATAATGTGGTGAGTCAAGAAATACTTCATTCTCAAAGCCAAACCAGTGTCCTGAAACATCGCAAGGCTCCAGGTTACACATTTGATTTAGCATGAAAACTGAGCTCAGAGCTCAAACGTTTGCTGGAGGTCATTAATCAGAACAGTTGTCTCAGTCATCATGGCCGATTACGAACTAATAACTAATTACTAATTCTGTACATAATTCAATCTGTACAATTCACTGTAAATATGATGTAAATAATAATAATGT
>CM076667.1:19822309-19826201 GCA_038496675.1 Rachycentron canadum | reverse complement strand
TTTATGGTCTCAGTCTCTAGTTTCAAGTCTTCAATACAACATGATGTTCATTTTTTAAATGATGGTCCATTTAGAGGAAAATAGACCAGAAAGGAGGGGATGAATTAGGGGGTGTGGCTACTGTGTGATTGACAGACTGTAGCACCCAATCAGGATAGAGTACAGAGCAGGTCAGCTCCACCCCTCACTCCTAAATATGGTTTCTACTGGTTTCAAAAATCAAGATGGCTGATGGACAAATCACTTGAGGCTTCAAAAACAGATCATTGCACAGGAAGAAATAGAGAGAGACATAATCAGAAAACCCTGATGGATGAGATTGAAGCCCAGGAATATGACCTGGATGAACATGACCTCGATTCTGTGAAGCTAATTGGACCCGACCTGGAACTGGACCTGGATTCCACTCTGGATCTGGACTGCACTAAAATGACTCTCAGAAAGGCAGATGTTTAAATCCAGTCCAAAACGAGATATTTAGCGATAAGAAAAACCTGAAAGAATCTGAACATGTAGCCTCCAGAGCCCTTGTTGTGTGTGTGTGTGTGTGTGTGTGTGTGTGTGTGTGTGTGTGTGTGTGTGTGTGAACGTGTCAGTAAACAGTCGGAGGTGAATTATGGAGTCGGCATCAAACATGGCGGGGTCGCCCTGGAGACGAAGGAAGAAGTCGTCTCACAGAAATGAATATTTATTGACAAGTGGCTTTATTGACACCAATGACACGTGGGAGCAGATGGTCGCTGTGCATGGCGTGTGTGTGTGTGTGTGTGTGTGTGTGTGTTTGTGTGTATGATGGGTTCAATACACCTGACCCAGCAACCACAAACTCTGACAGAGGTAAAGTGAGGGAGCAGACGAAGGTAAAGATGAATTAATGCTCCATCACTTGATCGTCGTAGTGACAGGAAGTAGGAATGATCAGCGTTAACCTCTGTGTTTTAGTTTTAAACTGCTCTCTTCTTCTGATGTTTTGGTTTTTAAAATATTGACCTGTGGCTGTAGTTTGATAGAAATGTGACAGATAAAAACATGGTGTATGTTCAGCATCGTCACCATCAACAATAATTCAGTCTGTGAAATAATTTCATAACTTCCTCTGTTGTTTTTCTCTCAGCTGTGTAACAAAACGGAGCCATTAGTTTGTTTAATTACTCCATTTACATCATGATGCTTTGACAAATGCACTTACATAATGTCTTCAGGGGTAAAATAACAGCTGTAAACGCCATTTCTGTTTTATTTGACCATGTAAATAAATGGAAAACAAGAGTAAAAAGGAATCAGGGTCCTAAAGAGGAAGAGACAGCAGAGAGAAAGTTCTGAGATTCCTACATGGAAACACAAAGAGAAGAAGAGTTCACTGTTGAGTCTTCAGTGTCTCTGGAGGGAGGATTATTGATCAACAGTGGGACTGACAGACAGATCTGGAGCTGGTCTCAAACCCACGTCTTCAGTCCAGGGTGGGCTCCTGGTCCCGCCGAGACGCCGTCCCCGGCGCCCCCTCAAGCTCTATTTCTGTAGCGTCACATTATCCTCCCGCTATAAATCATTTGGACGCAGCTGGTGAAATGAACATGACTTAGCACTCTGCGCTATTCTCGAGGAACGCCAACAAGTGTCTGAATCCGAGCCAACACAACGTCTCCTCCTCATACCAACACACAGCTGAGTAATGAGCCGCTGGAGAGCTGGTTTCACAGGGGTTTCACAGCCCAGAGCTGCTGTCAGGCGGCTCGGCTCTTTTCAGCAGCGAGGCTGAAACAGCTCTGGGAGGAGGAGGCAGCATTCGAACCACAGGATGTTAAAGCTCGCCATTAAAAACAAGATGAAAAGATGGTGACAGGAGGACGTTGACATGGAATAAACGTCTGTGAAACCGTTCAGATCCTGAGACATTCAAACTTTTTAGGGGTTAATGATCTTTCCCCATTATCATCAGACTGATGCTCCACAGCTCAGACACAAAGGGATGAAAAACAATAAAACGTGAAAAATCAATGTATTGGTTTGATCTGTGTCTGTCACAAACCTCAGAGTTTGACAAACTGGTGTAAATAAACAGATAATTTGTTTTCATGCAGCTTATCCTTTTAGGCTCCGTCCACACTTCTACTGTTTTAGTTTTAAACCCGTCTCTTCTTCTGCTTTCTCCATCGTCCACAAATCTCCAGAGACAGACTTTCAGAAACACTGCTGGATGTTTTATTTTGAAAACCCTGGGGTTGTGTTGTAGTCTGAATGGACAGACTCTTCCAGTCTCTCCCTGATTGGCTCTTATCAGCCTCAACTACCAGTGTAGAAACAACATGGATGATGAATTAAAGTTATTGACCTTGTTGTCTGGTTGACACTACAACTGTCTTTACTTCTCCTTTTTTACAGTTTGTCGGTCTATTATTTGGGCCTCATGGCATCAAGTGGCATCCTAACCACTCGTCCATCAGGTCTATCATTTAATGCCACTCATCAGAGCACTGCTGAGTAGTGTAAGTGTACATGAATGGTCATGTGTGGGTGCGTTTTCAGGTGTGATGGTCAGGTCAGAGATTGTTTCTGATATGGAGCTAAAAGGGTCTCGACAGAGATGGTGTATTGTTGTGGATGGAGACTTAAGGCTGCAGGTTGGGTGGAGCCAATCCAGCTGATGTTGGGTGAGGGTGGGGTACATGCAAGTGTAAACCCCCCGTGACGTCACCATCGTCTGTGAGCTGCTGTTCTGAAGCCTCCAGTTTGGAATTTGTTTGTCGACCATCTTGTTTTTGAAACCAATAGAAACCATATTTGGTGGCGCTGAGGAGGAGTGAGGGGTGGAGCTGACCTGCTCTGTACTCTATCCTGATTGGGTTGTACAGTCTGTCAATCACACAGTAGCCACGCCCCCTAATCCATCCCCTGCTTTCTGGTCTATTTTCCTCTAAATGGACCATCATTTAAAAAATGAACATCATGTTGTATTGAAGACTTGAAACTAGAGACTGAGACCATAAACTCATTAGGAAAACGTTTACTGAGCTAATAAATCAAGGGAGAAGTAGGGACATTTTCCCATAGACTTCAATACAATCTGACTTCTTTAACAACCAGTGGAGTCGCCCCCTGATGGTCATTAGAGAGAATGAAGGTTTAAGGCTCTTCAGCATTGGCTTCACTTTACAGACCCTGGTGACCGAGCTGCTCCATCCAGACAGTGGGATGATGTTAAGATCTCGACTGGAATCACAGCGTCTAAAGTTCAGAGTCACAGACAGTCAGCTGAGCTCAGCACTTAGGGAACTCTCAGACCTTAGGATATTAAAACTGCACGCACAATTAATGCAGGACATGTGAAAGTCTCTGGAGGAGCATTTGGGCTGTGAGGTGGCCAACGCTCCTCTGGAAACAACACAAATGAGAGTCTGGGAAGCTTCTCGGCGTCTGATTGACGAGGTAGAAAAGGTTTGGCTGAAGATAAAGAGGGCCGAGGACGCCTAGAAAAGGTTAAGTAGCTTTTATTCCCTTTGGCTTTTCATTATGAAAAGTTAAACTGTGCCTGACACATTTTTCCTGCAGACTAAAGAAACTCTCCTCAGCAACATTTCGACCGGTGGCATGAAAAGCTCTTCAGAAATAAATAGAGCCGTGGCATTTCTATAGTGATGTGAGGACCATGAGCCCAATGAGCACAGAGCACAGGAAAAAGAGTGTTACACTAAAAACCATCCTCAAACTGAAACAAATGTCAGTGTTGTTCTTGAACTGACACCAGAGCAAACCAGTTAAACATCTCATCATGCTTGTACCACATGATGTTAGCAGTTTGGATCGTCAGAGATGAAATGAGATGCTCGTACAATCAGCAAAAATCTTTTACTCCTGAATGATGAGAGAACATGTCTCACTGGAGGCTCTGAGG
>CM076667.1:19809809-19817309 GCA_038496675.1 Rachycentron canadum | reverse complement strand
CACTAACTACACCCTCAAAACATTTAGTTATAGAATATTTCATTAGTCAATGCATTTGTACTTTAAAGTAGTAGAACTTAAAACTATAGTTACATAAACACACAAATGGCTGTTAAATTGCAAGTAATAAGGAAAAAATAATGAGCTGTTGTTGCCAAAATGCAAAATGCTTGATACTGTTTTCTGCATTTACCACAGACACAGACACAACTCCCACAGCTTCTTTAGTGTAAATGTTTCACTGCAGTTCTCTACAGTTCATCACATGAGCTGACGGTTCCTGGAATATTTTCATTACCTGGAAGAAGCATCATTGAATTATTGTGATTATATTTGATGCAGTGTTTGTGTTCTCATTGTGTAGTTTTTCTTTATTATGGTGACAGACAGCTGTATTATGTAAACCTTATATAACTGGGTAGTTTATTTACACGTGACCTTAATGAATTACAATTATCACAAATGCTGTGTAGTAAGGTGATAATAAATACAGACAGACAGGCCGCTGATGAGTCACTGTGAGCTGTAAGAGCCTTCCTATCTGTTGCTGTGGCAGTGGTGAACCGGCGGGGGCGGTGCCAGTCAGGACGGGGTCAACGCAGTGGGCTTGTGACTACAGGGTTGTCGGTTTGAATCCCAAGGTAGCGTCTGCACAGCAGCAACCTTTGCTGTGACTCAGCAGTGAAGCTCCTGTGTGAGTCAGAGCTTTGTTGAAGCAGAGGTAAGTTCACGCTGCGTTGTTCGTGGCCCTGTTCATGTTCTCCTGCTTCCTGCAGCACAAACTCCTCCACTCGGTCCGAGGCCACAGTCTCAGCTGTTGTTCAACAAAAACTCATGTTGAAGTAAACATCCTTCACTTTTCTCAGTGGACTTGAATTATTTGGACTTTCATATCCCCCAGGCTCGATTCACTGTAGACTAGAATCAGCCGCCGTCCTCGTCCGGCCTGTAACCGTCATGGTCTCTGCCCATTGGCTCCCAGTTTGTTTTTGAATCTATTTCAGTGTTCTGTTGTTTTTAAAGGTCTCAGTGTTTGGGGATAGATTGGTCTTGGTAGTATTTCCATGAACACAGTCTAGTATCGTAGATTTCAGTCTATGAGCTGGTCAAAGCTGAGGTTATTGTCCAGAGTAAGTCGGAGAGAGTCTGACCTTTGACCTCCTTGCAGTTGGTCTCTCTTAGTATTTGTTGGATCTGGTCCCAGTGTCTCCTTCACTGTAAGTTGTTGTTGTGGCCAGAAGCAGCAGCTGTACAGCCCCCCCCCCCACTCCCAGCTGACCAGCCGCCACTGATGGTCCTGCTCTGTACCAGTGGATCAGATGTGACTGCGTGGGCGGCGATGAATGTGATAGGATACGAATGTGGAATATCAATGATGATTAATGCCGTCACTGTGTTGTCTGTTCCGTCTCCGCGGCGACACGTGTGGGTGGGTCCCACCGCACGACAATAACAAGCTCCCAGTCGTAAACACAGATGAGGAAATGAAAGTGGTGCTTGTGCCAGGGATGGATGGATGGATGGATGGATGGATGGGTAGATGGATGGATGGATGGATGGATGGATGGATGGGTAGATGGATGGATGGATGGATGGATGGATGGATGGGTGGATGAGTGGGTAGATGGATGAGTGGGTAGATGGATGGGTGGGTGGATGGATGGATGGATGGATGGATGGATGGATGGATGGATGGATGGATGGATGGATGAGTGGGTAGATGGATGAGTGGGTAGATGGATGGGTGGGTAGATGGATGGATGGATGGATGGATGGATGAATTGGTGGATCACCTCATGAACTGCATCTCCTTCAAAATCTTCAAATCCAGATCCTGGAGGTCCAGGTCCGCTGGCTCCCCAACTACCAACAACCAAAACACAATAAGCCTGTTTCTGTTGGTGACAAGAGGAAAGTATTGACAGACATTAACGAAGGACTGGTGTGTGTGTGTGTGTGTGTGTGTGTGTGTGTGTGTGTGTGTGTGTGTGTGTGTGTGTGTGTTGCAGGAAGTGCCCAGATGGATTTGAATGCTTGAAGGCAGGAAGGAACCCGAACTACGGCTACACCAGCTTCGACACCTTTGGTTGGGCCTTTCTGTCGTTGTTCCGCCTGATGACCCAGGACTACTGGGAGAACCTCTACCACCAGGTAACATCATGTTAATTAATATGAATATTGATTATATTGAGTATTGATATATTATGAATATTGAATATTGAGTCACAAATAGATTTTTTTTGGTAGCCTACACCTCACTGATATGCACATTTATTCATTTTCTATATAAATATAAATACATTTAAATTGATATTGATTAATATTGAGTCAATACATAAATAGTAAATTAAAAATTTGACTTATTTCAAGAGACTTTAATTTCTTCCAAACACCACTTGTATTTCCCAATCCTTTTTCATTCCATCTGTTATATTCAAATGAGGGGGCGTGGTTATCTAATTTGCTCATTGGTTTGCTCTTTGTTCCACCTAATTGATTTATTTCAATCAATTATTTGTCTCATCCAGAACGATACGAGACGATTCAACCAGTGTGGGAATCAGGGGTAAATGAATTATAGATATAAACAAGTAAACAAGTAAACACAACGTTTAATGGCAAATACATTCACCTTTGATTAAAAGTGCAACCAATATTTCTCCAGACTGATGAAAAACTGGTTGAATGTGCTGCTGTTCTGCAATAATGTAATAATAATTAACACAAATGTCGAGCGCCTATCGATGTAGTTGCATCGTAGGAAGATAAATCGATGGAGTTGATGAATCGTTACACCCCGATTTATCTCCTGGGTTTCTGCCTCCTACGTGTGTTGCAGTGTCTTCCTTCTCTTTGTTGATGTGTTGTGGTACTTTTTGGCGTGTTTGCGCCCGCAGACGCTGCGTTCAGCCGGTAAAACCTACATGGTGTTTTTCGTGGTGGTGATCTTCCTGGGCTCCTTCTACCTGGTCAACCTCATCCTGGCTGTGGTCGCCATGGCGTACGAGGAGCAGAACCAGGCGACCATCGCAGAGGCTTGGCAGAAAGAGCGAGAGTTTCAGCAGGCCATGGAGATGCTCAAGAAAGAGCAACAGGTAAACCAGCTGAAGACGTCCTGACCGTGAACAGGGTCTGGACAGGGTCCGGGTCTGACCCGGGTCTGACCCGGGTCAGACCCGGGTCAGACCTAGATATGAAATGAAAGGATCAACACAAACGTCTCACAATAGGATATAAAAGTTTGTTGTTTTTCTTAACCAGGTTGCCACCCACAAAGTTCTGGACTCAGACTCTTTGATGTCACCAGACATCTCCCCATTCGGCCCGCCATTGGACAGCTTGGAGGAGCGAAGGCGGAGCCAAGCTTTGGTGGGGGTATCCGACGTGGAGGCGAACCTATCGGAGGAAAAGCTGCTGCAGGTGGATATGACAGACGGGGGGAAGGTGAGAGAAGGAGAGGATCAGAATACTTTGTTAATCCCCAGGGGAAATTTGGGAAGTTTGCTCGTTGTTGTGTTTTGCTTCATGTGATATTTCCCAACATCTTCCAACCCTGCCCTCTTCCTCCTCCTCTTCCTCCTCCTCCTCCAGCCCCTCCACCCACTCCTCGCCCGCTCCTTCTCCACCAGGACTCGGCGAAGCAGTCAGGTCTCCTCCATCTTTAACTTCCACCTGAGGAGCCGGGGGTCAGAGGGGGAGATGGCCGATGACGAGTACAGCGTCCCAGGGGATGTGGTGGAGGGGGTCGGAGGCCGAACCTACAGCGGCGGGACCTTCAGTGGCATCCTGCCCCATCCGTGGTCCAAACGGCGGCCGAGCACCTACAGCACGGCCAGCAGGAGCTCACAGGTGAACTTCAGGAGTCAAATGATCCATCTGCTAAATATAATAAAATAAAATATAACATCACATGAGAATAATTATAAAATCAGGTCAGATAAACACTTAGCTTTAAATGAAGATCTGATCAATGAGACCAGATTATATCTTATCCTCAGGAAGTCAAACACAGATGTTTAAAGATGTGTCTCCAAACACACTCTTATTTTCTCCTGTGTGTGTGTGTGTGTGTGTGTGTGTGTGTGTGTGTGTGTGTGTGTGTGTGTGTGTGTGTGTGTTTCCAGGTGTTTTATCCGACTCTAAATGTTAACGGGAAGCTGTTTGTTGCCATAGACCAGAACGGGGTTTCACCCCCACCACTGCAGGGGCAGCTGCCTGCCTGCACCATGGAGAAGGTCAAGGAGGAGAGTGTGAGTACTGTGACCTGATTGTGTGTGTGTGTGTGTGTGTGTGTGTGTCCGTCACAGTGGAAACAATGGTGGAGCCTCCAACCATCCAATGCTCTGACATGTGAATTATGAATCAGCGCTTTGCATAACTCCACTCTGATATCATGGGCTAAAGACACACATCACACTCACACACATATCTACTTGCTCAGATAACAATGCTGTGGTATTCCCCCCATCTGCACACACACACACACACACACACACACACACACACACACACACACACAAACAGTGCCACTGCTGTGGCATCATAGGCTAAAGCCACACATACCAGCACAGGTATGTTACTGAGGTGTCCCTCCTTCATGCTCACACACACAAACACACACACACACCACTGCAGGTTCTTCAGAGTCCTGAATCCTTAACTCATTCTCTTGGTTCCTGTTTGGATGTTTTTGAGTTTCCATTAGTTTCCAGAGACAGAATTTCCAAATATGGACAAACAGCAGGACAGTGGGGGCGGAGCTGAGCTGACCATGGCAGAGTTTGATAGGCTAAGAGTCCTGGCAATCAAGGCACATTCATGCCCCTCAACATGTTAGTCTTAATATCCTTGGGTGACACTTTATGAGAAGGTCGGTCACTTTCAGCTCGTTGTTTGAATCCGGTACAAGTGAAGATCAGAGTAACAACTGGACAGGAGAATAAATATATAATATAATATTTCTGTTTGAAGGTTTGGAAAAGCTAATTCTAGAGGCCCTAAAAGGAAAAAGGGCCCACGATGGTCCCTCATACATACAACCTCATACACATTTGCCAACTTGACAACTATAAAACCCTTTAATCCACACACTTACACATTATGCAGTCCACTGCTTTTCCCTAAAAAAAAACCCTTAAACCCCAGATGATGTGTTCTGTGTCCGGTATGATGCGTTTAGGGGCCAACTGTAAACTGTAGCATCCACTGGTTGTCTGCATGTGGAGCTTCACTGTCGGGGCCTTTGGAAAAATATCTATGGAAACTTGTTTGAGACTGAAAGAGTTCAGCACCAGAACTGTGATGCAGGTCTGACAGCTCACAACCAAATGGGTGACGCTTGGTTTAAACACAACTACACTTATGTGTTTGTGTGTTTGCTTTGCACAATAATAACTTCTCTCTCTCCGTCTTAGACATTTGCCCTTTCTGCAGTTTACCTCCCAGCCTTGTTAAAAGTAGAATTACAATACTTTTCGACGTCCTTGACACCGTGAAAGAGTCTCCGTTTCCCGGCCCGCATCACAACTTGTGGTTGAGATGGTTTTTTCGTGGTGTGGTGTCAGTGTACAACTCTCAGATGTGGTATCAGTTTCATCTGGGCTCTGACAGAGGAGCCTTGTAAAACCTGCAGCAGCTGAGAGCAGACGGCTCCGTGTCATCAGGGATTACATTTATTTTAATGCTTGTTTACAGTTGAGCCTTTTTCCCATCAGGCATTGGGTCAGAGTAACACTGCAGCTCCACGCCTGGGGGTGTTCAGTCACCTCAACCTGCTGACAACCTGCCCCCAAATCCACACTGTTACATAAGGAGAAGAAAAAGTGCCCACTTTATTAGGTACACCTTTACAGCTCAGCTGCTCATCTCAAGGAAAATAGGGGCTGCAATAACTCCATAACAGATCATTGAGATAAAATAGGCCAAAAAAGTTCCCTTTTCATCATTTTACTCAACTATTTCTGTAATAAACAATCTAAACACTCTCTCACTAACTAACTTGATCGGCTGAGTAGCGTCACATGACCAGAAGAATAAAAGCTAAAAAAAGCTGCACCAGCTAAAACAGAAAAACGTCAAATTCAATTCATTCAATTCTCAATAATTTCAAGGTTACAGTGTATGATCTACAATTAAAGAGTGAGATTAAAAGGTTAAATGAAGTCAGTGGAGAACACAACAGTTTTTAGCTTCTTCCTAAAGCCAGTAACAGTTTGGGCTGATGAGAGCTCCTGCAGATCAGAGTCATATCAGGCTCAAATACATCAAGCACCTCACAAATACATCCTGCTGCAGCAGCTCTGTGAGATCAGCCACAACAGCAGCAACGCAGAGTTGGCAGTGAATAGTCTGACATGATGCAGAGTCAGTTACTTCAGTCAAAGTTAAAGCCAAAGACTTGATTTGTGTTGACAAATATTAAACTTTTATTGGTGCAAAGCAAATGAGGGAAAGGAAGAGATGAGTCTCTGGTGATCAGATCCCATCATGAGGCTGTTGATGGGAAGAAGAGGATCTGGATCTGTTGATCTGGATCGGGATGTTGTGGAGGAGGAGAAGGATCTGATTGGTTGTGGAACACCTGAAGTCATCTGACAGTCAGCTGACAGAACAGATGCTCGTCCTGACTGAGTATTGGGGGGAGAAGTTTTCCTTCCTGCTTGTGTCCATGAAGAACTCGGACCGATGGAGAGACAAGTGGGAGGAGGAGGGAGTACACGCTCGTTTGCCACAGAAATGTTACCGTAGCAACCAACAGCGGCTAACGGAAGCTGAATTAGCACACGGGTGGCTGCTGTTGGTGTGTGTGTGTGTGTTGTGTTTGTGTGTTTCCCTGGTGCTTCCCTGTCTGGCACACAGACAGGATGTAGGTGTCGTCGTGGGCGGCGACCTTCAGGTTCCTCCAATGAGACATGACGCATGTCTCATTGGAGGAACAGTTACCAGGAAGTGATATGTAATCACACCTGAGCAAATGAGGGTCACCCCAGTTCATCTGTGTGACTCCCCAGAGGCCAACATTGGGCCAGACTCAGGCTGTGGACTGGCCCACAAGAAGCCCCGTGCTGTGAAGCTGAAGAGCCTTCAACCTTCATCCTCTCTAATGACCATCAGGGGGCGACTCCACTGGTTGTTAAAGAAGTCAGATTGTATTGAAGTCTATGGGAAAATGTCCCTACTTCTCCTTGATTTATTAGCTCAGTAAACGTTTTCCTAATGAGTTTATGGTCTCAGTCTCTAGTTTCAAGTCTTCAATACAACATGATGTTCATTTTTTAAATGATGGTCCATTTAGAGGAAAATAGACCAGAAAGCAGGGGATGTGACTTCCATGTAGGTTCTTCTCTCATTAAATTGGTTCATATTAGAATATAGTTTCGTATGGATTCTTTTCTCATAGCATTAAAATTGATAGATAATTGAATGGAGTTTGGTTAAGGTGTGGCACACAGCAACCTGTCTGACAATCAGGATAGAGTACAGAGCAGGTCAGCTCCACCC
>CM076667.1:19795197-19809410 GCA_038496675.1 Rachycentron canadum | reverse complement strand
GTTCATTTTTTAAATGATGGTCCATTTAGAGGAAAATAGACCAGAAAGCAGGGGATGAATTAGGGGGCGTGGCTACTGTGTGATTGACAGACTGTACCACCCAATCAGGATAGAGTCCAGAGCAGGTCAGCTCCACCCCTCACTCCTCCTCAGCTCCACCTGTTGTTAGGACCGCGGCGTCCTCTGTCACATTTTTTGATCACTACCCAGATCTCATCACGATGAACGAGTTTGGATCAACTCATTGACACCACGTTGATTAATTAGTACAATATAAGGTTTCAGTTTAACAGACACACACACACACTCATACTCACACACACACACACACACACACACACACACACACACACATGCATACACACTGATTTCTCTGATCCACTGAAAACCATCACCTGCTTATCTGTTGCCCTGGTGACAAGAAGTTCACACACATGCACAAACACACAAAGAAATTGCTGCATCATGTATGACCCATTCGACCTGATATAAATCTGTGTGTGTGTCTGTGGTTATCACCATGGCAACAGGTAAGTGGATGACAGCTCATACTCATGAATGAACCTTGTGCGTCTCCATGAATGTGAATAATAATAAACAGTGTGTTTTCTGTGTGTGATGAAGAAGCCTTTAATTAATAAGAACGTGATGAAAATAAATGATCTCCTCCTCTTCCTCCTCCTCCTCCTCCTCTTCCTCCGTCTCAGGTCCCCACATCCACCACAGAGCTCAGTACGATGCTGCTGCCTCGACCTTCGTCCACTCAGGACTCGGAGCGGAGGGGGAGGGCGCTCAGCGCCACCAGCTACCTCACAGACGTCATGGAAGGTGACTGACGTGCTCATAGCAAATACACCTTTCTGATTGGCTGGCAGACACACACACACAAACACACACACACACACACACAAGCTGTTTCCTAATTCAGGGGCCACATCTTTTGGAGGACGGGCCCTACGGAGGTGTGGTCCTTTGTATTGGGGGATTTTCACTTTGTGTCACCAGCTGTTCCCGCCCTTTACCTGCATCGCAGAGCATGGCTGCTGTTGCCTAGCAACCTTGACAACACATGACTTTTTAAGTAAATTGAGTCAATGACCTTTTCATTTGTAGCAGCTGGTCGTTCCATCATATGAACCTGTTTTACATCATCATTGGCTGTTGACACATTGTTATGACAATTAGCACAGAAGTCCTCTTATCTGGTTTCTGTCTGATCTGGTCTGATCCAGTCTAGTCCGGTCAAGGCTAGTCCGGTCTGGTCTGGTTCCCGACAGTTCTGGTCTGGTCTGATCCGGTCTGGACTGGTCTGGTTCCTGTCAGGTCTGGTCTGGTCCATCCAGTCTGGTCCGGTCCAGTTCCTATCTGGTCTGATCCGGTCTGGACTGGTCTAGTTCCTGTCAGGTCTGGTCTGGTTCCCGATAGTTCTGGTCTGGTCTGATCCGGTCTGGACTGGTCTGGTTCCTGTCATGTCTGGTCTGGTCCATCCAGTCTGGTCCGGTCCAGTTCCTCTCTGGTCTGGTTCGGTCCAGTTCCTGTCTGATCTGGTCTGGTCTGGTCGGGTTCTGTTCGGTCTGGTCTGGTTCCGGTCTGGTCCTGTTCCTGTCTGGTCTGGTCTAGTTCCTGTCTGGTTCCAGTCTGGTCTGGTTCCTGTCTGGTCCGGTTCCTGTCTGTTCTGGTCCGGTTCCTGTTCCTGTCTGGTCTGGTTCCTGTCTGGTCCGGTTCCTGTTCCGGTCTGGTCCTGTTCCTGTCTGGTCTGGTCTAGTTCCTGTCTGGTTCCAGTCTGGTCTGGTTCCTGTCTGGTCTGGTCCGGTTCCTGTTCCTGTCTGGTCCGGTTCCTGTCTGTTCTGGTCCGGTTCCTATTCCTGTCTGGTCCGGTTCCTGTCTGTTCTGGTCCGGTTCCTGTTCCTGTCTGGTCCGGTTCCTGTCCGGTCTGGTCTGGTTCCTGTCTGGTCCAGTTCCTATCCTCACTGTGTGTGTTTGTAAATATGAGTTTGTAACCTCTCCTGACCTTTTACCTCAGTGTGTGATTGTGTGTGATTGTGTAACCATGTATTTGTCTGAATTTTACATCCAAGTGAGTCTGTTCACGCTTCTGGTCTCTGTGTGTGTGTGTGTGTGTGTGTGTGTGTGTGTGTGTGTGTGTGTGTGTGTTGCTGCCCCAGTCAACCCCAGGGGAACACTGGCTTTGTTTGTGCGAGAGAGTCAGAAAAGGAGAGAGACATAGAAACAGAATTGAATAAAGAGAGAGAGAGAGAGAAGAGAGCGTGTTATCCTGGTTACCCTCATTAACCATGAGATCTCGTGTGTGTGTGTGTGTGTGTGTGTGTGTGTGTGTGTGTGTGTGTGTTTGATGGTATTCGTGAATTAGATTTTTGGGTTCAGATCTGTCCAAAGCTGCGTTCATGTGTGTTCTAAGTGTGTGTGTGTTGTGTGTGTGTTGTGTGTGTGTTGTGTTGGTAGGTCTGCTGAGTCACTGTCTCACCCCTCGGCAGTGGCTGCTCTGAGAGAACAGATCATTATACAGGGAAAATCCACTGCTGTCCTCCCTCCTTTCCTCCTTTCCTTCCCTCGTTCCTTGTTTCCTTTAACTGTTTCATGTGTTTAAAATAAAGTGTCGCTGTGTGTGTTTGACAGTAAATATGAACTCTTGATAGTGTTTCTCTAAAACACGGGGTCAACCACTGAAACTATTACACTACTGTAACACTACTATTGTGTTAGTACTACACAACAACAACATCAGAATGACATTAGAGTCAGTAGGAGACACATTATATTTGTTATAGCTAGTCAAACTTTCATTTATATTAAACAACAACAATAATTATACAAAATAAAGACATTCATATTAAATGTGCATATATATATATATATATATATATATATAGACATACTTATTAATATATAGAAATAAATAAACACACCTCACAGGTTACAGGTGACCCAGAGGGAATGAATGGACCAAAAATCTAATCTTAAAATAGTCAATTGTTGCTCAGTTTGATTTACAAGTTAACAAAGTACAACAACTTTCTTAACAGCTGTGTCCAAATTCAGAGGCCTGGTCCACGAAGGTCTGGTCCTTCGTAGTCGTTGTTGACCATGACGGCCGAACCGAAATGAGCCGCTCTTACCGCTGCACTGTAACATGTAAACCTGAGGTTTTAGAGCCCTTCGTTTTAACAGTTGTACCTCTGACTAAACCCAACGCTCACATTCAACAGTGTGATCCTCAAGCTCTCTGTTGGGGTTTTTTGCTGCCATACTGTTTTCTTTACAAGCATGCAATGAATCTTGGGATATGTTGGGCCACGAAGGACCCACCTGTTGGAGACAGGAAAGGGACACATTTGTCAGCCACTTATGAAGTAGCCTTCAAAACAGGACAAGTTCCTGTGACCACAGGCTGTTTTTAAACCTGGACCTGGACTCTGGGTCTGTGAAGTGAAGCCAATGTTGAAGAGCCTCAAACCTTCATCCTCTCTAATGACCATCAGGGGGCGACTCCACGGGTTGTTAAAGAAGTCAGATTGTATTGAAGTCTATGGGAAAATGTCCCTACTTCTCCCTTGATTTATTAGCTCACTAAAAGTCACTTGTACTTAACTGTTGTCTTGTTGTGTTTCGTCCTGGGCCGAGCAGAACTGGAGGAGTCCCATAAGAAGTGCCACCCCTGCTGGTACGTGTTCGCCCACCGTTACCTGGTGTGGGAGTGTTGCCCCTGCTGGCTGAGGGTGAAGCAGCTGGTGAAGATCATGGTGATGGACCCCTTCCTGGACCTGGCGATCACAGTCTGCATCGTCCTCAACACACTCTTCATGGCCATGGAGCACTACCCCATGACCGACGAGTTCAACGGCATGCTCAGCATCGGAAACCTGGTGAGTCAGCTGGATGGAGGGAGGGATGGATGGATGGATGGATGGATGGATGGATGGGTGAATGGATGGGTGGATGAAGCATTGATAAAGACGTGAACTAAAGCTGTCCCCAGACTGAATCTGATGTTATGACTTGAGTGCAAACCTGATTCTGATCCTCATTCCACCTTAAGTCCGGTGTCTGTCTCTCAATATGTCTAATATAAAAGTGGTTCTATTATCCCCAGATCTGCTGAGCTATGAATATGATGTATATAATTACCTTCAAATAACCAATAGTCATATTTTATTGAATATAGTAAAACATCTTCTAATGGTTCTTTGATTCCATGGAGCATCGCTCTTCCTGTTCAATTAGAACATGTTTACTACCACTGACATTCCCACGGGAGGGAATATGTAAGTAGTTTCACTTTTTCTGAAAATATCAACATATTGCATACAGCTGAGACACTGAATCACAGTGTAATAAGCCAGTAAACTAAAAGAAGTCTCCCTTGAGATCAAGTCCCAGACCCCATATCATGTGTCTGACTGAAAAATGACTTCAACCAGGTGTCCAGTATCGGAGCTTGCAAACTTTTCTTGGAGGAGCAGAGCAGACGAGCCTCGTCACCAGGTTTTTACCAAGCATGTGGGTGCAATAAGCAAACTTATGTGTAAGGCTGTGGAAGTGACAAAGATCAAGACTTGTTTGTGAAACGACCCCCAGACGTGAAACTGCCTCAAACCCTTTAGTACAATTTTTTAAAAAAACCTCAGGATTCAGAGAAGGGAAGAAACTGACACTGATTTCTTCAACCCTTGTGTGTGTGTGTGTGTGTGTGTGTGTGTGTGTGTGTGTGTGTGTGTGTGTGTGTGTGTGTGTGTGTGTGTGTGTGTGTGTGTCTGTGTGTGTTTTGTTTTGTTTTTTATCTCTCAGTAGAAAAGCGGGGTGAGTTTGGGTATTAGAGCTGACAGAAACAGGTCGGATAGCTTTAAACCACCGTGACTAACTCCAGTGTTTGACCCTGCAGGTGAGCCCATGATCTGACAGGAGCTGATAGGTTGATGCAATATGGTAATTGGTTCACCTGAGGTGTGAAAGACCCACGGCCAAAATCAGCATGTTGATCACACCTGCACACACACACACACACTGGTGAGTGTTCAGCGATGTCAGGTTTCCTCAGCTCAGGCTCCAGGCAGCTGTGTAGGGCAGAGGATGGTAATAAAGTTTATAAGTAGAAACAGGGGCCTGCAGCAGTGGTGTTCACTCGCTGGCCAACGTGGGTGTTACCTGGAGATCCTGATCGAGATGCTTTTATTAACCCTGTGAGGTCCCAGTTTACAATTACACTGTATAAATGACACATTAACGAGGCCCACACAGAAACACAGGATCAGCTTTGTGGCTTTTAAAAATAAAAGCTTTGAACAATAAGTGTGTCCCAGCTGGGGTCATCACCTGGAAACACTTCCATTGTTGTCTGGGCACATTTTTATATTTGGTTGTTTTGTAATTGCATGAAGTTGAGCTCTCAGGGCCACCGTAGTGTAAAAACATGGGAAATCAGCCTCAAGGCTGGGATTGACTGTCTGAGGCATCTCAACTGTGCCCAGACAGCAAAATGAAACTTCTGGCCCCTGAATACACGCAGCGCTAGTCTGGCCTAGATTCGGGTCGATACCGGGCCAGAAGGTTCTGGCTGTTATCCTCCATTGTTTTCTGACAGCTGAAAGATTTTCTGTGTTTGCGCCATAATTGGTCCAAATGTGGAAGCATCATTGGACCATCATGCTGTTTATGAGCCAGTGGGACCGGGCGTATACTAGGCCAGAAGAAACCCAAGCATGTGGCCCAGGTATGGACCAGATGTGTCTTGGTATCTGGGTAATTAATGCAAGGAATTTTACTTTGAAAGTCCACCACCATCCAACAGCAGCAGTAGCTTTACAACATTAACTCCTGGATGTTTTAAAAGTGCTGCAGCAAAAACTTCACCAATTCAATTTAGAGCAGTTGGTCTCAGGTCGAGGCTGAGTCACTAAGTTCTTCAGGATAAAACCTTTAATCCTCACATTTGTTTACATAGCATTTAACTAACCTTTTTGATGGACAGGGCTGTTCTGGCTGTGTGTGTGTGTGTGTGTGTGTGTGTTATGTAAGGTAGTGTGTAGGGGATGGTGGCAGGACATTGCTGCGCTGGCAGGATCAATGTTGGCTAATGCTTCCACTGTTTGTTGTTGTGCTCTTCAGCTTCGCTCTCTGGGTTTCACACATCAATATTTCCATGTCTGTAAAGATCTAAAGGATACATACCATTCATGGCAGGCTTTTATCCATACAACCGCACTGTGCATTAAGTACACAACCTTTGTGAGTACACTAAGCCGCCAACGTCCACGACAATTTGACTGAAACAGGTTTGGTAGAAATGTCTTAATGGTAAAGTTGTTTATATCTGATAATCTGAAGCTGTGGTTTGTTTCACTGTGTGATGTCGGATGCTTCCTGTTGGGGAGAGGAAGGTTGTTTTGCTTTGCTAATCAATCAGTAGTGAGTGAGTCTGTGTGTCTGAAGCTTTGGATACGAGAGATTAGCTCCACATGGTTCATTACAGTCAACGAAATGTGCCAGAGAATCACCTCTGAAAGCTGATTCACAACAAGCAGCATCACAGCTGTGTCAACCTCATCACAGACAGGAGGATGACATCACTGCTCCTAATCCCACCCACTAATCTATGATTGGCTCAGATGCTTTTCCAACCCAGCACCTGTTTACACCTGCTGAACAAATCTGACAGCCATCCAGAGGTCTGGGACCACAGACCTGGGACCACAGACCTGGAAGGTTAGGAACCAGAGATCTGGACCCACCTCTCAGGTCCAGATTGCCAAGAGGACACATTTGTCTCAGTACACAGAGATCAGATGGTTTTGCTGCTGGACTTCAAACCCCTGATTCCTGTTGTCACATTCAACAGTCCATCTGGGCCAAGGAAGGCTGGGACTCCTTCCTGAAGTGCTGGGGTCCGTCGGCTGGTCCTTCCTGTCCCCAACGGTCCCATCCCAAAACTCAAGTCCTGTTCTTCCTGGAGGACTTGAGGACCTTGTGGACCTTTGATGAATGAATTAAGGCCTGTGGATGAAACATGGGGGAAGATGGGGGAGGTCACACACTCAGAGTCCTCTGCTGTAACTGTTATCTAATCCAGCACAGTCCTGCCCTTGCTCAGGGGCACGAGGGCAGCACTGGGGTCTGAGTGAACAAAGATGGATGATTAATGGTGGCAAATAAATTCTCGAATGAAGCTTTAATCTTTAAATATTCACTTAAAAATGATTTAATAAAGAAAAAAATAATGATGATTGACAAAATAAGACCCAGAAAAAGTTTATGAAGATGAAATCCAGCAGCCTAAACCTGTGTGTGTGTGTGTGTGTGTGTGTGTGTGTCTGTGTGTGTGTGTGTGTGTGTGTGTGTGTGTGTGTGTGTGTGTGTGTGTGTGTNNNNTGTGTGTGTGTGTGTGTGTGTGTGTGTGTGTGTGTGTGTGTGTGTGTCTGTGTGTTGTGCTCACTCATTACATCTGCCTGGTTAATCACGTGTCTCTCTGTGAGTCTGTGTCATCCTCTCCCTGCTGATGTTACTGTTATTAGTGAGTGCTGATGTCGACATCCCCTGTTTGTGAGCCAGCAACACACACACACAGACACACACACACAGACACACACACACACACACACACACACAGACACACACACATACACACACACACACACACACACAAACACACACACACACACACACACACACACACACACAAACACACACACACACACACACACACACAGACACACAAACACACACACACACACAGACTTGCTGGTGAGAGTAGTTTTTCATCCCCTCAGTGAATCAGAGATTTTGCTTCTACACAAACACACTGACAGTCGTCAGTGACGCTGCACACATCAACACAACACAACACAACCTTCTCCTTTGTCCCATTTTTCTTTGTCTCTTTGTCTCCTTTTTCTTCTTTTCCTTCCTTCTCGTCTCCTCCTCTATCTCCTTCTTCTTCTTCTCCTTCTTCTTCTTCTTCTCTTTCTTCTTCATCTCATTCTTTTTATTCGTTTCCCTCTCCTTTCATTTTTTCCTCCCTCTTCTTCTTTTGCCCTTTCTCCTTTTTCTTCTTGTCATTTATTTAAAATTCACACACACAATTTTCCTCTTCTGCTCTGAATTCTTTCTTCCTCTGTTTGTCCTGAGAGAGTCTACTTCATCAATGCATCACACACAAACACACACACACGATATAGATGTGTGTAAATGAGAGAGACTCTCCTGATGTCAGTAATAATAACAGCATGATTGTTGAGTAGCTAATCAACGCACTACAGAGTTAATGAGCCCATCATCTGTGTGTGTGTGTGTGTGTGTGTGTGTGTGTGTGTGTGTGTGTGAGATAGAGAGAGAGCCTCTGATTTTGTGCATCACACTCACTGATGGTCAGTCTATTAAACCACAACCACCTTTTTTGGGAATATTCACACACACACACACACACACACACACACACTCGCTGCAAAACACACCCTGAGCCACACACACACACGTGTGTCACGTAGCCGGTGTCACATCGAGGATCCCCTCAGTCTGGAACAACAAGCAGGGAGAGGGGCTGCTGCATGGAAACACACACACACACACACACACACACACACACAGTTGAACAAACACATACTTTAACGCACACACAGACACACACGTGATGTAAAGCAGAGCGAGGCAAACCCTGGACGAGCTGAGGTCTGCAGAGAGAGACGGGCAGAGAGGCTTAAGAGATCAGACCACAGGAGAGGAGCCACGTTCAAACAAGTTCCCTCAAATTCACCAAATCACCAGTGGAGCTGTTTTCACTAAGGTCTTTTCACTCCGTGCATGCGTCTGCAACTGTCACGTGCATTTCAAAAGACACATTTACATCCTGATGATGGGTCCTGATGGTGTCGTTGCATGATGGTTGATTATGTTTTGGGCCATTTTATGCTTTTAGTTTATAGAGACAGTGGAGAGAGACAGGAAATGGGGAGAGAGAGAGAGGGATTGATGTGTGAATGGTCCATCAGGTCCAGAGACCCATCGAATGTAAAAGCTTTTCATGCGTGTCTGCAGGAAGAAAACAAGTGCTTCTTACTTTGAGGATGCAATATTTAATCCTGAGGATGGGCATTAATGTATTTAACCTGTTGAGGCTGTCAGACTGTAGCAGCACGGCTGCAGAGGGGAGTTCGGTTCTCAAGGCTACAGGCATTAAGGACTTTGGGGAATCAAAATCAAACACAAACTTTATAAGAAATTAATCTTTAAAGGTCCATACGGTCTAAAGGTAGATGTTAAAACCAGCTGTCAGGACTTCTGGAACTTTGTGATGTCACAAAAAGCAAGCACACCCCCCAAGCCCAGCCCACCTGCATGATTTGAATTTGAGTGTTTATTTTGTTTCTCCTATATTTTTTATTGGTTCGCTCAGTCACCTGTTGTTAGAGAGGATGTAATTTGGACCCGGTCTGATCCAGATCCTGGGTCCAGACCTGGTTTTTAGGAACCAAATGGACCAATGAACACTAACAATAACACCAATTCAGCTGAGGGTGTATCCCACTCATCAAATACATACACACCATGTTTACCGTTGTAGCTCCGTGCTAACAGTGCACGCTAACGTTAGCATGTCAGGTCAGTGCGCAGGGACGTCCCTTTGTTTTCATCAGCTGAGCTCCTGTTGGCTTTTAAAGAACTTGTGTACTTCAGCTGCAGTTATAGGAGGTGACATGTCTGTGTGTGTTTGTGTGTGTGAGTCTGTGTGTGTTTGTGTGTGAACCTAACCCATTCTGAAATGTCCTACCTTTTGGCTAACTCTGCCCTTCATTTAGCTCTTGTATCTGTGTGTGCGAATGTGAGTGTGTGTGTGTCCTTACCTGACTGTCTTTGTGTCCACTTTTTTAGCTCTGTGTGTGTGTGTGTGTGTGTGTGTGTGTGTGTGTCTGTGAGAGAGACACAGCTATTTCCGAGTATCCCTAGAGGTCCTGTTGTTTGTCACTGTGTTTTAATTTAATGCTATAACAAATTTATTTTTAATCATGTTTAATTTCTCCAGTTTGATTTAAATCACAAACACGTTGAGTCTGTGTTTGTATATTTCTGAAAAACTGTGTGTGTGTGAGTTTTTTGCAGGTAAATCAACAGGTTGCATGAAGAATTCATGAATATGAACTAAAGCTTCTTTGGTAAAAAAAATCATTCAGAGCTGAAACTACTTCAGTTGGATGTGAAAAGGCAAATAATTTTGAAAAATTGCAGTTGCAGTCTTATTTTTAGCAACCTTCTGTGTTTGCTGCGCAGTTAAACTCCTCTCGGCCTCTGTTTCCGTGTCAGGTTTTCTCAGGGATCTTCACAGCAGAGATGGTGCTGAAGATCATAGCCCTGGATCCGTACTACTACTTCCAGACGGGCTGGAACATCTTCGACAGCATCATCGTCTGCCTCAGCCTCATGGAGCTCGGCCTGTCGGACGTGGAGGGGCTCAGCGTGCTGCGCTCCTTCAGACTGGTGAGTCGCACACTCTCCGATCCCACTGAACACACAGGGATGAAGTGAAATGACAACTGGAAAAGCTTTGAGTCAGACTGGCCCAGTGTAAGGTCGCCCATCAGTCTGTGAGCTGCTGTTTTCAAGCCTCCAGTTTGTACTTTGTCCGTCGGCCATCTTGGTTTTTAAAACCAGAAGAAACCATATTTGGAGGAGAAGGTGGAGCTGAGGAGGAGTGAACTATCCTGATTAGGTGGTACAGTCTGTCAATCACACAGTAGCCACGCCCCCTAACTCATCCCCTGCTTTCTGGTCTATTTTCCTCTAAATGGACCATCATTTAAAAAATGAACATCATGTTGTATTGAAGACTTGAAACTAGAGACTGAGACCATAAACTCATTAGGAAAACGTTTACTGAGCTAATAAATCAAGGAGAAGTAGGGACATTTTCCCATAGACTTCAATACAATCTGACTTCTTTAACAACCAGTGGAGTTGCCCCCTGATGGTCATCAGAGAGGATGAAGGGTTAAGGTTTATGCAGGTAAAGTGGTTTGTTAAGAGAATCAGAGAAAATGAGAAAACACGATGATCTGATCAAAAGAAGCAAAAACAAAAAATAAAAGCAATTGTATGAGCTGGTTGATTGACAGCTGATACACCAATGAAGTGGTGGCGATGGGCGGGACAAGTCACGGCACGCTGGGGATGCGATGATTGGCCAATGATTAGCGATGTCAGTCAAAACAAAGGTTCAGCTGCGGCCAACTTTACACCACGGCGGCAAATGAGGAAAACAAGACGAGGACAGTGGCTGTCAACATCGACCCAGAACACACACAGACACAGTAATACAGAGGGATCCTCGAAGGCTGTCTGCGTCAGTCTGCGTCAGTCTCTCTAAGTGTCACTCTGGGTATTGTCAGGTTCTGCTACAGGCAAACACACACACTAATAAACAAACACACGTCCACTTTTATTCTTTCCTTTTCTTTCTGCCTCTTGTTTCTATCTGCTTTCTTTGTGTTTCGTTCCTCTCTTCTGTTTTCCTTTTGTTCCTTTATTCTTTTGCCTTTATATTCCATGTTCATTTTCTCTCTCTAATCTGTCTGACGTTGTCCTTCCCTCTTTATTCTCTGTCCTTTGTTCTGTTTCCTCTTGACACTTGAAGAGTCTGTGGAAACTAAGAGATGCTGCAGAGAAACAAACACATCATGAAGCTCAACACATGCTGCGCTTCAATACACTTGTGTTTCACATCTATAAAACTGGATTTTGTCAGACACACACTCCATTAAGCCATTTGAGCTTTAGCGTCTAACTGACTGCTAACAAGAGGAAGATCCAGGATTGAAGACCGCCCCCTTATGAACCTGTCTCTGCTCTACTACACACTTATACTGGGGACCACTCAGTAATAACCAAGTGGCAATCCACAATGACGGCCATCTTGTTTTTTTTAAACCAGAAGAAACCATATTTGGAGGAGAAGGTGGAGCTGACCTGGACTCTATCCTGATTGGGTGCACAGTCTGTCAATCACACAGTAGTCACACCCCCTAATTCATCCCCTGCTTTCTGGTCTATTTTCCTCTAAATGGACCATCATTTAAAAAATGAACATCATGTTGTATTGAAGACTTGAAACTAGAGACTGAGACCATAAACTCATTAGGAAAACGTTTACTGAGCTAATAAATCAAGGGAGAAGTAGGGACATTTTCCCATAGACTTCAATGTGGTGACTTGTTGTGACATCACAGAAATCCTGACGGCTGGTTTTAAGGCTCAGTTTCTGAATACAGGCTGTGAGCATTTCTCTATGACTGAGACCTACTGACCGTATGGACCTTTAACATCTACCTTTAGACTGTATGGACCTTTAACATCTACCTTTAGACCGTATGGACCTTTAATATCTACGTTTCGACCGTATGGACCTTTAACATCTACCTTTAGACCGTATGGACCTTTAACATCTACCTTTAGACTGTATGGACCTTTAATATCTACGTTTCGACCGTATGGACCTTTAATAAGAATAAGAAATAACACTAAAATTAGCTCATCTTTATCTTTACCTAAATTCTGTCTCTAACCCTTCTCTCTCTCTTTTCCCTCCCAGCTGCGGGTTTTCAAGCTCGCTCGTTCATGGCCGACCCTCAACACCCTCATCAAGATCATTGGAAACTCCATGGGCGCTCTGGGAAACCTGACGCTTGTTCTCGCCATCATTGTCTTCATCTTTGCTGTAGTTGGCATGCAGCTGTTTGGAAAAAACTACCAGGTAACATACCTGACCTCTGGCCTCTGACCGTGACATCACAGATTGGTAAATCTACAGATTGACCACATGAGGCCGTCTCTTTGTTCAGGACTGTGTGTGTAAGATCTCGAAGGACTGCACTCTTCCTCGCTGGCACATGAAGGACTTCTTCCACTCCTTCCTCATCGTCTTCAGGGTTCTGTGTGGCGAGTGGATAGAGACCATGTGGGACTGCATGGAGGTCGCAGGACAGCCGCTCTGCATTCTCGTCTTCATGCTGGTCATGGTCATCGGAAACCTTGTGGTGAGTGACCTTTGACCCTTATGTCTGTTGATATCCAACAAGTTATTTGCAGGTGTTGTAGATGACTCAACTCAAGACACAGGGACTGGGGTGGCACGGTGGAGCAGTGGTCAGCACTGTTGCCTCACAGGAGGACAGGTTCTGGGTTCGAGCCCCGGCCTTTCTGTGTGGAGATTGCCTGTTATTTCTGTGTCATGGATAGAAAGACAGGTACTTAGGTCCCAAGACGGGAGTCTTCCTCCCATTAACCAAAGACATGCATTACTTTGACTGGTGACTGGCATGAACAGTTGTGTGTCTCTATATATCAGCCCTGGTGATAGACTGGTGACCCGTCCAAGGTGTATCTTACCTTCGCCCAATGGCTCCACCCACCTCCTCCACCCCTGCACAGATTAGCCGCATAGATAGTCGATACAATCAAAGCACACAAGTCCAGAGGCTGAGGCGAGGTCAGAAACAACCACACCAGGACAATAAGGCTGAGGTTGGAGGGAAACATGGAGGAACCATGTGACACTGTTTCTACTGTCCGAGGAGCTGCTGGTGTTTCTACTGAAAGATGCAGATTAAACGCTGATGTGCCGACCTCCCCCTCCCTCTTCAACCTCCTAACATATATATCTGACTCTCCATCTGTGCTGATGCTCAGTCAACCACCTCTCTACCTCAGTTTGTCTTTTTCTTTCCCACTCTCTCTCTCTTCTGTCTGTTGCTGTAAACCTCTGTTCACTCCACAGCTGCTCTACGCAGGTTTACGTCCATATGGAACTTACAGTATAGAAATAGTAGTATAATGAATTTGCCTCTGTCTTATCAGGAGTTGGGTGGAGGGTTGACAGTAGAGCTAACAGTAAACTAGCTGCTGCTGGATGCTCGTCCTGCTTTTCATTTCTATTTGTTTTAAATACAGAAGTTGTTAGCTCCAGTGTAGGCCTCTTTCCCACTGGTCTGGAAACCTGCTAAGACCTGCTAATATCTGCCTTTGAACAGCAATGGACAAGAGAACACCCAGGTCACATGACTCTGAGGTAATCATGGGTATTTAGTGGCTCCAGTCAACAGTGATGTAAACACAAGGATGATGGAGTGAGGATGCCTTTTTAGCAGGTTTATCTGCATTTTAAAAATCTGCGTATTTCTGCTAATGTTAGGTTAGAGGTCTGTCATGAAAATTTC
>CM076667.1:19785197-19790197 GCA_038496675.1 Rachycentron canadum | reverse complement strand
TCAATTCAGATTTATTGTTTGTTGTCTTCAGTCTAATTTGTGTAGAAATGAAGGAGAAGATCGACCCAGACTTTAACCCAGACCCATGACACAGAATACACTGTAAGGTTGTAAATAAAGCTAATTTTACTGAGAAGAATTAAAGGGAAAACAAGTTGCTGCTTTGTTTCTACAGCTCCAGGAAACAGGCCCAGAAAGAAAACCCTCAATAAAAGCTGTGAGCACTGAGCCACAGCAGCAGAATGAGATCAATACCCAATAATTTATAACACATTTACTCAACATGCTGCTGATTGTCCACTGTGCTGAGGCTGGAGGGCAGTTAGCACTCAACAGCTAACAGGCTAAAAATAGAGGAGATCAGAGGACGGAGTCACTTCCTGGATCAGGGGACTATTTTTATTCCCATGGATGTTTGAAAACTCAGCGACCAGCACAAACTAATAATAAAGGGAAGTGACTTCTGCTAACACGTTAGCCACATCTGTTTAAGGCAATCAGAAAGTGTCAGCCCTCAGTGACGTCTCCCATTGAAGCTTCCAGTTTGTAAATTATCTGTCGGCCATCACGCTGTGATCAAAATCATGCCCCCTAATTCACCCCCTGCTTTCTGGTCTATTTCCCTTTGAAGACTTGAAACTAGAGACTGAGACCATAAACTCATTAGGAAAACGTTTACTGAGCTAATAAATCAAGGAGAAGTAGGGACATTTTCCCATAGACTTCAATACAATCTTTAACAACCAATATATGATAATATTTCTGTAGATTTGTGTTCATGTATTTTGACGTGTCAGCAGGTTCAGTGAGTAAACTGACTAAACAGTGATGTGTTATTGGCTATTGGAAAGCAGCAAGGTCATTGGTCGAGCTGTCGGGGCACGTTGCTATGTTAACCAATCAAAAGCATTGATCTATTGGTGTTAGGGTGCGGCGCCACAACCAATCAGACACCGGTGTTTCAGGGTGGTGAAACCAGGCATGTGACAGGCAGACACCGATCAGTAGCACAAACAACACACAACATCACCGACTGGGATCGATACGCACACTTTCACACAATCACACATTTGCATACTGTGTCACACACACAGACACACACACACACACACACACACACACACACACACACACACACATTGTGTAATGAGTGTATCGATCACCTTCCTGGTTGTGTGCACCCACTAAGTCAATTAACCATCATAAAACTACCAAAATAAAATAAAATGAAATAGATTCTTTTATTTTGATAAGTTATTACATATATAACATATAAATGTATTTGATAAATTATTTTTGATATTTTGATTTTATGATTTATTTATTTACTTTAAGTCAAATTACTTCAAGTTTGTCTAGAAATATTTTTTTATTTATCTTTAGATCTTTAGCTTTAGCTTTTTTAGTTTTTTTATGTGAAGCAGATTTATCAGATTTGTGAAATTTAAAATTTGCATTAAGTCAATTGAAACTTATTTGAGGAAACTTTGACACAGCAGAAGAATCAGTTTCATCTTAAAATGAGGGAAATAAAAGTGAAAATCTGATCTGATCTGAGATCCGATGATGAATTAAAGTAATTGATCTGTATCAAGTCTGTGTTCACAGATACAGGTTACACATCTAATACTCTGACACAACATGACACAAGCATTTTCCTTTTTCTCTCTCTCTCACACACACACAGTCAGAGGTCACTAGAGGTCAGAGGTCAGATATTGACCCACTGGCCTGGTTTCTTCTTACACAACCAGAACCTGTGAAGCTGCCGGATCCAGTGGAGTCGATGTGTAACGCCCACCCAGCTGTGGGACATCCAGCCTGCAGGGTGTGTGTGTGTGATAGATTCAGATCCAGAAACACAGTCGCCAGGTTCCCTCCGAATGTTGGTCTGTGGGTCTGACTGTAATTAGAGGACAAACACAGGAAGCTGCTACCTGATCCACCTGACCTAGACACACACACACACACACACACACACACACACACACTCAGCTGTGGTTAAAGAGAAGCCAATCTGGCTAAGAGCAACACTCCAACTCTGTGATCAGTTACCAGGAGTCTCAGGCATCATTCACTGGAAACTATGATACTCTGTGTGTGTGGTGAACGAACTGTGGTAACTTTACCCTTTGTTGTGTTTATATCATAATCTAATCAACTGTTAAGGGAGAAGTAGGGACATTTTCCCATAGACTTCAATACAATCTGACTTCTTTACCAACCAGTGGAGTCGCCCCCTGATGGTCATTAGAGAGGATGAAGGTTTAAGGCTCTTGATTTATTACCTCACCACCTTCTCCTCCAAAGATGGTTCCTTCTGGTTTAATCCAACACTTCACCATCACGGTCAGAGGTTTATGACCAAACCCCCAGAACCCCTCAACCCTCCCCACCCCGAGGACCACTGCAATCGATGATGATGATGATGATGTAATGTCACGGTGCAGATGTTGTTGCCCACTCTGTATTTAAGTCTGCCCCCCGTCTCTCTCTGTCTCCAGCTGTTGAACCTCTTCCTGGCTCTGCTGCTCAGCAGTTTCAGCTCTGACAACCTGTCGGCTCCAGACGACGACGGCGAGATGAACAACCTGCACATCGCCATCCACCGGATCACCAGAGGCCTGGCCTGGTGCCGCAGACAGGTACGGGCCGTCCGAGTCCGTCTACCTGTGTGTCTGCTCTGCGGCTCATCGCTCATCGAGTGTGTGTCTGTGTGTGTGTGTGTGTTGTCTGATGCAGGTGGTGGATTTCTTCAACGGGAACCTGAAGCGACGTCGACAGAAGCGAAAAGAGGCCAAAGCCATGATGAAGCTGAAACGTCTCAGTACCATTCACACTGAGGTCAATGGAGCTGTCATAGGTAACACACACACACACAAACACACACACACACACACACACTCTCTACCCTCCAGTGTCCTGCCTTGCTGCCTTCACAAGCAGGGGTTGTTTCACAGTTAGGAGGCATTCAAGGACACTGGGACATCTGAGAATTCAGGGTCACATAACAAAAAACGACGTATTCATCAGCCCTGTTGTCTTCAGCTCGGTCTAAATGCTCATGAAAATAAAAACAGCTGATATTCGGCGTCCTTGTCAGATCAGATGTGAGACGCCAACGTGTTTGAGTTGAAAAAGGTTACGACACGTTCTGGGGCTCACCTCACCTCTGTCTCTGTCCCAGGACGCCACGTAGAGAAGTACGTGGTGCCGGAGGACGACAGCTACATGACGAACCCCAACCTGACCATCAGCGTCCCCATCGCCCCCGGAGAGTCGGATGTGGAGTTCCCCGAGGAGGAGGAGGAGGAAGAGGAGGAGGGGGAGGAGGAGCAGAGCGAGGGCTCCGAGGAAGAGGAGGAGAGGGAGGAGGTAGGGAGGAGCTCTGAGTGTCTGCTGATCAAACACAACACACACACACACACACACACACACACACACACACACACACATGCACGTATACGCACTTGTGTCGTGTCGATGTAAACAAGCTCAGGTGTGTGTGAGTCAGCTGTGTTTCCACCTGAGGTTACGATCTAATGCCTACCTGTCAGCCAGTGTGTGTGTGTGTGTGTGTGTGTGTGTGTGTGTGTGTGTGTGTGTGTGTGTGTGTGTGTGTTGTGTGTGGGTGCGCGCATTGACTTTACTCAAGTCAAACATCTGGATGTTTTATCAACAACAAATTACAGATGTTTCACTGCTGTAAATCCTCAAGTCCCTCCATCAGTTCACCTCTGGATCATGACATCATGACTGTGACATCACATGATGCTAAACCGACTAAATGAATCAAAATATTAGGAACGTTATTCATCAGGTTCACATGGACACAGACTCTCTCTCTCTCTCCTTATCTCTTTATCTCTCTTTCTATAAACAGTATCTTTGTAATGGATGGACTGGCTACACACACACACACACACACACACACACACACACACACAATAAGAGGGTCCCTCAGACAGAATTGGAGGCCTCAGGCAGTGCATTATGGTCCAGCATTTTTCTCACTCTGCGACACTGTGTGTGATGTGTTTGTGCTAAAAGGGTGCATATAAGTGTGTGTCTGTGTGCAAGTTATTTTGTGTGTGTGTGTGTGTGTGTGTGTGTGTGTGTGTGTGTGTGCATCTCCTCTCTATAAGAGTTTGTGCCACATTTTTCAAATAGTGTAATATCTCCTTTAGGAACAAAACTCATAAAGCTAAAATGCCCTTTTGAGTGTGTGTGTGTGTGTGTGTGTGTGTGTGTCTGTGAGTGAGTGTGTGTATGTTTGTGTGTTTAGGCAGCAGGAGATGAGGAGGGAGAGGAAATCTTTAGTTGTTTCCTTTCTCCTCTCTTTGTATCTAACGTGAAATGACAGATTTGTGTCGTCGTGCTGTGTGTGTGTCTGTGTGTGTGTAAGGGTGCATGTGTTTGTGTACACACCTGTGCCGACTCAGTTCATCATCACCTCTCCTCTTTAATCATGTTGTGCACCTGCTCTCTCTCCCTGTCTCTCTCTCCCTCTCTCTCTCTCGCTCTCTCTCCCTGTCTGTCTCTCTCACTCTGTCTCGCTCTGTCTCTCCCTGTCTGTCTCTCTCTCTCTGTCTCTCTCTCTCCCTGTCTCTCTCTCTCTCTCTTTCTCTCTCTCTCTCTCTCCCTCTCTCTCTCTCGCTCTCTCTCCCTGTCTGTCTCTCTCTCTCTGTCTCTCTCTGTCTCTCTCTCTCTGTCTCTCTCTCTCTCTCTCTCTCCCTGTCTGTCTCTCTCTCTCTCTCCCTGTCTGTCTCTCTCTCTCTGTCTCTCTCTGTCTCTCTCTCTCTCTCTCTCTCTCTCTGTGTCTCTCTCTCTCTCTCTCCCTCTCTCTCTCTCGCTCTCTCTCCCTGTCTGTCTCTCTCACTCTGTCTCGCTCTGTCTCTCTCTGTCTCTCTCTCTCTCTCTTTCTCTCTCTCTCTCTCTCTCCCTCTCTCTCTCTCTCTCTCTGTCTCTCTCTGTCTCTCTCTCTCTCTGTCTCTCTCTCT
>CM076667.1:19738542-19779351 GCA_038496675.1 Rachycentron canadum | reverse complement strand
CACACACACACACACACACACACACACACACGCACACACACACACACACACACACACACACACACACAAGCGCACACATACACACAGATAAATTGACCTAATGTGAAAGGGCAGCGTAAATAGAACAAAACTCAGGAACATATTTTCCCCTCAAAACAGCCACTGTCGAGTCAGAGAGAGAGAGAGAGAGAGGAGAGAGAGGGTGAGAGAGAGAGAGAGAGAGAGAGAGGGCGAGAGAGAGGAGAGAGAGAGAGAGAGAGAGGAGAGAGACAGAGAGAGATAAAGAAAGAGAGGGAGAGAGAGAGAGAGCATCACTGCTTTCACAACTCTTTAGCATCAAGCTGTGTTTCCAGGGTGTGAGTATATGTGTTTGTATGTCTCTCTCTCTCTCTCTCTCTCTCACCTATTTTATTCCTCCTGCTCTTAATTGATTTGAGCGTTGAACATAGAAAACAAATGAGCAGAACAGAACCACGTTCCTCCGTGTTCCTGTTTTTATCTCCGGGTTCTTCATGTTACACATCACTGATCTCTCGTTTCACCTCGAGTCCCCTGGCCTCCTCCCAGCAGCCCTGTCTCTCCACAGAGAGACAGGGCTGCTGGGAGGACCAATCACTCTGACCAATCAGAGCAGAGCTTGCAGCTCCTTTGTCCAATCGTGTTTAAAAAGGACTTGTGACAGACAGAGCTGTCAATCATCTGGGTCTGTTGGTTGTTGGTTCAAACCCTCTGATTCGAACTTTGCCTACGTCTGTCGCCATGGTTACTAAATTACATAATACAATTATAATCATTAAAATAATTGCGTAGTCCACATTAGACGGGCTTTGTTGTCATGGTTACAGTGAAAACAACACTGGTTCATGGATAATAGAAACAACATAAACTACTATAAACAGTAGTTATGCCAAGATGGCATCTGTGGAGCAGCTCACTCTTAGCTCCAGAAACCTGTGGGCGTCATCACAGAGGTTATGTCCATCTTTATTTAGAGTCTACGGGTTAAATTCACTCTAATGAAACTTCCCTCATCTCTTTATCCATTTTTCTCATCTAAATGTTCTTTTCTCTTCAATTCTTAACATTTTCTATATATTTTTTATCATGATAAATTAGAAAAGCAAACTCTTCAAATCGGTGAAACTTTGCATGAATATTTCTGTTTTTTTTTTTTTACAATAATAGAATCGTTCGTCGTAATCTGCGGGGCGTCTCTTCATGATATAAATGGTCGTCAGTTTCCAGCTCGAATCATAAATATTTTCTTATTTTCTAAACTGTCCTTCCATGTGTCACGTCTGCAGTGTCCAAGTGATGGAAAGTCGTATCGCAGTTGTTGCAGTTGCCCTCAGAACCTCCCCTTTTGCTGGAGACACCATAGTCTGCTGTGTGCAGTGTCTTCATCACCTTTTCAACAGGGAATTCATTTTGAACATGAGCCATAATGACCATGAGAAAATGATAAATACCATCAACTCTAAAACCATATTGTAATTGCAGAGAGAACAAATGAGTCCGTGGTACATTTGTACCACCAGCATTAGACGCGGCTGCTTGGTTTTTTTGCTAAATATGCAATATTTTGACGTCTAAATAATTCATGTTGTTTTTGGTGAATGTCCTCGCTGGCTCAGCAACATAAATGTGAAATGATTTTTTTCCTCATTTCAAACAATGTGTTAGCCGCCGCGTGACCTAGATAGACACGTAAATAAGGTACCAGCAAGAAGGTGCTGCTGATATCTGAATAAGGTTAGTCAGCAGTTTGGTTCAGGTGCAGCTCAGTCTCTCTCTCTCTCTCTCTCTCTCTCTCTTTCTGTCTGTAGTTCAACAGCCTCCGCTTCAGATTAATGCTGAGAGATGCCCGACGCTACCTCAGTTTGGTGCCTGGCTCAAGGGCAACTCTTTATTTGTGTCAGGCTGAGATTCAAACTGGCTTGGACCTGACCTTAAGTGACAGGACTCAGACATGAGTTGTGTGTTTTGGTCTCTAGGGCATTTTGACCCAGAAATAACCCCTTTGACTTGGATTTTGGCTCATGTGACTTTTAAAAGTCACATGATAACACAATAACAAGCCCCAACCGCTGTGACTCGGACCTGATTGTTACGACTTGGCTATAGCTTGTCTTTTATGGCAGAAAACCTTTACGACCCGTGTGCCTCTTGCCTAAATGTCATGTCTTTGTGACTTGAACATCATGTCTTTCACTCGGACCACTACCGTGTGTGACGTACGCAGCACTCTCCTGATTCAGACGTGACTTTCATGGCTTGGTCATGACCTGTCTTTAACGCCGTTCCCTCTGTGACTCTGGACCTTGTTAAGGTTTGGAGATGACGTCTTTAATCTGGATATTTCTTGTTTATCTGAACCATTAAAGTCTCAGCGTATGGACTTTTAGGACTCAGACATTTCCCTTTATGACTTCCTTCATGGCCTGGACATGACCTCCATGACTTGTGTGTTGTGACTAATGGAGACCTTTGGACTCAAACATGAACTTTATGACTTGACTCTTACTATTTTGACTTAACAATAATCCTTGACTCTTTGAAATGTTGTTTAGGGCCTAATCAGGACCTTTATGACTCCGACCTGACCTCACACCTGTGTGAAGTCAGGTCTTTTATTGTTTACACATGACAACATTTTTCATCTGAGGAGTGCTGTGCAGATTTGAACATGACATTTACGACTTGGACACGACTTCTGACACGACCTCTGACGTGACCTCTGATGTGACCTCTGACACGACCTCTGACACGACCTCTGACATGACCTCTGACTGGTTCCCATCTCGACTGAGTCACACTTGGGTCCTGATCGAAAACAACACAACATAAACTCAAGAGGACCAGGAAAGAGTGAAAGACAGAGGTGGACAGAGAGAGAGAGAGAGTGGTAGAGCGAGCTGGCAGTTGTATTGAAGTGTGTCAGCCAGTTCTCAGGTTGCAGGTCAGTGATATGTGTTTGTTTTACTTATGCAGAGAACTCAATCCCTGTCTAACACCAACATATTAACACTAAGCCTCTGTTTATTTATAGCTCTTTCTCTCTTTCATTGCTCCTGGGTCTCTCTCTCTCTCTCTCTCTCTCTCTCTCTCTCTCTGTTGGATCCTGTATCTTGAATTCTTTCTTTAATTTGCTAATGACTGATTTTCTCAGATAAGACATAATGTGATCAAGCTGCAAAAGTTAAACCTGTTTTGACTGTCCCCCAGCTCAAAAAGTCTTTTTATCAAACCCGCCCACTTGTTTATTTAGTTTATCTATGTTTAAAATGCTTCACATGAGTTGATGAACTGTTTATTTAGAACCATTTCAGTCAATTTGTCAAGTGTAGAATTAACTTGTCCCAAAGACATAAAATGATAATGATTCAAATGAATGAGATTGGAAAATGAATCGGATTTGAAAGTGGATTTGAAAGTAGCCAACATGTGCGCACAGATAAATTTAGTTCACTGCATTTGGTTCTGACTTCAGGTACGACCACCTGTTCCCTGAAGATTTAAGGACCAACCGGGTGTAAATTCTTCAAGCTCCACAGTAATGTGTTTTAGCCTCCAACCGACTCTTAACACAGAAGCATCACTACAAAATCGATTGAATAAGTAACTGGAAATGTATTTAAAGATCTGACAGTGAAAACAGTCCTGAAGCATCAATATACCCATGTATTGGTCAAGTGACGTCACCCACTGCTCTGTGAGCTGTTTTGAAGCCTCTAGTTTGTAATTTATCGTTGTTGTGTTGAAGACTTGAAACTAGAGACTGAGACCATAAACTCATTAGGAAAACGTTTACTGAGCTAATAAATGAAGGGAGAAGTAGGGACATTTTCCCGTAGACTTCAATACAATCTGACTTCTTTAACAACCAGTGGAGTCGCCCCCTGATGGTCATTAGAGAGGATGAAGGTTTAAGGCTCTTCGGCATTGGCTTCACTTCACAGACCCAGAGTCCAGGTTCACTTTCATATACAGTCTATGGTCTTGGTTAATAGCAGCTAAGCTTCGCTGCTGCTAAACTTCTTAGGATGAGTCTTCATCCATCTCTCTCCTGTTGCCTCTACCTCTCTGCCAGCTGTAATTTTGTGTTTTCTTCCCCTCGCTCTCCACCTCTCTATATCTCTCGCCCATCTCTCCTCTCCCTCCAGGTCTTTTGTATGTAATTTATTTTGGGTCTACAAACAGCTCACTGTAAATAGAAGCTGTTAAGCTGCTCCGGCTCTCTGTTTTAATAGACCCCGTGTTTGGTTATGTAATGATTAAATAGCTGACCTGCGCTTTTAATGGCGTCATAAATCACTGAGCGTGGTTTTACTGTCTTCATACAGCTTGAATCAGCTGGTGGAGGTGGGTGCAAGTCAACAGCAGAGGTCAAAGGTCAGACTGCAGTGTTTACAGCGGCAGACGTAAAGGTTGTTCATGCTGTGAACAGAACCCATGAGGTTGTTCAGGTTGAACTGACAACATGTTGTCATTCAGACAAACGGCTGGTGTTCGTTGAAGGAGTCACCTGACAGGGAGCTCCTCAACAACTGAAAGTGTTGCAGAGTTTTATTATCTGTAGCCCCAACGGTCGATAATTAGATGAAACCTTTATTGTGTTTTATATGTGTGACCTTCACATTGATGTGACTGTATTCAGCTCAGACTCTGTGTCATGTAACTGATGAAGTTTCATAACAATTACAATTTAAATCAGACAGACACAATGACAGTGAGTTACTGATCTACAACATATTGTTTTGTTATTTTGGTGGAAACTTGAGCAGCAACAGCATCGAAAAGTCAAGAAAAACTTTATTTTACAGCCCAAACAACAGAGACATCAACTTCCTTCATGGTTCTAGTGTCTGAGTGTCAGTGTGGAGGCTGGGCCCCTGATTCACTCATCACTGGGCCGAAGTCAGTGATCAGGCCACGGTTCGTACAGTCACCTGTACACACAAAGGCCCCAGGCCCCGGATTCGAACCCAGAACAGTTCTACGCACTTAATTTATTATTGAAGATAAAGCTCTAAAATATTCTGAATGAAGTGTTTCTTTAAACAGATGTTGGGTAGTTTTTTCTGCTGACCACAGCAGCTCATCACTCAGCTCCTGCTGCTCCTCTGACCTGAACCTGCTGACGGTGACCACCTCACACACCCCCACGTCAAACAACCACAACTATCACGCTAAGGTCAGAATCTCCGTCTGAGGCCTTTTAAAAACCGATGGTTTAGATCCTGGAATCTACCTGGATCAAAACCGGCTTTAGACTAGAGTAAGACCAGAACTGGGTTCATGTCAGATCAGGACCAGTTTCACATTAAAAGCCCATGTGTCACTGCTTTAAACGCCTGAACTCGTGTGTTTGAAGCAGGTGTCCTGAGTCCACAGCTGCTGTGTGAGGGTGTGTGTGTTTTTTGTATTTGTGTGTGTTTGTGTTTGCCGCCCTGGAATGGCAGCTTGTAAAACTGACTGTGCTCGCCCCCACTGTCTCTAGCTGGCGACCTTTGACCCCTGTGGGGTTCAGGACCCAGCTAACAGATGTACAGGTGTTGTCTGCGGGGACAGGTGGACGCCATAGCTCTGCTTTGATTCCTCTCGTCTGTTTTCAAACGTCAACATCAAAACATCCTCGATCTCAAACTGGAGTCACATCACAGATACACAACAAAAAAATCCTGCTCCACACCACAAACACACAGACGCACATGTCGAATCTAAAGAAACTGGCTTCTGCTAAACACAACAAACACAACGTCAGGAAGACGTTGGACTCTCTCGACCCTAATTTACTTCAACTTCATGGTTGACGTCAAACTGACACTGATGTGGGTTTTGCTCATAAATGGTGTTTAATTTTTATTCTATAAGTCAAGATGGCGTTGGCATGAGACGTTTGAAAGACGTTGGGTTTTGGTAACTTAACAACTCCACTGAAAATGTCGACATCAGCATTAGACGTCCTGACGTTGGAGTTTCTTATCTGACATCACATCTCTCATCTATCAATCTATCTATCTATCTACACTTTACACTTACATTTTTATGTCCTCTTGGGTTTTATTTTGAATTCTTTTATGCTGCACTTCCTTTTCCTGTCTGTGCAGTGATCTGTACTGTACTTTCTGTTTTTGTTTTTTTGTTTGATTGGTTTTTAATTTTTTGATTTTGACAGTTTTTGAAACAAATACTGAGATGATCTTTTTCCTTTTTAAATTACGGATGAATTACAGATTATCAGATGATACCCTAACCTTCCCTGGTCCAGGTCCCATCCCTCCTCCAAGTTCAGTGCAAATGGGTTTTGCATGATCCTGAATGAACCAACAGACACAGGTGAAAACATCACATCATGAACTGGATGTTTACTTTACAAACCAACGTGACCTAACTTGTGTCCGGCCCCGCGCTCATCAGCTCGGGGATTATTTATCGCTGGAGAAGATTTCAGCCTCAGATTTTCCTGTCGTCTTCTCTCCGTCCTTTGTTGTGTTTCTCTCAGTCGTCTGTGAAGATGAAACACGTCTCATCTCTGCGTTTGTTAGCGCGACGCAAAGTATGTGGTGCTGTGTCCTCGTTAGCGGTGAACGCACCGTTCCTGCTGCCTGGTGAAGACGCGCCGCAATTCAAAGATGAATGAGCGCAGTGTGTGCCGTCGCCATGGCAACCGCGAGGCCGCTTTACATGAAAGACACGCGAGTGTAAACACACTTAGCCTTACAGTGTTGTGAGGGAATATGGAGGCAGACGCACACAAGGACACACACACACACAGGAATGATAAGTAGCTGCAGGATGTGTCCTGTGGTTTCAGTGTCTGTGACTGTTGAGATGACAGACATGCCGGCCTGGTTACAACACACACACACACACACACACACACACACACTGAAAGGCTCAGTCCAGTTGTGTCTTTACTGTCACTGTGTTGTGTTGAACGTGTTTTAACAGCTTCCCCTTCAGCTGATATGAGCTCGCCTTTGTCTTTGTGTCACGTCTTTACATTTTGGAGGCAAAATAATATAAAAATATGTTCGAGACAGTAGAGGAAGATGTTACAAGTAGCTCAAGCTCAGCGTTGTTACTTCTGTTGAGAAAATATCACTCAACACAAACAGAGACCAGACATCACTAAATGTCTTGTGTTGGTGCTGCTGAATGTGTGTGAGTGCACCCATAATGCTTTGCTGCATTATGTGATGTTTCCAATAAATCAGATCTATTTAGAAAATGTAACCAGTGCTGTCACGTCATATGGAGACAATAACAAATATACAAGTAATAAACAGGATAGTGCAAAGATTTATATACATGAGACCATCAGCTTCGAGTGTCTCCCCTCCATGACGTCACCCATCGGTCTGTTTCAAAGCCTCCAGTTTGTGATTTGTCCATCGAAGGTGGAGCCATAGACTGTATATAACAGTGGACAGACGTTACCGTGTGGTACAGTCTGTCAATCACAGAGTAGCCACGTCCCCAATGCTTTATGGTCTATCAAGACTGAGACCATAAACTCATTAGGAAAACTTTTACTGAGCTAATAAATCAAGGGAGAAGTAGGGACATTTTCCCATAGACTTCAATACAATCTGACTTCTTTACCAACCAGTGGAGTCGCTCGCCCCCTGATGGTCATTAGAGAGGATGAAGGTTTACCTGTGAAGGATCCAACAGGTGGATCCGTCACAGTCCAACATATCCCAGCGTTCTTTTCATGTGGATAATGAAAATAATATGTCAGGAAAGAAACAACTGTTGAAACCAAGGTTCTCATAAAACCTCAGGTTTACATGAAAAAAGTCATGTGTTGTTGAGGTTGCTAGGCAACAGGAGCCATACTTTGCAACACAACGCTAAGGACGCAAACAGCTGGTGACGAAGACCGTCTCGTTTCAGTCCGGCCTTCGTGGTCTACAACGACGACGAAGGACCAGACCTTCGTAGACCAGGTCCTCTGAAGGATGCAGTCCAGTCCACGGCCAGTTTTAGAAACAGGTTGCGTTTGAAACAGGTAAAGTTAAAGTTCCCCGAGATGAGCTGCCAATCAGTCAAATGAAACCTGAATTTCTGAGTCTCTGACTGGTTCCAATAAGTTGTATCAACCTCCTGCAGTGTCACCTTCACCCTGATGGAGGTAATCAGATTACACGTGTGTTACTTACAGCCCTGAATGTGTTTCACTGGCTTCAGCTCCTCCAGCAGCACAATAGAAACAGCTTATGAATAGAAATACATTTAAACCGCTCATTATAGACGTCAACTGTCACAGGGTTTCAGCCCAAGGCTGCTGCGTCTGTGTGTGTGTCACATTATCCATTTTTGTGCAGATCTTTTTCCTCTTGTAAGTGTGTGTCAGAGATTAGGTGTGTATTCACGTCTGTTTGGCTTCAACTGTGTGTGTGTGTGTGTGTGTGTGTGTCCAAGGCTGGCATTCGTCACAGCGTCCGCTTTCTGTTCCCAGATTCTGAATGTATTCATGAGTTAGCTGTTGACTCAGGTAGTTAGCTCACCTGTCCACACACACACACACACACACACACACACACACACCCCTGCTGTGTCTTTGTCCAGACTTTAACAAAACTTGCCAAATTTCCTTCCTCAGCCCTCAGCAGAAAGCCTGTCTCCTATCCCTCCATCTCCCCCATCCCTTTGTGTAGCTAAACTCCCATGATGCTTAGCAAACAGGGACCTTTGAAGTCAGCTGGGATGGTGGGGTGAAGGGGGATTTCCTGACGCATGGTTTTGCCCAGATCTCTGGGAGTCAAAGTGAACAGACGGCAGTCCTCCTGGCGGTGGGGGGGGGGGTTTGGAAGGTGCTGCCTCTCTCTGTTTCCTCAGCCAGGACTCTGTCAGTTACGTAACATTAAGTCTGACTCATTCAGCTTCAACTGCAGCAAAACGCAACCGACGATCGCACAACTACAACACAAATCACACCGAGAACGACTCTGTTACTGACACAAAAACCATGTCATGCACCAGCTCTAAAGGTGGTGGAGGACGTCTGCAGGATTCTCAGGTTTAGACCGAGCCCATTCTGTATCCACACGATCGTACTGTGGAGCTCTCTTTTTATACAAACAACAACGAAAACACGACAAAAGACACATTACAGCATCAGCTGATTATGTAAATACATCAAAACAACTTTTACATTTAACGTCCAACAAGCTCCAACAGAAACTTCCTTCGTTTTACCTGGATCAACCATAGACTGCAGCTGTGCCCCAATTCAGGGGCTGCATCCTTCGGAGGACCTGGTCTACGAAGGTCTTCGGGGCCGTTGTAAACCATAAGACGCTCTGGTCTACGGAGGATTTTCAGTTTGCGTCTCTAGTTTCAAGTCTTCAACACAACATGATGTTCATTTTTTAAATGATGGTCCATTTAGAGGAAAATAGACCAGAAAGCAGGGGATGAATTAGGGGGCGTGGCTACTGTGTGATTGACAGACTGTATCACACGCAGCGACCTGCCTGACAATCAGTCTGAAAGCAGCGTGATGACCCTGATGAGTTGTTGATGGTTCTGATTGGTTGTTTCCTGCTGTTTTTACTCAGCAGAAAGACGACATCAGCCTATCAGAGGGCAGCACGGTGGACCTGAGGAAGCCGGGAGAGGAGGAGGATGAGTACTCAGAGATGGCTGAGGAGGCCATGGACCCTGACAACTGCTTCCCAGACTGTAAGCACACACACACACACACACACACACACACACACACACGTTTGGATGTTGGACTCTTGATTTTTAAAGATGAATCAATTTATCGATTACTTAAAACAAAGTTATTAAACATAAATAGAGAGCTAAAAAGGCCAGTGAATAAAAACCTAGATTTAAAACAGATGGAGCGAGCTCATCTGACGTGAAATGAACTGCTTCCTTCAGAGCTGAGAGATCCAGAGGTTGAAGTTCTGGTGGGTCAGGTCTGTGATGTCAGGTGGGCTCTGGACATTTAGAGCTTCATGATCATTAACGTCTGCAAATGAATTCTGTTGATATCTGACGAAATTCTCCTTCAGAAGATGAACTTTGGTTGCTGTGTTTTCATCTGAGAAGATGAAGCTAAAATGATTTCCTGAACAGTTTAACAACAGCTCTGCTTCTGTGAGCGTCTGATACATACAGATATATGATTCATCCATATAGGATGAGGTCATCAGGTTTACTGCGAGGAGGTTTCTGGATTTAGTATCTGCTGAGGATAATGTTTCCAGCTCTACTTCATACTGAGTTGTGCAGAAATTGTCTGCAGTCGTGTCGTAATCACTGCAATTAACACTCACAAAATCATGACATGTCACAGACTCTTGATGAACAAGTTTTTAAAATCCACTGCAATTATAAATGCGCCAGCGTTGCAGTGAGTAAACATGTCGGCAAATATAGTCTTTGCGCTGTTGCCCCTCGGTTTTCTCTCACCAACCATGAACCACTTGCCCCAATACTTTCATACAGATTTATGATCCTGTGCCGACTAACCCAGGTAAAACACAAACACCTTGCCTCCTTCCTGACTCAGCCTGTTTGCTGCTGGAGCCCAGACATTTGTCTCAGACTCAGTTCAGCACAGTTTGCATGTTCAGGCAGTGAAGGTGGGAGTTTGTATGAATTCAACTTGTACAAATATAGTTTTTAATTGATATTTAACGTTTGAATCATGTGAGGCTCAGGCAGAATGAGGCCAACCAGCTGGAAAACCTTCAACGAGGATCAAGGAACAAACACAACAGAAAAGCATCTTTGACAATATTAGTGTCAGACAAACATCCACCGTTGACCAAACGTCTCCCACCCACATCTTTGCCTGACGTTCCCCTGGATTTTAAAAGTTGTGGGACCTTGTGGAGCCCAGGTCCAGGTCTCAGTTTTGAGGAACGGCAGCTTCCTGCTGACAAGGCAGCTCATATTTACAGATGTTTGGACACTGTTTGAACATAAACCCCAGTTTTACAGGACGACTCAGTGTCAGACAGAGACAGTTTATTCAGACCTGTGACATTGAAGGCCACAATTTTTATAGATGGAAGAGATTTTGTTGTTATATAAAAAGACTCTTTGCTTCTCACTTCTAATATCTGAAGAGGTGACCATCCTCAGGCCCCTGGGGTCTCACCTGGTGGAACAGGAACCATAAAGGTTTTGTCCTGTAGTTCAGTCCTGAAGCGGGTTTGAATCCAGCCTGTGGCTCTTCATGCAAGAAATCCCCTCTCACTACCTGATGTTCCTGTCTCTCACTGCAACTATCAGAAAAAACGTCCCCCAAAAAAAAGGAGAGAACCTGCTGAGTTCGTTTTGACAGACAACATCTTACAAAGGACAGAAGAAGGTGGTCTCGTCTGAGGGATCAGGTTTTCTTTTACATCACGTGGGTGGTGTGTGTGTGTGTGTGTGTGTCTCTTACCTGGGGAAGACATGACACCAGGATGCATTATGGGAAGAAGAGCAGCTGGTGGAGCAGTGTGATGCTGTGGTCAATGTCCTGCTGGGAAACCTTGGGTCCATTCATGTGGATGTTCCTTTGACTCGTCCCACCTCCCTAAACATGGTCCAGACCAAGTCCCCCCCTTCATGGAAACAGTCTTCCCTAATGGCAGTGGCCTCTTTCAGCAGGATAATGCTCCCTGTCACTGCAACAATGGTTCAGGAGCTTTGAGGAACAACAACCAGTTCAAGGTGTTGACTTGGCTCCAAATCCCCCAGATCTCAGTCCAGTCCAGCATCTGTGGGATGAGCTGGACCAACAAGTCTGGTCCATGGAGGCTCCACCTCACAGCTTCAGGACTTAAAGGATCTGCTGCTAAGGTCCTGGTCCAGATACCACAGCTCAGCTTCAGAGGTCTAGAGGAGTCCAGACCTCCAGGACCAGGACCTACACAGTATTAGGCCTGTGGTCATAATGTTATGGCTGATGGGTGAACATCTTTTCTTTGCGTTCAATACACACACACTGTTACATGGTCACTAAAATAGTGTAAGAGAGATGTATCTATGCTAGTAAAGATATTATACAGAGCATCGTCATATTATAACGTTAGATAATAATAAAACGTTACAATCAAACCACAGTCACAGCTCCATGAAATTATTATTTGCGACATTTGCAGCAGCTGCAGGAGGAAAATTAGGGAAATGCTGTTTACACACACACACAACAAAACACAACACAACACACAAAGTCATAAAAACTAAACACAACACCATCATTCAGACCCTGGGTCCACTTGGTACCGGGTCAAACCCGGACGACAGTAAAACCAGTCCTGTTTCCTGTGAGAGCCGCTCTGGATGAAGGTGTGTGCCAGGCAGCAGATGTTGTCTTGGCTTTGATTCATTTAGAAGATTGATGCGTCCATCGCCACTGTCCCAACACGGCGCCCGGTTCTTCCTGATTCAGCAGAGTCCTTCGCAGCAGGAAGACGTTTGTCACCGGCAGATCAGCGACGGGCGACGACGACGGAGACACAAACAAAAATGCAGTTTTGTCAACAGCTCGTTTGTGTCAGCGGCTGAGATACATGAGGAGAAGGGGAACAAAGAGGAAGAGGATACAAAAAAAAACAAAAACATGAAGGAAAGAAAGAGATCAGAAAAAGAAGAGAAAGGAAGGAATGAAATGGTGAGGAAGAGGAGATAAAAAGAATCGTGGGTGAAGATGAAAAACAAATGTGTAAGATGAAGAGGAGAAGGTGGAGTTCATCCTTTCTTCTCCCAACATCCTGCATCCGAAAAAAAGAAAGAACATGGATCATCCCGGAGGAAACAGAAACAGCTGAGTGGACAGGAAGTGACATAACGGGGAGGGAAAAAAGAGTGAGGAGGGAATCTGCACGATGTGGAATCAAGAGAAGGGAAGATAGAAAGACGACACAAGGAGACGACGTGTTGACCTTTTGACCTTTTTGATAGTTTCAGGTAGTGAAACAGATTTCAAACTCTGGCATGCAGCCGCCACCACCGCCACCGCCACCACCGCCACCACCGCCGCGCCACCACCGCCTGGTCCTGACTCAGCTCATAGACCCCTCACACTGGACCAGTACCTCCAGTGTGCTGACACAGCCCTGTGTGTGTGTGTGTGTGTGTGTGTGTGTGTGTGTGTGTGTGTGTGTGTGTGTGTGCGTTTGTGTGTGTGTGTGTGCACGTGTGTGTAGGAGCAGTGATTCCCGCAAATCGGCCAGCTGTTGTAGAAGTAGGCCAGAGAAATGACTAACCACAGCAGACAGACACCAGCTGTGTGTGTGTGTGTGTGTGTGTGTGTGTGTGTGTGTGTGTGTGTGTNTGTGTGTGTGTGTGTGTGTGTGTGTGTGTGTGTGTGTGTGTGTGTGTGTGTGTGTGTGTGTGTGTGTATGTGTGTGTGTGTGTGTGTGTGTGTGTGTGGAGGCCATCTGGAGGTTTAGGATCCACACATTCGTAGGTTTAAACTCCTGGTTGATGCAAAGTGAACACAACTGTCTTTGATAGTTTCAGACAGACACAGATCTCAACTAGTAAAGACACTGGGATTCATCAAGAGCCCATTGGTCTTACGATGGTCAGCCAGTGGTCAGTTACCAACAAACACCTGGTCCGAAGTCAGTGTCACAGTGTTTCACTGTTAATCTAAGGGCAGATTATCATGAGATTCACACAGAATTAGATCATGTTTGTGGTACATTGTGTAAAAGTAGGTCTGAAAAGTGAAGCCAATGCTGTATTGAAGTCTATGGGAAAATGTCCCTACTTCTCCTTGATTTATTAGCTCAGTAAACGTTTTCCTAATGAGTTTATGGTCTCAGTCTCTTCTCCTCCAAATGTTTTTTTGTGGTTCCAAAAAACCAAGATGGCCGACGGACAAATTACAAACTGGAGGCTTCACAAACCGATGGGTGACGTCACTGTGGGTTGACACTTGTATATGACCCACAGTTGCCTGATGAACCGAGGCCACGGGTCGTCTGTCAGCAGGTAACTATGACCTCATTGTTAGGTTTTGTTGCTAGGCAACATCTGATGATGACGGTGATGTAGTTTATAGACAAAAGTCGACAAAGTCCAGGTCAGGAGGAGGTCGGGGTGGATGGATGGGTCAACAAAACACAGCTGTGTTCGACTCCCATGTGGAAAGTTTATGTTGTTTATGTTGTTTCAATTGTCACGACAGTTAGGAACGTAAGCCATGTTGCTATGGTAACCGTACCATTATTATAGTAACCATAGTGACAAAGCCACTCTCACTAGGTGACAGTGCTATGGGTCGTGTCAGAGGGTTTTTAGTGGTTCTGGTTGGAGGAGCTGGGTGGAGAAATCAAACGTACTTACAGTACGTTGGTGGTGCGTCGTCATCCCACACATCTGTTAAATCAAGACGTGTCAGGTTCCTGAATCACAGAGTGAAGAGATGTCGGCAGCTTCAAATGAAAAAGCAACAACTTTTTATAGTCCCTTCCCACAGTGTCACATCCAGTCCACTGTACCTTGACCTTTTGTGGCGTCTGGGCTGCGTTTCCAGGGCGGGTTACAAATGTCAAACAGCGTGCAGTACACGACAAAGTGCCACTCGACACGACAGGTGTGTGTTGTCTTCTCTGGGACTGCAACGACGGAGCTGCATCGAGTTTTTCAGCTTCTTACAGAAATATCAACAGAACTGAAGTCAGTGCAGGCAATGTATTTGTGTGTGTGTGCATGTGTGTGTGTGTGTGTGTGTGCGTGTGTGTGTGCGTGTGTGTGTGTGTGTGTGTGTCTTCCTCCATGCTGTGATTACAAAGCACAAACAACAGCGTGCCTCCCTGCTGCTCCCTCTGGCTGTCAGTAAGACAGAGTGTGTGTGTGTGTGTGTGTGTGTGCGTGTGTGTGTGTGTGTGTGTGTGTGTGTGTGTGTGTGTGTGTGTGTGNGTGTGTGTGTGTGTGTGTGTGTGTGTGTGTGTGTGTGTGTGTGTGTGTGTGTGTGTGCGTGTGCACGTCGGCCTGAATGGCGACGCTCTCCCGCCGCTAATTATTCATCACGCAAGCCGAAAAGGTCGGTTGAACGGGAAAATCTCAGCGAGCGGTGGGAGAGCTGAAGCTCGTCAGATCGATGAAGGTCGTGGGTTTGGTTTTATGTTTCCTGTTCTCAGCTGATAGAGTCAAACCAAACAATGCTTCCTGTGTCCTGGGGTGAAGGAGGAAATAATTAGCACTGAGCAGAGAAGAGCAGCTGCTCAAGGGTTCAAACTGCACTTGACCCGCAAAGGACATGATATAAAGGACAATTCCAACATTTGTTTACCTGCTGTGTTAATGAGACGATTCATATCAGATTGGTTAAATAACTGGACGTATCAGCCGAGTTCAGCACAGACAAGAACCAGTTCTAGTTCTTCTCCTGTTTCTAAATCATGTCAAAACAAGAGCCATATACAGAACATCATCAAATTGATATTTTTTTTCAAAGATTTAATTGTTTCATTTATATTTTTTTACATGTCCAGTTACATACTTTCTAAATCTCATCCATATCCTCAGTCTGTAAGCAGCTCCATAACAGATGAGTGGTTTTAGTTAATGAGTTCTGCCCACAAGTGTCTTTCAACTTATATTTGACATATTTGAGTTTAGAATTAAAAACGTGAACCTATATTTTAATAAGAATTCAAGCTCACACTGTTGTTGTCAGCTTAGAAATAAAACCTGGGCACTGAGGAGGTCACACCTGTATCCAGGTGTGTTTATGAGGCAAACAGCTGGACGACAAAAGCCACAGAAATCAAAGGGACACAAACACATCTGGAGGGTTACTCTGTGTGGTCCAGACAGAGATTCACTCACTGTGGCTCAATTACTCAGTATTTCACTCTTATCTCCATTCATCCACACACACACACACACACACACAGACACACACACACACACACACACACACAGACACACACACACACACACACACACACACACACACACTGAGCTCTGTGCTGACAGTAGGCATTAGATTAGCTGCCCCATTAGTCTCTAAATGCCAACTCATTGGTTAATGTTGTGATGCTGCATGACACACGATTGAGAGGAAATATTTGTGTGTTAGTGTGTGTGTGTGTGTGTGTGTGTGTGTGTGTGTGTGTGTTTCTGCCTCACTGAGTAGTGTGTAAGCAGCAGCATGGGTGGTGTCTCCTGCTCTGTCACTAAAAGGTCTCAGGTGAGACTCTTCCTACAGCAGCAGGAGGGTTTTACTGCTGAAGTGCCCTTGAGCAAGATGTGGACCTGCTGAGGCTCCTGCACTTTGTCTCCATCAGTTTTACAAAGAGGTTCACGTTTGACTCAGATATTTTCCTCCGGTGGTGAAAATACACAGGATTCATGGAACCATTGCTTCCACCTCTTTGCTCTAAAAACAGCTGATGTTTAATGAATATTGTTGAAGTGAAATTTTAAAACCAAATTTTTCCATAACAGAGAGTAAGTTCCTCACAAAACCAGATCTGGAAAAAGCCAGCCACGCGTTCATGCCGTCAGAGTGTAACTCCTTTTCCTTTTCCATCGGGCCCCTGGACTCTGGAACAACCTGCCTCAGGAGATCAGGCACAATCAGTGACTTCTTTTGAATCATGTCATCATTGTTATGGCTTTGTTTTTATGTGATGTTGTCTTTTTACTTCTTTTTACTTCTTTTCACCTCTTTTTCCTTTTTGCTCTCATCATTTTATCATTTTTGTTGTGTTATGATTTAGTGTTTGCTTACGTCCAGTTCTGGTTCACATGTCAAAGCACTTTGTAAACTTTGTTCTTAAAGGTGCTATATAAATATAAATCAATATCCGGCTCAGAACCAGGTTTGTTGAAAGTGCAGTTATAGACCCACGTCAGTGTCGGCTGAGGGGAGTCAGCTGTTTGTCCTGAAGGTGGCGCTAGAAAAAACCCGTCATGGAGCCAGGATGTGACTGATGCATGAGAGCAGGTCTGCAACCAGACTCAGTCACTAGGTTTCTACTCTGGGATGCAGACGCCCCTGTTTGTATTAAACGTGCTGGGGAGGCAAGAAGGGTCAAATGCAGTCACCTGGCGGGGGATCGTTCAGCAGCGTTTTCTGAGTGCGTTCAATAACGGATCAATGCCACGCGCAGCAGAGAGCGAGTGCCACTGAAGGAGGCGTCAGCTCGACCACCAGGTGATGTAATGAGGCATTTAGAGCCGCGTTCAATAAAAGTTTATAGCTGCAAAAGTGTTTATTAGGGTTTCACCGTCAGTACAAGCAGAGGGGGTTTCCTCACAAACACACACACTCTGATAATACCTCTGCCAAGTGGGCTGATTGGGTGTCGGATTACCGCTCGCCTGTTTTCATTGGATTACTCAATCTGCGTATCGGGGGAAAAGCCTATTAGTCGCCATGGAAACAGAAAGCCAGGGTAATCAGAGCTGTAATTACAGATGTAGGCGGACGCTGCAATCAGCAGAGTGAGCACACAGCTCTGTCTGCCACAGGAAACCAACACCGACCTCAGTGGAGGGGATGAGATGGTATTTATCCCAAATATGAATATGAGATTTGAAATCAGTGCAGATGTGCCACAAAGTTGTCAGATTTCAGCCCCTGTTACATTCAACCTGTGAAAATATGTTTTAAAGATGCTGAAAATCACCATTTCTGTTATTTTGTACTTTTGGTGCTTTTGGTTTTGTTTTGCTAGATTAACGCTTTTAATTTGAAGCTGCAGCAGTAAATTAACCAGCTCTGATTTGGCTATAGGAAAGTAAAGAATCACGTTAATCTGTTAAATTGATGTTAATCTAACGTTAATCTGTTAACCTGACATTAAACTGTTGCCTTAAAATGTTGTGAAAAACATTTTCACCAAACAACTCAGAGTTGTTAATGTTTATTTTTTTTATTTTAACCCTAAACTTGTTGTTCAAAGTATTTATTCACACAGGGAAGGTTGACTGATATCAGATCTTTTTCACACATCCTGCCCCTTCCCAATAGCCTCCTTCTGTCAGATACCGGACTCCCATCATGCCTTGCTGGAGGGCACGTCAGCATCACTCATTCGACCAATCACTCAGCTGAATCGTGATTGTGAGTGAACGTCAGGTTGCGGTTTGTCGTCCCAGTCGCCCTCGCAGACAAACTGATTGAGTTGGGAAACATTAGCGACAAGCTGTTAGTGCCACAGGCGGCCGGCGGACCAATGAGACGAAGGACGGGAATCTGGTCGCCTCGTTATCAGCACTCACTCAACCCATGATGCACTGCAACAAATAACAAGTCACCCAGAGATCCAGGCTGTATCAGGCCTGCAGCTGCTCTCAGGACACAACATGTTCTGGGTCATGATAGAAAGGTGCTGCATGAAAAACACCACAACCTTAAAATAAAATCATTATGAAAATATTTAATCAAGATATTTGTTTCTTTTCGAGACATTTTCACCTGGCAACAGGTTGTACACTATTCCTTAAAGGCCGTCAGCATCAAAATACAGTGATCAAATCCCATGATAAAAGGCTTTAATGCACCAAATACAACTCACTTCACAACTCATTTCATCTCATTTAACATTCAATTATTCATAACCAGAGTTTAGCCTCCACTGTATTTTAAAGCTGCACCAACAAATATTTGTATATTAATGATCTAAAACATAGGTGCTTGTAGCCAATAGAGTTTTTTTTTCCCGTTTTAGTGCCTAGTTTTGTTTTTGTAGCACATTTACCTTTTGCCTTTAACCTTCATTCTATCTGGAGGTTGATGGCCTGACGGCCAAGTGGTCAGGGTGCGTCCCGCATGGGCGTGCTGAGGTCCCCGTTGGAGTCATAAATCCATTTTATATCTGCTCACTAATGTCACTTCAGATTTGGAACAAATTAATTTTACAATATTATGTAATATAATAATACTTAAAGATAAAGAAAATGGAAATTTGAATTTGGGAAGCATCACATTAAAAGGTTAAATACAGTTTTTGTCAGTAAATAAATGTGAATTTGAAGTGAAGGCTACAATCTGCTATAATTATCACTACATTACACACACACACACACACACACACACACACGGGGGGGGGGGTGTCGTGGAAAAGCATGGAGGCTTAGCATCTGTCAAAGAGTCAGAAGTTACGCAACAGAAAACAGCTCTAAACACACAAACACACACACACACACATGAATACATGTGTTCATGCTGAAAGGCATCTGAACACAAGCAAGAGACTCTGACACACACACACACACATAGAAACCAAAGGGATAGACAGAACACTTTGTGCTCTGGGTCATCCATGTACGACAACAAAGCAGACATGACATGGCCCCGTGTGTGCGTATGTGTGCGTGCGTGTGTGTGTGTGTGTGTGTGTGTGTGTGTGTGTGTGTGTGTGTGTGTGTGTGTGTGTGTTGTTTCTGTTTGTAGTCGTCATACCAGTGTGCCCTGGAGCAAGGCACTGGTTGAGAATCACACAAGCTTATGTCGTTTAACTTCATGAAATCAACAAAAAGAAGCTGAAGGGAAAAGTGAATCCAGGAGGGTTCGTTTCTTCTTCTGTGTACATTTAAAAATGTCTGACTTATTATTAACAAGATCATTTTATATATATATACAATGGATTGTGCAATAAACTGATTGTACATTACACTGTGTATAAAAGTGGACGTAGCCTTAAACCTTCATTCTCTCTAATGACCATCAGGGGGCGACTCCACTGGTTGTTAAAGAAGTCAGATTGTATTGAAGTCTATGGGAAAATGTCCCTACTTCTCCCTTGATTTATTAGCTCAGTAAACGTTTTCCTAATGAGTTTATGGTCTCAGTCTCTAGTTTCAACTGTAGCATCCAATCAGGATAGAGTTCAGAGCAGGTCAGCTCCACCCCTCACTCCTCCTCAGCTCCACCTTCTCCTCCAGATATGGTTTCTTCAAGTTTCTAAAACCAAGATGGCCGATAGACAAATTACAAACTGGAGGCTTCAGAGCAGCAGCTCACAGACCGATGGGTGACAAACTCTCTCTCTCTCTCTCGTGTCTCTCGACCACAGTGTGCGTAGCCAGATTTCAGTGCTGTGACATCGACACGACGGCCGGACTCGGTCAGATCTGGTGGAGAATGAGGAAAACCTGTTACCAGATCGTGGAGCACAGCTGGTTTGAGTCCTTCATCATCTTCATGATCCTCCTCAGCTCCGGAGCACTGGTCAGACTCACCGACACTTTATTTAACTGCAGTTTCTTTTATCTAATTTACTTTAAACTAGTTTAATTAACTTACTTTAGTTTGGTGTCATTTGTTTAAATTCATTTTACCTTACTACAGTTTTTTTTATTTTGATTTGAACTTTATTATGTGGAGTTTACGACATGTCTTTACTGTTATGATAGTTTAGTGCAAGTCATGTTACTTGAATTTTGCTGAATTCATTCAATTTATGTTCAGTTTACTTACTCAACTTAACTTAACCTTGGTTTATTTTACTTTATTTTGACTATAGGTTAAATTATTTCATCCACTTGACTTCAGTGCACTTTAATTCTACATTTGCATCTGTTATGTATAATTTTCTGAATAACTGAACTGAATTGTGCACAAATCCTTTTCTATCCTGTTATCTGAAGAGCACAAAGCTCGTTATCTTATGTCGTTATTTCTTTGTAGAGTTGCACTCGGTGAACTGACTCACTCAGACTTCTCTTACTGCCTTATCCCGAGATAACTGACTTTTCTCCGTTTAGTATGGCCTCTCTGGGCTTCCATAGAACTATCTTTACTGTAATTCATATTCCAAACTCATCTTTGTTGCCAAATATTCACAAAAAGAAGAAAATCTCATTCAAAGCTGCTTGTAGCATTAATGATCAGATGGATGTGAGAGATGCCTCGACGTTCTGATGACTGATTGATCTTCTCTGTTTCTCCCCTTCAGGCCTTTGAGGACATCTACATTGAGCAGAGGAAGGTGGTTAAGGTGATCCTGGAGTACGCTGACAAGATCTTCACCTACATCTTCATCCTGGAGATGATGCTCAAGTGGCTCGCGTACGGCTTCAAGAAGTACTTCACCAACTACTGGTGCTGGCTGGACTTCCTCATCGTCGATGTAAGTTTTTGATTGGTTCAATGCTGGTTGATTTATCGTTTGTTTCATTGTTTGAGTCTTGATCAAATTCATGCTAATGTTATTAATCTCTCTTATAAAGTTGTGGGTTATGAAACAGTGATGATGCAGTAGTGATGAAAACACATCTTAATATAACATTATATCAGTCAGCCAACTCTGTAACTGTGTAAATATGGAATATAATATTTTCACATCATTATTTATATCACAGATTTTTTACATATATATTTTTCCACTTTTCATTCTGTGGCATTTAAAATTTCTTTCTACACTATGACTTTTTCAAACTTTCTGTACTATGTCATGTTTTATGATTTATCATACTATGACTTTTCTGCATGACTATACTTCTACATTTTTTTAAACTTAACATATGATGACATTTTTATGACTTACTCCACTATGACATTTGATGACAATCCTCAGAGAAAATCATATTAACGATGACATGTAATTAATCAACCTTAGCCAGAACCTTTCCTTCCTTCTTGTTGTTTTCCTTTCTGTTTCTGTTTTCTGTTCTTTTTTTTAATTTCATTCCTTTTGCAAGATTTATTTCAAGGACTGAGAAACCAAAAGATAGAGAGAGAGAAATGAAAGGAGTGACAGTGAAAGATGAAAACAGAAGAAGAGAAGATAAAGAGGCAGGTAAATGTAATTAAGAGAGACAGAGGGAGAGAGATAGAGAAAGATTGAGCAATGAAGAGTGGATGAGAGAAATAGAGATGTTGTTTTCCTTTCAGTGTATTTTCCAAACATGAATAAATGAGTGTTTATGAACTATGCTGACAGAGGATGGAGACATGGTTGGCTCTCTCTCTCTCTCTCACTAATTCAGCTCACATAAATTTACTTTTATTGACATGGATATTTACATTACACCAGAGCCAAAGCTAAATTACATACAGTAAAATTAAATTAATATTTATAATTCCACAATAAAACAACAGACGTCAAGGACAATCCTATAAAACATATAACATATAAGTACAGTAATACTAAAGCAGATCATTCAACGTGTACAATATAGGAATAAAAAGTGTACAATAAAAATAATAATAATGTTCTTTCAACCTACAAATGGTTTGAACATAAATATATAAATAAGACAAGATGAGATGTTTAAATTTAAATTTCAGTTTATTAGTCTTTGTAGCCACACTTCACTTATGTCATAAATAAGACATATAATAATATTAATAATAATATAATATTAATGATATATGTATAATCATTAATGAGAGTGTAGATGTGTGTACTGTGCTGCAGCAGCCGCCTGGATGCTGTGCTGTGAACAAAAGGAGCGAGAGACAAAGAGCTACAAAGAGAGAGAGAGAGAGAGAAAAGTCCAAACAGCCTCAGGCCAAACGATCAGTGATGGCTTTTTAACCTCAGCACACACACACACACACACACAAGGGTGTGTGTATCTGAATGCTCACACACTCTTTCACTCCTTTTCTCTGGGGAAGATAATGGCGAGGCAGAGTGACACACACACACACACACACACACACAGTTTATAATACACACCATACATATGCATCCATCGAGTCAGAAATTGACACAGTCTCTGTCGTTCTCTGGGTGTTTTCCGCCCGGTCGTCTTCATAAATGACACTGTGTGTTGTGACGTTTTTATTTGACTGTGGTGGCCTGAAGAGAGAGAGATGTGTTGAGTCACACAGACCCAACCATGCAGATCTGAGACAGGAAACAGAACAGAGGATTTTTTCATAGAGACAGAAAGTGGTGAAAGAAACTTAAAGCTGCGTGAGTCAGTGTTCGACCACCAGGGGGCAGAAAAAAGAATAGATAAAATAGAAAAAATATTGAAATGATGATGTGATTTTTGTTTTTGTTCCAAACAAACTTATTTATTTGGGGCTGGAGAATATGATGTGGAGGCTGAGACGTCTCTCTGACATATACTTAAAGTATATTGGCTTCAGATTCATAAAAATCTTGTGTTTGAGCAACTTGTTATATAACCAGCGGGGTCACACTGTGAAATTATGTAATATTGTATATGTACATATTATATGTTTTATGTATTCTTTTGTATTTTTATAACACTTTGACTTCTCTACTCTGTCGATGTCGCTCAGTTTAAAAAAGCTCAGTCATTCTCTGAAACAGCTGCTCACTGTAGGAAACTACACTGTCGGCGACATAGATTAGTCCACATTTGGTGCTCTGGTGAGTATTTGGGACAACAGGGTGTGTGTGCGTTCATGGTGATGAAGGAACAAGTCACCCACAGCAACAGAGCAAGTCAGTGATGTGTTTCTAGTTGGTTCTGGAAACAGAGGAGAGAGACACAGATGAACAGGATATAACAGGATGTGAGACACACACAAAATTAAATTAGTTTTAGTCTTTTTTATGGGATTTGTTGACCAGAGGAAAAATGTAGAATCACCAGACTCACTGAATCTAAGGGTGGTCCAACAAAAACATAATACTTTAACCTCAGTGCAGCTTTTATTAACTTATATTATTGACTGTCTTTTTAATAATCAATTATTAATAATCTAATAATTTGTATGTTTGTAAGAAGCCTTTCTATGTGCTTTTCTTTCTGTATTGCTCTTACTGTGAATATCTGTGACCAATCAGCCATAACATTATGACCACAGACCTAATATGGTGTAGGTCCTGGAGGCCTGGACTCCTCTAGACCTCTGAAGCTGAGCTGTGGTATCTGGACCCAGACCTTAGCAGCAGATCCTTTAAGTCCTGAAGTTGTGAGGTGGAGCCTCCATGGATCAGACTTGTTGGTCCAGCTCATCCCACAGATGCTGGACTGGACTGAGATCTGGGGGATTTGGAGCCAAGTCAACACCTTGAACTGGTTGTTGTTCCTCAAAGCTCCTGAACCATTGTTGCAGTGACAGGGAGCATTATCCTGCTGAAAGAGGCCACTGCCATTAGGGAAGACTGTTTCCATGAAGGGGGGGACTTGGTCTGAACCATGTTTAGGGAGGTGGTGGACAGGGGTCAGCATGGACACCCTGACCGGTCTGACAACAATGATAGACAACAAACTGTGATGCTCTGTGTTCTGACAGCTTTCTATCAGAACCAGCATGAACTTCTTCATCAGTCTGAGCTCCAGTAGCTCTTCTGTTGGATCAGACCACAGGGTCCAGCCTTCACTCCCCACCACCATCACTGAGCCTTGACCCCTGACCCTGTCTGTGGTCCAGTGGTTCTCCCTCCTTGCTGCAGTGTTGGAGAAGCTCTGACCAGTCGTCTCATCACAGTTTGGTCAAAGTCAAAGTCCCTCACATCCTCACACTTGACCATTTATCTGCTTCAACACATCAACTTCAGGACTAAATGTTCAGCTGCTGCCTGACAGGTAACCATGGTAACCAGGTCATCAGTGTCCTTCACCTGTCAGCGTCTTAATGTTTTGGCTGATTGGTGTAGGTTCTGTACATGTCACAGTTGGGTCATGACGTCAGTAGTTTCCTACAGTAACTGTGTAACCCCGTAGATCTCAGTGTTGGGTCAACTGGCTCAGTTCATCTCTGTGGACCAGATCACCGCCATGCGGGTGCTGAGGACATTCAGGGCTCTCCGTCCTCTCCGGGCCGCGTCCCGCTTCGCTGGTATCAGGGTAAGAACCAGCCGAGCTCAGCTGGAGCTCGACCAGGCGACCAACCTGACACCCGCCGCTCGATCGCAAAAATCAAACGTCTCTGTGGGGCTCAGCTGGGTGGCTTTAGACGGATCTTAGAGATGCTGTGGTCTTTGTGTTCGATTTGGCATCAATGTCATTCTGGCTCTGAAAAAAGACAATACCTGAGACTGTTTACGATGATGTTGAAACTTAAGTGCAGAAACTTAATGAATTTGATATTTAACAGCATTTGTCCACTCTCAAAGGATTAGACGACAAACATACTGTGCTGCATTATCTTGAGCTGGCACCACTTGGTTCTTTGTAATAGAACCCAATGTTTTCATTGACGACCATATTCATGTGTGACACAGGTAATATTAGCTTGTCCATACATGATTATTAACTAGTCTGTGGTTGGTCTTTTAATTTCCATCACTAATTAGAAGAGTCTTTGTCTCTAATGTCAACTGCTGCTCTTACACAATCCTTTTATTGTGGAAAAACATGACCTTTAAATTGTTCACATCCACAAGATTGAATCTGTCTCAAATTATAATTTTAATTTGTTCAGATTATGAGTCAAATTGAATTTCCCTCTAAGTGGATTAAATAAACCACTTACTACCTTTAAATCAGTTACAACACAGTCTGTATTAAGTCTTTTTAAGAGCTGTTGTGACACAACACGCCCTGGTCCAGAAATACAAGATAAAGTGGCCAAACTGAGTTTCGTTGGGTTAATTAATAGACAGAATTCAGCCTGAATTCTCCTGAATCTAATGAGTCTTTCCTTTTCCACAGTGTTGACACAGGAGTAAACCTGCTTTGTTGGATTGAAGATTAACTTCTTCCATTCCTACCCTGACAGGCTTTATTCATTTCTATTTTTTACAGGAATCAGCTGATTATTAAACTATTGAACTCCTTGTATACACAGTTCTGATTGGCTGGTCCAGGATCAGTCTCCTCCCCCTCACTCTTTGTCTTTCATTAGGTTAGAAGTTAACTGTCCTGCTTCTCTCTTCTGTTTCTCTTCCTTCCTCCCTCTCTCCTATGAACACCTGTCTCTGTCTTTTCTTCGATCTATTCCCTCTCTCTCTCTCCTCCAGGTCTCATTGGTCAGTTTGGTGGCCAACACGTTGGGTTATTCAGACTTTGCAGCCATCAAATCCCTGCGGACACTGCGGGCCCTGCGGCCCCTCAGAGCCCTCTCCAGATTTGAAGGCATGAGGGTAAGAACCAGTATTAATGAAACAGACACACCTGGGCACGTGTTCACTATCATTTAAACTGCTGGGAGCTTCCATGAAAAATGTTGAATATTACAATTTATACAATTTCTTTTACATGCCTAACTGTTTCACAATAACTTGAAGTCTATTGTCACAGTGTAAGGGATTATACATAAAAATCAAGTATTCCCCTGTTTGAAAGTTACTTTCAAACTTTTGTGCCCGGGTGTGTTTAAAATAAAACACATCATTACTGAGTTTGTTTTTTTTCACAGTTCATCTAACTTATCATCTCATCTTTTCATCACATTTAACATCACTGTCATCAGTATTTTTAGTTCATCTCAATGTGTCCTCTCAGTTTAACTCATCTTTATTCCTCCTCAGAGGGTTTCCCTTTCAGAAATCTGAATTTTTCATATTAAGCTGTGATATATTTTGTACTAGCATTTGAACTTTGTATTACCATAACTCTTTGTGTCCAGGAGAAGTAACACAAAGCATCATCAATCTGTGTTTCTGTCCCATTCATCAGTATTAACACAGAGTCAGTGCCCTGCAAACACTTCACGACTCTGCACTGAGAAAAATCAGGAAAAGAGAAACCTAATGATAAATTTCATCCAAAGTTGATTTGACTGACTTTTCATGACTTAGTACACTGTGACATTTTTCCCCTTTCTATGCGATGACATTTTCATGACTACTGCGATGTTTTTATGACATACTATATGATGACAATTATATATAAATTAATATTTTTTACCTTTTAATACTAGGACTTTTTATGACTTACTATATGATATTTTTCTGCCTTAGTTTATTATAATATTTTTATGGCTCACTATACAGTGACATTTTTTGTCTCACTATACTATATTTTATTGCCTTACCATACTATGGCATTTTTACAACTTATTGTACAATTAAATTTTTTATGACTCATTATACGATGACGTTTTTTATGACTTACTATACTATTTTTTTTTCCTTATTATACTATGACTTTTGAATGATTTGTTATACTATTACATTTTTATAACTCATTGTACAATGACATTTCTTATGACTTACTATACTATGATATTTTTTGCCCTATTATACTATGACTATAAAAACTCATAAAAGACATAAAACATTTTTAGCCCTTATTTTATTACTACTTTGTTTTTTTGTCTCACTATACTATGATATTTTTTTGCTTTATTATACTATGACTTTTTATGACTTACTATCATGACATTTTTATGATTTACTATACTATGATATTTTCTGAAGTACTATACTGTGATATTTTTTTACTTATTTACTATATGTTTTTTCTCAATATTCTATGATTTTTTAGCCTCATTATACTATATTTTTATGACTTTAGTATGACATTTTTTATGACATACTATATCATAATTTTTTAGCCTTAATATGCTATGACTTTTTATGACTTACTATACGGTGCAAATTCTGTCTCACTATAATGATATTTTCTATGACTTACTATACTATGATTTTTTTTCTTTATTATTCTTTATTATTCTTACTTTTTAATAACTTACTATACAATGACATTTTTATGACTTACTATATTATTATATATTTATTATTTTTTTGTCTTACTATGTTAATATTTTCTACAACTTATGATTTTTTTGCCTATGACATTTTTACAACTTACTATATATTATATACTATACTATTTTTTATGACATACTATATTATAATTGTTTTTGCATTAATATGCTATGACATTTTTACAACTTACTATACTATGACATTTTTGTGCCTTATTATACTATGCCTTTTTATGACTTATTATACTATGACATTTTACAACTTACTATACTATGATATTTTTATGACTTATTTTTCTTTACTTTTTGTCTCAATATACCATGATTTATTTTGCAATGACTTTTTATGACTTACTATACTGTACAATTTTTGTCTCACTATACTGATATTTTCTATGACTTACTATACTATGAATTTTTTTTTGCCTTATTATTCTTACTTTTTAACAACTTAATATACTATGACATTTTTATGACTTACTATATTATTATATATTTTTTTATTTTTTGTCTCATTATATTAATATTTTCTATTATTTATGATTTTTTTGCCTATGACATTTTTTGAACTTACTATATATACTATAACATTTTTTATGACATACTATACTATGACAAGAAATATCATGCAAACTAAAAATTTTTTTGTTTCATTATTCAATGATATTTTTTGCCTTATTATTATATGACTTTTTATGACTTGTATTTAAATACTTACATTTTTTTGCCTTAAAATACTATGACATTTTTACAACTTATTATACAATAACATTTTATGGCTTACTATACTATGATATTTCTTATGACTTATTATACTGACTTTTTATGACATACTATACAATGACTTTTTATGACTTTCTGTCCTATGACATTTTTACAACTCATTATACTATGACATTTTTCGTCTCACTATACTGATATTTTCTATGACTTACTGGAATATGATTTTTTTTTTTCCTTATTATTCTGACTTTTTTATGACTTACTATATTTACTATATTTTTGTCTCAATATATCATGATTTATTTTGCCATGACTTTTTATGACTTACTATCCTAAGACATTTTTTGCCTTATTATATTATGACATTTTATGACTTACTATACTATGACTTCTTATGACTTTCTGTCCTATGACATTTTAACAACTCATTATGCTATGACATTTATGACTTACTGTACTATGACATTTTTGCCTTATTATACTATGACTTTTTATGACTTACTATACTATGACTTTTTATGGCTTACTATACTATGACATTTATGACTTACTATACTATGGCATTTTTACAACTTACTATACTATGATATTTTTGCCTTATTATACTATGACATTTTATGACTCACTATATCATTATATTTTTTATTTTTTGTCTCACTATACTATGATTTATTTTGCCTCATTATGCTATGACTTTTTATGACTTACTAGACTATGACTTTTTATGACTTACTATACTATGACTTTTTACGACTTTCTGTCCTATGACATTTTTACAACTCATTATGCTATGACATTTATGACTTACTATCCTCTGACATTTTTTGCCTTATTATACTATGTCTTTTTATGACTTACTATACAATTACATTTTGTGACTCACTATATCATTATATTTTTTTATTTTTTGTCTCACTATATTATGATTTATTTTGCCATGAATTTTTATGACTTACTATATTATTTTATTTTTTTTGTCTCACTATACTATGATTTTTTTTGCCTAATTATGCTATGACATTTTAATGACTTACTATACTATGACATTTTTTGCCTTATTATACTATGACTTTTTATGGCTTACTATACTATGGCATTTTTTGCCTTACTATACTATGACTTTTTATGACTTACTATACTATGACTTTTTATGACTTACTATATTATTTTTTTTTGTCTCACTATACTATGATTTTTTTTACCTCATTATGCTATGACATTTTATGGCTTACTATACTATGACATTTATGACTTACTATACTATGGCATTTTTTGCCTTATTATACTCTGACTTTTTATGACTTACTATACTATGACTTTTTATGACTTACTATACTATGATATTTTTGCCTTATTATACTATGACATTTTATGACTCACTATATCATTATATTTTTTATTATTGTCTCACTATACTATGATTTATTTTGACATGAATTTTTATGACTTACTATATTATTATTTTTTGACTTTCTCTTCTCTGACATTTTTACAACTCATTATGCTATGACATTTATGACTTACTATACTATGACATTTTTATGACTTACTATACTATGACATTTTTTGCCTTATTATACTATGACTTTTTATGACTTACTATACTATGACATTTATGACTTACTATACTATGACTTTTTATGACTAACTATACTTTGACTTTTTATGACTTTCTGTCCTATGACATTTTTACAACTCATTGTGCTATGACATTTATGACTTACTATACTATGGCATTTTTTGCCTTATGATACTATGACTTTTTGTGACTTACTATACTATGACTTTTTTTTTACTTTCTGTCCTATGACATTTTTACAACTCATTGTGCTATGACTTTTTATGACTTACTATACTGACTTTTTATGACTTACTATACTATGACATTTTTATGACTTACTATACTATGACATTTTTATGACTTACTATACTATGACATTTTTTGCCTTATTATACTATGACTTTTTTTTGACTTTCTGTCCTATGACATTTTTACAACTCATTATGCTATGACATTTATGACTTACTATACTATGACATTTTTTGCCTTATCATACTATGACTTTTTATGACTTACTATACTATGACATTTATGACTTACTATACTATGGCATTTTTTGCCTTATCATACTATGACTTTTTATGACTTACTATACTATGACTTTTTTTGTCTTTTTTTGTGAGTTGAGGGGTAAAATGTGCAGACTGAGGTTTGCAGGATGCTGACTCTGGGGGAAAAATGTTTGCTTTCACTCTCCCATGATCCTCTCCTTTTCTCTTTGTCTGGCTAATAAGATTAGCTCTCATGTCAATTTACAAATGCTCAGCACTCAGCACCACGCTGCTCGCTCAGTATGGGATTCTGGGTAGAAGAACTGCATTGTGGGTACAATGAGGAAGGCTGGAGTGGCGGGTGGAAATGTATTTTTGTGTCGTACTAACATTAGCTAACTCAGCTCTCACTCTCTGTATGAGCCCCATGAAAGAGGGAGCTGATTTCCCTCCAAACATATAAAATCTATGTTTCAGTCTGACTCAAAGATTTCATCGCAATGGACATTTGTTTTGTAGTAATTTATTCACACTGATGTACTCACTTAAGGTTTACACACTGTTCCTGGTTGAACCTCAATCAAAGAAACATCCACTTGTGTTGCTGTTAATAATGAAGACAAAACCTTTGACATCTGTAACATATGTAATTACCAGACTTTGGCATTGAGGGTGGACAAAATTAATTGATGCATATGACCAAAACTTAACATCATTAAAATCATATAGTCTGAATTTAACACTCAAAATTCAGTTTATCTCTGTAAACCTGTGCATCCATTTGTCATGTATGATATGCCAATGCTTTCTTTTGGACATGTACAAAGCAAAACCCAGAATTTATAAGTTGTAGCTGTGACACGCTTTTGCAGTTTAACCTTCACTTCTTACAATCAAGGCATTTTAAGGGAATGAATATAAACATTAAATGGTCGATTCTCCAGCCTGCCTCAACCCCACAATGTGGAATAGCCGCTTCTTTCTGTATCATATCTAACTGCATGACTGGGTCTGTGTCTGTGGGTCAGGTGGACATTTAGTGACACTACAAGGCCTCTGATTTCATCCTGTCCTCTGACATCAAAGTGACAGATGGAGGTAAAGCGCTGGGCTCCCAGGAGTTTGAGCACTTATTTAAAATGGTTTAACTGGTGGTATTAACGCAATGTCTCATCTCTCCCAATACACAAATTTAACAGACGGCTGTTTGCCAATCACAAACCAGCAGGTTCCCTGGCTGCCAAGTTGGAGAAGTTCTGAAAGTATTTTTCTCCACCACAAATTCCCATTTTACTTATTTTCACATCATTGTACAAATTCCAACCTGATGTAGAATCTGCTCTATTATATATTAATATTCTATTATCAGATTTCTTAAGAACGACAGATACAGATTTCAGTGTCCAGCATCAGACCTAAAAGCTTGAGGTTTTCCAGGAAGACACAGGTTAAAATGACAGCATTTACTCATATTAGGAGTGTTCCTGTGTGACCGTGTGTGTCTGTGCTGTCCAGGTGGTGGTCAACGCTCTGATCGGGGCGATTCCCTCCATCATGAACGTGCTGCTGGTCTGTCTCATCTTCTGGCTCATCTTCAGCATCATGGGCGTCAACCTGTTCGCAGGGAAGTTCGGTCGCTGCATCAACCGCACCGGCCACATCTACGACGCCTCCTTCATCAACAACAAGTCGGAGTGCGAGGCGCTCAACGACACCTCGCTCTTCTACTGGAGCAAAGTCAAGGTCAACTTCGACAACGTGGGGGCGGGATACCTGGCTCTGCTACAAGTGGTGAGTTGTTTTTTTATTTTAACTTGTTTTAACTTACATGGGAAATGGGAAATTTTAAAGTGTAAATATAACAGTTCTATATTAAGAGTATTTCAGTTTGTTTGTTTTAACATCAGAATCAAATGTCAATGTCAATGTCAATTTTTTCATTCTGGTGCAATGATCCGCTTCAGGAAAATTCTGATTTATACTGAAATCTGTAGAAATAATGTCACAGAACTGTGAGACGTCGTTTGGTTTAGTGAAATAACCAATATTAACTAAAATATTACATTCATTTAAATGGAAATATTTCTATTTTTGCACATATAACCAAGTTCCACAATCTCTAGCTAAGGCTCACACAGTAGCCACGCCCCCTAATCCATCCCCTGCTTTCTGGTCTATTTTCCTCTAAATGGACCATCATTTAAAAAATCAACATCATGTTGTATTGAAGACTTAAAACTAGAGACTGAGACCATAAACTCATTAGGAAAACGTTTACTGAGCTAATAAATCAAGGGAGAAGTAGGGACATTTTCCCATAGACTTCAATACAATCTGACTTCTTTACCAACCAGTGGAGTCGCCCCCTGATGGTCATTAGAGAGATGAAGGGTTAAGGCTCTTCAGCATTGGCTTCACTTTACAGACCCAGAGTCTGCGTCCACTTTTATCTATGTCTGATGTTGATGTAGGTCTGTCTGTGACAAGCTAAGGTCTAGATCATTTATCGCTTCAGGTTCAGAATCAGAGAATCGTGGACTCACTGAAAAACCTCTGGATCATTTGAAAACTGACGGCCATTAAACAGGAAGGAGCTTGAGGGTTTTTTTGTGTTTTTTTGGTGTAAAAACTCCTTCAGTTTATTTTTCTTGCTGCAGAACTCAAATACAAAGCAAAAAACACTTAAACGCACATTTTTGACAATTATTGGTCACATGGTCAAATTATGACTCCAAACTCTCACACCAGTAAAACTTTCTCTTTTTGTATGTCTTCACTTGAGGAAACCTCAGCCTCTGTAGATCTGAGTTTAACTGTGAAACATTCTCGACCACACAAGCCAAAGCTGCAGATGAAGATGAGCCATGTTGTGTAAATCAGCATCTGTCAGAAACAAAGAGCTTGGAGAGAAAACTCTTCTCCTGCAGGACGACTTCAGATCAAATTAAAACCCAGCGTCTCCTCCACAAACCGTGGGAGGATTGACTTTTCTGCTTCTCCCCCTCCCTCCCTTGCTCTCATCTTTTTTCGTTCCGTCCATTTGCTGTCTTAGCCTTAATTTTCCTCCCACACCTGTTCTTCATCGCTCCCACTTTTGACTTTTCCACCTCTCTCTCTCTCTTCGTCTCCATTTGTCGTGTTAGCTTTAATTTCTTTCCTCTGCCTTCTGTCTCTCACTGTCCATCCTCCCCCTCCCCATTAATTATCTCTTAAAACTGAACAGTCCCTATGAAACAAGCGACAAGTGAAACTGATGAAACAATAGATAAACTATAAAGAAAAGATCTGAGAGTATTGATGAGACCAAACAGGGAATTTAACTGTTTATATTCTGGTATAATAAAAACATAATTACAGGATAAAAGCAGAGAAATGTTTCTTTAAGGAAGTGGATGAAAAATATGTTAACATTTATTTTAATTGGCTGAGTTTTAGATGTAATTGGAAAGAATGAGCCTCAAAACTAGACTGTAAATATCATAGTGGGATAAATTACCGTTGGTCTGTTTATTATGTGTGAACATAAGCATTTTGAATAAGGTTTGTGTAGACAATTAATGTATAAATAGTTGTTTTAAAATGATAAAGTGTAACAGGTATTAGGTTTAACAAAGTATTACATTTTTCACTTATTGTAAATATTTTACTGTTAAATTTTTTATATTGATCTATTTTACTGTTTTTGCACCATAAGTGTAACAGGTAAAGCAGCCATACACAAACTATTATGTTTGTATGTATTAATATTATTATATTAAATTTAATATTATCGATGTTGCATTAAAACTGTAGGTGAAAACGCAGTAACACTGTATTTCACCGTGCTGCTGTAACTTTTATTACTTGAGCTGTTTTGTCTTTTTGGCGTTGAACCTGTGACCACAGAGGACGCTGCTCTTTAAACAACATTAACTGGCTCAGTCACTTTTATTCTGACATATAAACTTAAACATCACAGGTTTGATGTCTGATTCTGATGGCAGGTCAGTTTTGGCAGTTTCCATTTGAAAGCCTTTTGTTATTTATATTATGACAAATAAACCAAAAATACTTGGTTTAATAAAATAATGTAAAGATATGAAAATGGAAAATCTTTTCATCGGTGGCTAATAACAGTTCATCCCTCCATCACTTTTCTTTCCTCAGACTGAATCTTTTTTTTCCTCTCTTGAATTTTGTTTAGGAATTTCCATCCTTCTTTAAGTCTGTTTTTTTATTTTAATCTCCTTGTCCGTTTCTTTCTTTCCTTCTCTCTCCAGCCCTCCTTCCCTCTGTCTCTCCATCATCCGTTATTAAACACAACATGAACAAAGCCAATTACAGCCACTTTTCCTTCACTGCCTCCTCCTCTCTCTATATCTCTCCATCACCTTGCTTCCTTTCCTCACAAGCCTTCGTTGCCATCCTCCCTCTTCTCTCTCTCCATCTCTACTTCACCCTCTCTTTTCTTTCTCGCTCTCTGTCGCCCACCACGGGAGTCCTGAGAGCCTCCAATCAATCAGCGTCTGAGAGGCTTTTATTTTTAGAGCAACTCCAGCCAAGTGGGAGGGAAATGGAGAGATGGAGGGAGAGAGAGGGAGGGAGGGTGGAAGAAAAAGTACAAGTGGAGTAAGAAGATTAAGGTTTGAATGGAAAGATAGATGCAGCAGTGAAAGGAGAAAGATGGAGGGACTGGTTGGAGGTGGAGGAGGGATGGACAGAGGAAAGGTGAGATAAAAGGGGAGATAAAGGCTGAAATGGTGAGGATCAAAAAGGAAAAGAGGAATAGAAGGAGAGAAGGGAATGAAAGTAAAGAGTGAGAAGGGGAGTTTTCTTAATGTATAAAGAGAAAAAGAGGTAAAGAAGTTGTCAGTCTGGTACTTCAGCCTCCAGGAACTTAAGAGTTGTCAGACTACTGTCACCGTGGCAACGAGTCGCTCAGCATCTCTCCATGTTTGGCTGGTCGGCGCAGCAACGGTTGGCGGGGGCAACCCTTCCATTAGCATCTGGAAATAGCTCAACGCTGCAAAAAGTGATGCAGAGAAGAAGAGAAGAGAGAGAGAGAGAGAGAGAGAGAGGACTGAGCTCAGGGTCTGGATCTGTGGGATCTGGTCCTGAAACCATCCAGGACAGATACAACCAGTCTTCACTGAGTCCAGATACACTTCACCTGAGTCCACACAGGTCTGGGTCACAGTCTCACATCCTTCACTCACATCCAAGTTTCAGTTTGTCTGTAAAAATACTAAAACACATAAAAGTTTTTAGTTAATTATTCAAAATCAAAATTTAAAACTACAAAAGAAGCTGGAATATTTAACATTCCTGTCGAGCAAATAATCAACTGATTGACATATTCAGTGGTTCCCAACCTGTGGGCCATGAACTTACTGCAGCTGGGCTGAAAATACAAATATAAATCATGTTTTAAGATGAAAGGATCTTTAAAAACAGTGAAGATGTTGAGAAACTAACTCTATTCATCTTGCATTAAGACAAATCCCTGTGATGTTGTGACCAACTGGACCACAGTGTGTATTTGTTTTCTATCTCAGTTTAATTTCACGCTGAGAAATGACATCATGGCTGATTGGGAAGAGGAAGAACTGAAAAGAAAGATGGGAACCAAACAGATGGTGAATCAACAAGTGATAAAACAATAGTTTCCTCTGTTTTCAGTTCTGTCCTGAAGGTTTAGTCGTGATCATTAAAATAAAAAGTGTCAGTGAAGACGAGGTCGGCTGTGGGTCCCCATCACTTCAGAGATGTAAGTGGGACATGAGTTGGAAAAGGCTGAAAACCACTGGATGAATTATTTCAACTAAATTTGGATGATGTTTGTTCCTCATCGGTCGAGCGTCGCCTGTAAACATCGTCACAGCTGATGTTCAAAGTCTCAGGCTGAGCTCGCCGTCTTTTACAGCGCGGCTCCTCTCGCTCACATCCGACAGACCATAATAACAACAACAGGTGGTAACCCGTGGCGACAAACCAATTTCAGGTCTGAGTGACGGACGGCGCCCACTCAGACCAAAGTATTCTGTTTCTTCACATCTGCATCTTTCCTCCTCCCCCTCCATCTCACCCCCTCCCCTCCACCTGAGGAAGGAAGCCCATAAAAGGACTTGTTGACGGTTCAATGACGTTTCCACAGAGCTCAGACTCTCTCTGCTAATTTCCTCCTAGATCAGGAAGGTTTCACCAAGATCCTCTTTGTTCAGTTTTTCACTGAAGGGCAGGAAATGTGCAGGACGTTGTCTTGGTGACGAGGCTGCAGAAGATCACACCTGACACACACACACACACACACACACACACACACACACACACACACACACACACACACACACACACACAGGTAATAGGTTCAGGTCTCACAGTGGTAAAGATGCTGCAAAGATGAAGGATTATCTGAGGATTACGGTGCAAACACATTATGGCCAAAAGTATGTGGACACTCCTGTTCTTATGTTTGAACCTTTAGTCTGAGTCTCTTTTCTGTGTTAAGCTGAAAGATACAGGCGTCCACATATGTTTGGCCTCATTGTGTAAATCCTGCAGACGATAACACATCTCTTCAGAGAAAACCCTCTTCAGAGTGTAAATACTCCCAACCATCAGGTCTTCAGAGCCTCGTTCTCCTGATGGAGGAGCTGTTTGTTTCTCCTTCAACTAGAAAATCAGCTCTTTCTAACAAGCCCTGATTTGTCCTGTGTGACACTGACTTCAGTGATAAACTCATGAAGGAAGTTAGTTCAGATCTGGATCAGTCTGAGCCTTTGACTGGAGCATTGCTGCTTTACTTCTGTGTGTTTATCCATCCATTCTCATCCTCCATCTTTGATAGAGACGTCTAGAGTCACGTCTCTACATGGGACACTCCTATTGGCTCCAGTGGGTGATGTCACAGCCAATCAGAGCGTCTCCTTCAGAGGCCTAGCTGTCAGCTGCTTGTAGCCAAAGTCAATGGGATCAATCCTGTATTTTTCTGATCTCAGAGTGAGGAGAAGTTGCTCTGAGTTTATTGTAGTGACAGAATAAAGACAGAGAGACATGGACAATAAGATATTTAGAGCATTAGAGGCTTTGGAGCTGATTTTTCATCATTACTGCTCCAAAGAATGAGCAGAACTCAGATCAGATAAAGAGAGAAACTTCAAATCAGCTCTAGAACAACACAAACACATGTGTGGAACTTTCTGTGTTCAAGTTTTCTTTGGTTATTCTGGTTTACAGTGTTTTTATCTAGAAAATAAGGAGAAATTCACTGTGTTTTTAGTTTCCTCTTGTTCTCTGAGCTACTATCCCCTATTACAGTGAACAGAGTCTTTACTGAGTCTCAGATATAATGAGCTGAGGTTGAGCTGAGTCTGAAGATGAGGAGACTTGGGGACATTTTGAAAAATGATGACTTTAGAAGGAAAATGGTTTGTATTTGTGACCTTTTAATTTCAGGTTTGCAGATCACTGCTGTCCAATAATGAATTATTCAGAGGGTCATCCTCTTAAATAAATACAAATAAATTGTGTTTATTTATTGTTTATTCTTGGAATCTGAGAGGTTTAAAGGTTTGTAACATGTTGATGTGAACAGTTTTTCTTTCTCATCATCATTTTTTTAAATTTTCATCATCTGATTCTGATTTTCTAAACGCTGCAGCAGATGATACAGATCAATGTGCTTGTACGTGCTTCGTTATACTATATAATTACAGGTTTTCACCAGTTAATTGTTTGTTTTTGTTTTGTCTGTCAGGCGACTTTCAAAGGCTGGATGGATATCATGTACGCAGCCGTGGACTCCAGAGCTGTGAGTTACACTGAAAATCCTGAATCAGCGTTTTCCCTCAATCTGTTTCCACCAGTGAATGAAATAAGATTCAAATAGAAAAGATCAACACAAAGTCAAATTACACCTTAAAAAAATGATGTGGTCATTTAAGATCAAATCAAATCCAAGATGTGAAAAAAAAATATTTCAACTAAAATTAAAAGTTAAAATTGGATCATGTCTGATCTTCCACATTTTTGAAGATTGGATAATAATTAGGGATTTTAGAGAAAATTGGCAACACTGTGATGAAAAGGAAAGTTTGTAAATCAGAATTTATAACTGGATTATCTGAAGGTAAAACAGAGGAAAAAAACATGGGAAGTTATGACGAGTTATTAAAATAGAGGAGAAAATATGACTTAAAATGAGACTGAGGCTAAATTTAAGGTGAAATGAGAAATATTTGTGTTTGTTATTATATATAAAAGTAAATAAATAATGGGTTTAAGGGGCCGAAAGAAGCGTCGGTTTTAAAATGATCTTTGTTTCTCGCAGGTTGAGGAGCAGCCGATCAAAGAGATCAATCTCTACATGTACCTGTACTTTGTCATCTTCATCATTTTCGGCTCCTTTTTCACCCTCAACCTCTTCATCGGCGTCATCATCGATAACTTCAACCAGCAGAAGCGAAAGATGAGTATCACAGCAGAAACTGAGACACGGCAGCAGCTGCATGTTTGTTAAAGTCAGAAAGTTAACGTCACATGTAAAAGAAGTTAAAATGCATTTAAAATAACAGACTGTTTGTGTGTGTTGTGTTCACTTAGGAGGACAGGACATCTTCATGACAGAGGAACAGAAGAAATACTACAACGCCATGAAGAAACTGGGCTCCAAGAAACCCCAGAAGCCCATCCCCCGACCTCTGGTAGCCACACACACTAATCATTAGTCATCAAGACTGAGACTGATAACGATATCTGCTGTGAAATATTGAACTGTTTAACCTTTTCCTGAGCTACCTGTTAGCTACCTGTTAGCTAGCTGTTAGCTACCTGTTAGCTAGCTGTTAGCTACCTGTTAGCTGCCTGTTAGCTAGCTGTTAGCTACCTGTTAGCTACCTGTTAGCTAGCTGTTAGCTACCTGTTAGCTACCTGTTAGCTACCTGTTAGCTGCCTGTTAGCTGCCTGTTAGCTGCTCTGGGACTGAGCTAAATGTCTCCAGTTATCTATCAAACACTGATAATGTTTGAGAAACACTGGTCTGACTTCTACTTTGTTGTTTTATGTTATAAATAAATGTATAAATGTAAATTTAGTCAATAACAAGAAAATACACCTGAGGTGGGGAAAATTAGAAATAAGGCTCTGCCTCTAATTGTTCCATAAATAGGTAATAGCCATTGTTTCAAAAATATATAAATGAAATAAAATGTGAGAACAGATGTAAAATGAATGATGATAATGAATCAATATAATAAATAATAAACCTGTTTCTGTCTAGAACACGCTGCAGGGCTTCTTCTTCGACCTGGTTGGGAAACAGGCGTTTGACATCATCATCATGGTGCTGATCCTCCTCAACATGATCACCATGATGGTGGAGACGGACGAGCAGCCGCCGCAGATGGAGAACATCCTGAACAAAGTCAACCTGGCCTTCATCATCGTCTTCACCACCGAGTGCCTCATCAAGATCATGGCGCTGCGATGCTACTTCTTCACCGTCGGCTGGAACATCTTCGACTTCGTGGTCGTCATCCTCTCCATCGTCGGTGAGTTGAACTATGTTCCTGGAGAGGATGAAGGAGTCGACAAAAACATCATTCTCAGCTTTGTTTTTTTTTTTTATTTGACTTGGAAAAATTTCAGCTCCAATTTCAAAACAAAATGACTAAAATTAAAATTAAATTAAAACAGGAGTGACATTCAATTGTTTACACTGGTAAACTTGACTGTTTAAAAATGACAGTATATAATAATACACATATATAATAAGAGTGGGACATCAAATGTTCCGATACAACAACAGTATTGATTATATATCTGTGTAATAACCAAATATCAGTCGACGTGTTCACCCTGAAAGTGTGTGTGTGAGCGTTCGAACCATCAGCTGTGGCAGCAGGAAGCAACGTACTGTAACATCTGCCTGACAGGTATCTGTCAACGAAGTGACCATCTGGGTGGCCTTGATGTTTACCCTGCACCAAGGTCCTCTGTGGTCATATACAGTACACACACACACACACACACACACACACACACACTAGTCTACACAGGCAGCACAGACCAACCTAAACAGGTAATTTAACGATCAGTGCTCATATTTCGTGTGCTACTCCTCCTGTTAGCTTGACGAGATTGTGTGTGAATATGTGTGTGTGTGTGTAATTAAGTGTGTCTGTCTGTGTGTGTGTGTCTGTGTGTGTGTGTGTGTGTGCGCGCTCAGACAAGCCTGCCTGGGGGAGGTGAAGGTAACAGCAGCAATCAGAGCTGCCAGAGGGCGGTCCCCAGAGACAAATCAAACATGATTGACCTGTTACATCAGCTGGTCCTTGTGTGTGTGTGTGTGTGTGTGTGTGTGTGTGTGTGTGTGCGTGTGTGAGACAGAGATGTTAGGATGGGGGGGGTAGTTGAGTTGATGTATGATGTGATAGTGACTCCTTCTCAACTCCCCCCTGCTCATCCCTTCCATCACCTATAACTCAACACAGGGAGACGGATGAAAGATAGAAGTCTATATGTGTGTATGGGGCTGGGGGGAGGGGGGT
>CM076667.1:19704307-19724551 GCA_038496675.1 Rachycentron canadum | reverse complement strand
GTATGGACCTTTAACATCTACCTTTAGACCGTATGGACCTTTAACATCTACCTTTAGACCGTATGGCCCTGAGATTTCTGATTTCTGATCAGTCATGCAAACACAGTGGAGGTGGAGAAACAGGGCGTATGTCCATATGATGGACAGTATCTCTCACGGCATGCTGGGTAGGACTACCCCCGCAGCCCCCTGCAGCAAATTGGGTCTTAGGCCGTGTCTGTGTTGCCTCCCTCCATCTCACACTTGGCGTGGGATTGCCTCGACGCATCACGCTCCCTCACGCTGCCCGCCTGTGTCAGGAAGCTGAACTCATGATGTAATGCTGTCTGATTTTGTGTGTGTGTGTGTGTGTGTGTGTGTGTGTGTCACAGTAGATTGAGGATGACACTTGAAGCTGCTGCTGAAAACCCTTCTGTTGCTTTCCTCCTCCTTTTTTTAAAGCGTCCGTCTGTTGATGTGTCTCATTAAATTTTAATATCACGAGACGACTTGTTTAAGCTCAGTTTCAATTAGTTTCAACGATTTTTTTTTTTAGGATTTTTTTCCTACTTTTCTCATCTTGTTCAATGAATTACACAATAAAAAGAAAATAATAAAAAATGAGATTTACTGTTACATTCATTTTAGATGTTTTTTAATAACAATTACATTTCAGTCTATGAAATGTCTGTCACAGTGAGAGTTTAATGACCTGTTTATTCTGATTAACCTATTTTTTTTCACTAAGAAGCAGAAAATCTTTACTTATCAGAAGCTGGAATAAAGTGTTTTCATGTCACCATCAGCAACTATTATCAATACTTAGATCTTTACTTATTTTATTTACTTACTTAATTTATCTTGTTATCATTACATTTTATTTTGTTCTTCCCTTTTTTGTGTGTTTATCCCTTATTACACTTATTTTCACTGAATTACAATGAATGAATGATTTAATGTCACATTTTTACTTTTTTTTTTGATTGACCAATTACTTGTTAGTCTATGAAATAGTTCAAGGTGATGTGATTTAATGACCTATTTACTCTTATGAGCCTAATTTATTTTTATTTTTGTATTGTATAAAAGTGTATTTATGTGTCAGTCTACAAGTTAAACACACACGCCTGCGCTCTAACATCTCAACACTAGTGATCAATATTTATGTATTTATTTACTTTATTTATTTCATTCATTATAACCTGATTTTTCCTTTTTTTTCTTCTGTCATCTTTTGTGTGTTTAATATTAGACTCGTTTTCATTTAGTTACACAATAAAAAAAATGCTGAAACATTGTTACTGTTAACAAAATAATCAATTAACTGCTAATTGTTTCAGCTCTGGTGATGTCATCACACTCAGGGACAGACTTTCCTCTCTGAACTGCCTTGTTGCCCTCGAGCAAGGCAGTGAAGTGAGAGGGGAAAAGACTGTGTGTGTGTTCACTTGTTTACTTAGTTATATAACCCTGACTCTGGCCACACACACACACACACACACACACACACACACACACACACACACACACAGGGTGGGCGGTGATCTGACTCCTCCTCCTTAAAGAAACAGTTCAACATTGATAATTTTCTCAGTTTTTCATTTTGATCAAAGATCAGCAGCTTGAGTCCAGCGTAGTGACTCCAGTCCACATGGTGGCGCTGGTACATCTCTGAGCTGCTTCACCAACCACGAGCCTGAGTCCTCCTCCATGTTGCCACCACAGACTGTCTCTAAACCTGGACCCGGACTCTGGGTCTGTAAATTAACCCTTCATCCTCTCTAATGACCATCAGGGGGCGACTCCAATGGTTGGTAAAGAAGTCAGATTGTATTGAAGTCTATGGGAAAATGTCCCTACTTCTCCTTGATTTATTAGCTCAGTAAACGTTTTCCTAATGAGTTTATGGTCTCAGTCTCTAGTTTCAAGTCTTCAATACAACATGATGTTCATTTTTTAAATGATGGTCCATTTAGAGGAAAATAGACCAGAAAGCAGGGGATGGATTAGGGGGCGTGGCTATGGTGTGATTGACAGACTGTAGCACCCAATCAGGATAGAGTCCAGAGCAGGTCAGCTCCACCCCTCACTCCTCAGCGCCACCTTTTTCTCCAGATATGGTTTCTACTGGTTTCAAAAAACCAAAATGGCTGACAGACAAATTACAAAGTGGAGGCTTCAGCAGCAGCAGCTCAGAGACTGGAGTCGCCCCAGAGAAACACTGCTCCTGACACACACACACACACACACACACACACACACACTTACTTCACCTTGTACAGGGTCAGTCCCTCCTGTGGGATTGTGGGTGTTATCCCTCCCAGTGGGGCTGTACTGAGCGCGCCCAGAAGAGCTGAAGGCTTAAAAGCAACAGATTGACTGGTGTGTGTGTGTATGTGTGTGTGTGTGTGTGTGTGTGTGTGTGTGTGTGTGTGTGTGTGCGTGTGTGTTGATTGGAGAATTGAATTACTACACTGAGTTACTGATATTACAAATTAAATAAAAGTACATATTGATCCAATAATTCACTGTAGCTGATTAATTCAAAGTACATCATCATTGATTGACTGAAGGAGCTGAGCTGATGTTTCAGTCTGAGACACAATGAAAACTCACACAAACTGAGCTGAAACAACCCATCAGTTCACCAGTTAATCAATTAACACAAAACTATTCAATCATAATACTGATTATTGATCCACTGTTGTTGTAGCAGCTTCTCCAAAGTGAGTATTTCCTGGTTGTCTTTGTTTTTATGACATAAAATGAAAACATCGGTTTGGACTCTACATTAAAAACCCGATGGACTGATAGAACTGATGGACAAAGATAAAAGAGTTTTAAAACTCAACCGTATCCCAGACAAAATAAAACGGCTCCAGCTGCGTTTCTGAAAGTTTTGTGTTTTCTTTTGGCCGTTATTTTGATAGGACAGTGGAGGGACAGGAAATGGGACATGTAAGAGTCCGGCCAGGCGGGAATCGAACCGGGAACTCGCCTGCTCAAAGCATTTGCCCTCTCACCTCTCAGGTCACCACGGTAATAAAAACGTTTTACTCACCTCATGGCGTCAGAGCAGGAAGTGACATCAGCACGAATCAGGTGAGCGGGGGCGGCGCCACTGGAGGAAGAAACAGAGGAGGAAGAGTTTCAATAATAATTTATGAAAATGAAGAATAAAAATAAAAAAATATCAAGAAACAAAGGCGATAAGAAGGTAAAGAAGATAAAGAACGGCTCAGAAGTTTAGACCTGTCGTCAGCTGTGAGGAGAGGTGGATTATGGGAAACCAGGAATAGTTTGACATTTTTGAAAAATGAACTCATTAGCTTAGTTTCTGAGTGTGAGATGAGAAAACTGGAACTAACATGATCCGAACAGCTGGAAACCACAGCTCAATGTCGTCATGTGAACAACTGCGTATCCATCCGCCAAGTAAGTAGTTCCTGCAGAGAGTCAATGGTACAAGAACTAGTTCCAGGTCAAGACGCCACCTGATGTACAAATAAGGTTATGACTTTCTTCTGTGTGTTTCCTCACGTGTGAGAATCTGAACCATGTGATAAATAAACAATGATCAGATTTGGTGAGGATTGATTTTCTGTCAGGTGACTAATCAATGAATTGACCAACCTTTTAGGCTCAACAACACATTGATCAGTTCAAAACAGATTATTATTCAGACAATCCATCAAGTTAAAGCTTCATTTTTATATTTCAGGAATAGAAGAGTGACTTTTAAGATTTTAAATATTTTAAATATTAAAAAGATAATAAGATAAAATATACATATTATATGTAATTCTATTTTAAAGTCACATACTGTAAATCACATATTACATTATTAAAGTGTTTTCATATTTAACAGATTATTAATTCTTGATGTGTGAAAATAAAAATAAACAAATTAAACAAACCAAATGATAAAACCGTTTTATGATTGAATTCTGAAATTCATTTATAAAATGTACTTTTTGTGGTATGTTTTCCTCTCTTCTGCATTAATCTACTGTTTTGAAAAAGTCACATTATCATTATTATCATTAAAGTGTTTTTACATTCTTTACAAATCAATAAATTGTTGATGTGACATCGAACAACAACAAATGACTGTATTAAAAATAGAAAGTTAAAAAAAGTGATGAGACAGTTTTATGTCTCATTTCTTAAAATGAATTTATAAACATTATATATTTATGAGGCATGTTTTGAAAAAAGTCACATACTGTAAATCACATATTACATGATTAAAATGTTTTTTTTACCTTATTTATAACAGATGCAAATAAAAATAAAGAAGTTAAATAAGCTGATGAGACTCGCATTCATAAAAATGTCATTCTCTAATATACTGTTATAAAAAGTCATAGTGTAAATAACATTATCATTATTATTATTAGTAGTATTTTTATAGTCTAACAGATTAATAAATTGTTGATGTGACATCGAACAACAACAGAAAAATAAAATAAAAAAGTTAAACAAGCTGATGAGACAGTTTTACGTCTGATTCTTTAAATGAATTTAGAACTTTTTTCTCTTTGTAGCTCTGTTCACAGATTCCAATAATAAATTCTTCCTTGTTGACGTGAGTCCGAACAACAGACGACTGCATCAAAAATAAACGAGTTCAAGCTGATGTGTGTTGACGGCCTACTTCTCCAAAAAAAAAAAAAAAAAAACTAAAGACAGGAAAGAAAGAGAAGAGAGAGAAAGAAAGGAGGAATGAAAGAGAGCAGGAGTTGAATGTCAGGCCCACACTAATTGTTTCTATTTTAGAGCCGAGCTGCTTTCACACTGATTTAAGGAGAGTCAGTGTAAAAGTGACCTAAAAACAAAGCAGAGCCAGCTGACGCTCACTGATAACACACACACACACACACACACACACACACACACACACACACACACACACACACACACACACACACACACAGATAACATTAACACTCTGACGTTATTTCACTGAATTTCTGTCTTTTGTATTAATCGTCCCCGTCTTTGTCATTATTCTCATGTTGCATATAAGAGATAAAAGTCAATAAATAAACAGACGAGGAAAAGATGAGCTCACAAGAGAATCAGAGAAGAAGAGAAGAAAGAAAAGAAGGGAAGAGGAAACAGAGAAGAGGAGGAAGAAGGAATGAAGGGAAGGAGATGAGGGAGGAGAGGCTGTTTCTGTGGTGTTACGCTGCCTCCTGCTGGAGGACCGAGGACCTGCAAGAGAAGAAGAAACAGGCTCTTCTTCCCTCGCTCTTACTTCCTCCGCTCGCTTCATCTACACAGTAACCAGGGTTAAAACGTGACCTGACAACACAGACCTGAGGCCTTAAGGCCGTTGGTTTTTACAGTTGTACCTTCAGCTGAAACACAACACTTAAATTTAACAGTGGGATCCTCAGGCTCTGATGTTTCACATTAAAGGAGCCTTTGAAATGGAGGCATCTGAATAAAACCTTTAAATCTTAACCAGAACAATTCAAGGAGGCGTCAAAGAGTTCGACACGTCGGAGACGGGGCAGAAAAACACGAGAAACAAGAGGAAGAAACAAAGATGGAGGCGTTTTAGTTCAACAGCTAAGAAATAGTTTGTTTCTTAGTTTCTTAATATTTGATATTTTTGGATGAAAAACGAAGCAGTTGGAAGGAGGAGGAGGAGGAGGATGGACAGGAGGACGAAGAGGAGGAGGCAGGAAAGAAAAGAAGGGAAGACTATGATTGAAAAGGTGCAGAGAAAAGAAGGAAGGAGGTGAAGAGCGTTTACTCACCAGCAGACGAGCTGAGCTTCCTGTGCTGCCTCCTGCTGGAGGACTGAGGAACTGCACAAGGAGAAGAAGAACAGAGGGATCATGTGATGAATGAAGTAACTTAGCATCTTAAAGTTTCAACTACAATAAAGCTCATTTATTTATACATTTATTTAAGATGATTAATGTTAATTAGACTTTAAGAGGAAAGAGTCCAGGTGATCCAGGACTCTGGTCCAGGTGATCCAGGACTCTAAGCATCAACAGGTGCAGGTGAACCTGATGAGCGTTTCTTTTTAACTTCCTGTGAAATAAAATATTTTTGGACAATAAAGTTGGTTCAATCCTGAGACTCTTCACCTGACGTCACCTGCTGGGAGGTTACAGGTGCAGGTGGTCAACCTCTGCTAGCATGTTAGCTAAAGTTAGCAGCTAGCGCCTGTACACCTGAAACGTCCAGGAGATAAAACAAACGAACCGCGCCTCACGTGACGGACCTGTGCACGAGCTCAAGTCGACGTCACATCACCCTCCTTTATTATCATCGTTGATTTGTCCGCCCGGAAGAGCCCGGTTCACCTCCACCTGCTGCCCGGACCTCTCCACCTGCTGCCCGGCTCACCTCCGCCCGCTGCCCGGACCCCTCCACCTGCTGCCCGGACCCCTCCACCCGCTGCCCAGACCCTCCACCTGCTGCCCAGCTCACCTCCACCCGCTGCCCGGACCCCTCCACCCGCTGCCCAGCTCACCTCCACCTGCTGCCCGGCTCAACTCCACCCGCTGCCCGGACCCCTCCACCTGCTGCCCGGACCCTCCACCTGCTGCCCGGCTCACCTCCACCTGCTGCCCGGCTCACCTCCACCCGCTGCGGGGGACCGGGCCACAGGTGTGTGACGTCATCTTCTTGGTCTTGGTTTATTGGATGAAAAACAACGTTCAGGTGCGTCATAGCGCCACCTGCTGTCTGGAGTGAGAACTAGAGCTCTACTCTAACAAACAAAGGGTTTAAAATAAAATTAAATTAAATTAAAGGGAAAATACAATGAAATAAATAAATTACAATAAATAGTTGTGACCTTCACCTGTTAAACTGGAGTCTGGCCTGGTCTATTGTTTTATGATTGTTTTATATTTAACATTTTACCATTTTCTAAGTTAATAAATAACTATCTGCTCCTCCTCCTTCTGGTTAACAGTCAGATTTGTATTGGACCATTTTGACGCTGATCTGGTTGTTAAACTTCAGCTCAACACTCAGTGAAGACGCTTCTGAAGAAACAGGTTTCCTCTGTAACACAAGTTTAAATTGTTCCCTTCGTGTCCTGATATTAATGAATAACAATAAAGAATAAACAGCTTCTGTTTAGTCATTTTACTGATTTACTTCCCCCAAAATAAAATAAAATAAAACCTCAGCAACCTGATACGTCTCCAATACTGTATCCATATACATTCAGAGGGATTTGTGTCCTGATTTATGATGAAACCGTGTTCACAGATAAACAGTCGTCTTTGTTCAAATCAAACTTTATTGTTCTTACTTTATTTCTTAACAGGGGAGGAGCTGCTTTGTGACACTGGCTCCAGAAAGACAAAAACAGTGACATAAAAACGGAACAATGTTGATTCACAGATTCAGGCCTGAGATCTCGACCAGCAAAACAGCCAGGAAACATTAATGAGTCCTGGTGTTTCACAGGAACTCCGATCATTTTTATCATCATCATTACTTCAGGTGTTTAGTCTGATTCTTAAATGTTAATTATTGTTATACACTGAATATCAATATAAACACAAACAATATGAACATACAGGTAAATAACCTGCATCATTATTACAACAACAGAAGAAGAGAAAACATTTCTTCTGTGGTTGAAAAAATATATAGAATAAAAAATTATATATATATATACACATGAATTACATTTATGAACATTTATGACAAAATCAATTCATGATTAGCTTTGAGTGTTTTTTTTTTTACTTTTAGAAAACAAACTATAATAACTCAGGTTCTTATGTTTATAGCTTCAGCTCTGACTCAGGTAAAAGAAACTGTGTGGACTCTTTTTACGGCTTCACTCTGTTTTTAGACTTAATCCATAAAACACATGAAATTCAGGCAAAAGAAGACGTTAACTGGACTTAAACTTAACTGGAAAAGCCCAGGTTGGATTTTCATTTTAAACTATGATTCTACGTCATTTAAATCACCAGCTCTGTCTCCAGGACACTGTCAGACTCAGTCTGAAGGTTTCTCACCTGCTCCTCAGAGGATTCATCACTGTTCATGTCGACAGCATCATAACCTCTGGGACACATCAACATCTGTCTGTTGAAGAGCAGCAGAGTCTGATGTATTCGTCTGAGCTGAACTTAACGGGGTTCGTGATGGAATCTAGAAAGTGGGAACGTCACCTTTACTGCTCGTCCTCACACACAGCAGCCTGAAAGGAAACGAGGCTCAGTGAACATCTGCACAAACATCTGCACAGCTACAAAACATCTGCACAGCTACAAAACATCTGCACAGCTACAAAAACATCAGTACAGCTACAAAAACACCAGCACAGCTACAAAAAACATCTGCCAAGCTACAAAAAACATCTGCACAGCTACAAAAACATCAGCAAAGCTACAAAAAACATCTGCCAAGCTACAAAAAACATCTGCCAAGCTACAAAAAAAATTCTGCACAGCTACAAAAAACATCTGCACAGCTACAAAAAACATCTGCACAGCTACAAAAAACATCTGCACAGCTACAAAAACATCAGCACAGCTACAAAAAACATCTGCCAAGCTACAAAAAACATCTGCACAGCTACAAAAACATCAGCACAGCTACAAAAAACATCTGCACAGCTACAAAAAACATCTGCAAAGCTACAAAAAACATCTGCAAAGCCACAAAAAACATCTGCATTAACATCTGCACAGCTACAAAAACATCCAAGGTCCTGCAATAGTTTCCTTTTTAGCCATAACCCTCCAGCTCTGTTGTTTGTCTTTGGTTCGTAACATAAACAACTCAAATTAAAAGAGAAAACATCAAATAAACTGGATAAAAACTGATTGTGTAGACGTGATCTTACTTTGTGACTGAAGGCTCCAGGTTGAAGTTGGAATCAATCTGCTCGTGGTTTTGATTGTGTTTCATCAGCAGATAAATGGCCGTTGGCAACATCAGCTTGTTGTCACTGAAAGAAAGTTAATGATGAGTCGTAAAGTCCAGGAAGTGACCTGGTAACTTCAGCTGTAAGGTCATTCCCCTCTGGTGTTTGTGCACATCAGGTAAAATCTGCCACCATGAGCTACAGGTGAAGGTCAGTTTTATTGCTTATGATCAGAAGTTTTTCTTCTGCTATATTTGTTTATTTGTTTGTCAGCAGAATTATTATTATTATTATTATTATTATTATTATTAATAAAATCTGCACTGATTAATGTTGGCAGAGGTCTGAGCTCCTTCCTGGAGAACAAATGTGCTATTTCTTACACAGTCTTACTTCAAGCAGACAGTTTCTATGACGGCAACATCATGATAATATTTTACAAATGTAAAGTGAAATTATATCACGTTTGATGTGATTATTTGTGAAGATGTGTGTAAACTCTCTCACTCTGCAGGCGGGTGGCAGCCGCAGCCCAGTGCCTCGAGCCGCCCGGTGTCTCTGCAGCAGCTGGAGGCTGGAGACTCAACCGTCTGCTCCACTGCAGCTTCTCCATCCTCGTCTCCATCACAGAGCTTCATCTCCTCAGAGTCTCTCCAACAAAACACCTGAACCAGAGTTACTGCATTACTTAGTGATACGATCACATCTGTGGTTCAGGTCGAGGAAGTTTTCAGACTGAATGAAAACCTCTGTAGATAAGTAAGTTTTAACTATTGTTAACAATAGCTCAACAACTGTTGAGTAGTTTAATATATAAGAAGAGTGTATATACTATGTAGTTAAAGGTCCATACAGTCTAAAGGTAGATGTTAAAGGTCCATACAGTCTAAAGGTAGACCTCCATGTGGTCTTTGATTATAAAGCAGGTCTAGGTTCTATATTAATACAGTGAAAGTATCAAAGGTCTCAGTCACAGAGAAGCCATAAGAGGGGCTCAGATCCTCTCCTCTGATTGGCTGACGGACCTGTTGTCAGTAGAGCTCAGCCTGAGAGAGGAGATATAAAACTACACTGAGATGGTTTCTGGTTCTTAAAACTAGAAATATATCTTAAGTAAAATACACTCAACAACTGTTGGGATTAATTACCTCACATTTACATTAAACTTGTGACAAACAACCTACAAAAAGCACAACACTTGTGAAAACTTGGATAAAATGGATAAAATCTGAATTTGAATGGACACATTCAGTATGAACATATCTGATTTAACACCAGAGACATGTTTGGGATGTTGTGTGTTTGTTTTTCAGTTATTTTCACTTTCACACAGTTGGTTGGTTCAAATTTCAGACATACATCTTAGTATCTATTTAAAGTATTTAAAAGTAGTTTAAAAGTATCTTACCTGCTTCCCGCTGGCTCCAGATGTGGATCAGTAAATAATGCAGATGTGTAAAAAACAGCCCTCTTCTGTGCAGACGGTTGGAGCTGAGGCTCCAGATCAATCACACACTGCAGATAAGTCTCTGCAGCTTCAGGCACAGTTGTTTTCACTGTTGAACTTTGGCCACTGGCGTCTAAAAATAAAGTCAGGCGACATTTATCTCCTGGTTCATGTCGTCATTCATAAAAACAAACACCTTAACTGAGAGCTGAGCCAACGTGAGCAGTCCATACTTCAACTTCAGCTTTTTACTGGACGCTTCGACACAACAAATCTAAAGCGTTAAAACAAGTGTTATTCATGTTTACAGGTACGTGAATGTGGAATGTGTTTTAATTAAATTGCATTTTACTTTTCACTATTTTTAACTGCATTTATTAGTGGTTTAACTTTTGTAAAACATTTTCTTTTTCAAAGTAGCTACAGAAATTTTTTTTCTATTTACTGATGACAAATGATTGAATGAATGAAAAAATGAATTTTCTATTAATATTTAAGTTGATATCTTTGGAGCTTTTGTCTTTGATTTTGATTTTTCCTGTTTTTTTGCACCAAACCTCCATAAGATTCAGATTTTGTTAAATGAGAATAAAAACACCCAGAAAGCAGATCTACAGCAAATCATCAAAGTTTATTTTCCTGCACATTTAAAAGCAAATAAAAGTATAAGCTTGTATCTATGAATGTCAGCCCCGTCATCATTTTAGAAAAAAAGAACAAAAAAAACACATCAGCTCAGGTTTCTGTGTCAACCAGCTTCAGCAGGTTATTCCAGTTTAGAGTGTTTCCTGTTTCTGCTGCTATCTCGCTTTTTTTTTTTTAATTTTCCTGCAGAAATTTAAAAGACGCTGCAGATTTTCATGATGCGATGAGCAGCCACAGTTCACATCCAAACTCTGAGCTCAGTTTCCCACAGAACCACAAAGCTTCGCTGTCAATGACCTGACGCTGCAGCACAGGAGCCATCAGCCAACACTCAGGCCCTGCAGCGAGTCAGTGATGCCCCCTAGTGGTAAGATAAAGACATACAGTATATAACCCCCCCTCCCCTTAAGCCCAGTCTGCCACTCAAATAAATTATCTTGGTAATTTCTTCCATCAGCCAGTATTTACACCAGTGCTTCAGCCAGTTCAACATTTTTATAACCGAACGGAGAAAAAAAAAAAAAGACCCAAATGATCCATTTAGTAAATGATTTAAGTCGTTTTAAACGAGCTGCTTGGCGAGGGAACTCAAACACGAGTAGAAAGCAGGCTCAGCTCGAGGGTTCACAGGTCAGTGAACTTCAGGTTTAAGGAGAGAAGCCGAACCGTTTTCTCCTGCAGTGCAAAACCTTTACACTCGATGTGTCGGGGTCAAAGGGCAGGTTTATATCCGACTCCACAGATCTGGGGTCAGGGCTGGATGACAGGTCCCACTATAGCCCCAGAGTCCAGGTTCAAGTCTTCAGAAGTCTTGTCCAGACTCAAACTCAAACCCACAGACGACTAATCTCAGCTCGTTTCACTAACTTGGATTTTTTGTTCGTAAATGTGACGAAAAAAAAAAAAACAATCCTAAATTTCAGAACAAGAGAAAAACAACAGGACGTCCATTGTCGAGTGGCTCAACATCAGATTTCACACAAATTTAACCAAACCTCTTGTGTATTGACTTTTTGGACGTCTTACAGTCATGATGTCAGGTCACAAGTTTTCATGGCATCGCAGCACAAAAAAAAAAACAAACAAAAAAAAAAACTACACACTGATGGTTTATGTTGTTGCTTCTGTGTTTAATTCACATTCTCTTGGTTTGGAAGTGAATTGCTGTTGACTTCCTCCCCAAGTCAAACACGCTGCCGTTTCCCTCCAGCTGTCGGCGGGATTCGCACTCGGCTCAGACTCCGAGACCCGACAGTCGAGCGTGAATCTGATCACTGTCACACTCAGGATCTGAGCCATGAAACGAGCAAAGGAAGGACGAAGAGAGGGATGGAGCAGCTTTAGAGAACGGACACTCCACAAAATCCAAAATGTGCAGAAACTACACTGAAAAACAAAACAAAAACGTGTCACCGTTACCGTGGCTACAGAGCAGCTGTTTCCATCACTACAGCAAAGAGCCCGAGACGACTGGTGACATTTGTTTGAGGCCGACACCACGAAAGGAGGAAATAAAAACCCAAGAGTCCCACATCAGCTGATCTGACGGAGGCTTCAACACAAAAACCAACAACCTGAAGAAAAACGTCCTCGGCCTCAGAAACCAAACACCTGAGGAAGATCCTTCACACGTCTTCCTCAGAGACGCTACAGAAAACTAATCATTACACAAAAAGGGCTGTGTGTGTGTGTGTGTGTGTGTGTGTGTGTGTGTGTGTTCAGAACAGTTTTTAAGCTGAAAGTAGAGCCAGCCGTTGCTGTGCTTGGCACTGGTCAAAGTTTCTCAGTAGAGGGCGGAGTGCACCCTCCTCCTCCTCCTCCTCTTCTTACAGACGGGTGGGTGTAGTTTGTCGCCGTAGTGTCAGGCGCCCGTCACTCGTCTGAGCCGGCGGAGCGTTTCTGGCTCCTTTTGTGAGGAGATCTTCTTGGAGATGCTTTGTCTGATGGAGGAAAGAAAAGGCAGAGTGTGACTGAGGGACATTAACTCACAAAACAAACAAACAAACAGGTGAGAGGTGAAGACCAGATCAAACATCAGCTTCACTCTCAGACTGAGGTTAAATCCACGTCTGTAGAGCCTGGACCATTAAGTCGTCACCACAGCAGCCTGGGACCAATCTGACCCACGGCCTCTTTGTCAACCCCCTGTTTCTCTCCCACTAATTTCCTGTCTCTCTCCCTACATCTGAAACAAAAGGGCAAAAAAATTCCCCCAAAAATAACTTAAAGTAAAACAATATAGTTTGTTGGAAAATATATATGTAGACAATTTGTTATTTAGAAAAAGATGAGAAATATGTGACAAAAACCTCCTGAAAGGTTCAGGTTTCATTACAACAGGCAAATCATTTATTCACCATCAATAACGCTTCATAATTTCATAATTAGTTGTGGACACTGATGAATCAACTCGATTGATCAGCTGATTAGTTTATTATCTGTCAGGATCAATGACTTTGATCAGTGATAGATCATTGTTACCTAGCAACAACCACCTGCGACTACACCTCAGGTCACCCAACATCTCGACGGCACCAAGAGAGAAACAGTGACGACGTCAGCGACAGTCGGGCCGAGCAAACACAGAAAGAGCCAATCAGACTCAACGGGTGAGGTCACCTGAGTGGGCGGGCCTCACCTGTGCAGGTGCGTCGGGGTTAAAGGTAACAGGTAGAGATGCTCTGATTTTTGCGCTTTATTTTTTACCTACCTACAGGACAAACCAGTCTCTGATTCACCAACATGGAGAAATATCAGAGCATCCGAACCTTTGAGAAGGAGCCAGTTTACAACTATTGACGACAACACACTCAGTCCATCACTCATCAGAACAAACAGACCAACAACATTCACACAGTTAAATAGTCTGGAGAGACACACACATCCACACCACACAAAGTCAACCTCACCTCTGCGACTCTGCACTGAAGACGTAGGAAAGCGCGACAGCGGGGGAAGGAAGAGGAAAACAGAAGAAGGTGAGTGACGCTGTGCACAGTGCAGGTTAAAGGTCATTCAGAAACAGGTGAAGCAGGAAGAGAACAGACACATCAGCTGATTCAGGGAGAAAACAGGTGGTGAAAGTTTCACAGCCACATCCAGAGCAGGAAATCAGGAACAAACAATTCTACTTCATTTTACATTTTAATACAGGATGAATCTTCAGGTTTCCTGCTGGTGGTTGTGATGCTTTTTGCCACAGAGACTTAAAACCAAAGCATCTTTCTTAAAGCGAAGTGACAGAAAACATCTAAAGATTTGAATCCTGCGACGCCTCAGAAACACCAAAATCCACAGTTTGTGACTCCAACATCAGGTTTGTGACACCTCACACTGCATTGAGGTGTGGTGTGGGTGGGGTCTGTGTGGAGAACAGATGCTGAAAACAGCTGGCAGGTGTGTACGTACTGATCTGGTTGAGAGTTTCCTGAGGGATCCAGCTCAGGTCCACGTCGTTGTGGCTTGAAGTTCCCATTTCCACCTTTGGAGCTGGACGCCTCCTCTGCACACACACAGAATCAGCTCACACAGTGAATTTCTCCTTATTTTCTAGATAAAAACACTGTAAACCAGAATAACCAAAGAAAACTTCAACACAGGAAGTTCCACACATGTGTTTGTGTTGTTCTAGAGCTGATCTGAAGTTTCTCTCTTTATCTGATCTGAGTTCTGCTCATTCTTTGGAGAAGTAATGATGAAAAATCAGCTCCAAAGCCTCTAATGCTCTAAATATCTTATGATTATTGTTGTTGTTGTTAGAAAGAGGAGAAAACAGCTCAAACCATCATGGAGCAATAAGGCTCTAAAGGCCAAGTGATTTCTGGAGGTATATACACCCTGTGGCCTGAGGAGGGTTAACAAATCGTGTCAGTGCTTCATGTTTTTCAACAGTTTGTTTGAAACATTTCCTCAAACTGACACTTTAATGTAACTGTACCTTCCTGGACTCCAGCAGCTGGTGCAGGCCCACGATGACCAGCAGCCCGAGGCCGGACAGGAAGACGTACATGAAGATCCTGAGGGAAGAAGAACAGGACGAGGAAATCAAACAAAGGAAAAGGAGAAAAAAAAACAACAACAAAAAAACTGCAGAACAACAGTAAGAGCTGATGATCACGTACGTCTCTCCATCTAGTCCGTCCTCTTTCTCAGTGATGGTGACGGTCTGGTTGAACACTGCGTCCTGGAAAATGTTGCCCTACAGAGAGGAAGAGAAGGTAAAGAAAGAAAAGCAAAGGGAGAGAGAAGAGGCAGAGATCAGAGGTGAACCCTCCCTCCTCTTCATCATCTTTGACAAACCAACTTTAAGACCAATGATGCTGCTTCCATTCCTCTGATGAGAGGAGATGAGATAAGAGAAATAATGGTCATGAACTATCTGATCAGTCAAACTAAATCAAGTCATTTTTGATTTTAATATTATTTTGCCTCAAGGCACTTTCTAAATAGAGCAGGTCCAGGCCTTTGATATAAAATGTTCATACATGAAACAGTGTTTTTTGTTATTATCAAGTCCTGAGATCAGAAACACAAAGCCCCCCTTCCTTCTTACGGTGCTGTCCTTGTAGTTGAGGTTGATGACGAGTCCGAACGGCCGCCCTCCCATCGGCTCAGCGGGGATGAAGGAGTACTCGAAGGTGGCCTGTCTGCTGGGAGGAACCACGGTGCCCAGCTGGAGAGCTGTGAAGTTCTGGATGTAGAACTGATAATCCTGACCAAGACCAACAGAACCAGGTTAGACTTTTTATCTGTGGTGGTCCCAGAGAGGTCTGGGGTTGTTCATGTTTTTTGTACCTGTGGGTAACGGAATGAAGCATCCAGAGACTCCACAATGAAGTTCTCTGACCCCTTGTTGGTGAAGCCGAGCAGGAACTTGACGATGTTGTTGGCTGGGAAGTCTGGAGACAAACAGGGATCTGGATCAGACGAAGTTCTGACAACAGCACTGCCTCAGAGCAGAAAGAGTCAGTTACCTTCTCCTTTAACAAACAGGATGGTGGTGTCAGCGTTGGGGGAAGCCTTCACCTCTCCAACCAGCGCTTCTTCCTCTTCGTCTTCTTTTTCCTCCGTCTAGAAGAGACACATGCAGGTTTAGTTTCCCTGGTTACTGATACAAACTTCAAGGCTCCCCATCATTTACTGCAGCTTTAAAAGTTACGACTGCAGGTGAGCAACGAACCAAAACCCAGAGATTCGTCACTCTTAACGATACAAAACACAAATATAAAGATTGTGTTTAAAATTAAACCAGCAATTATTCTGTATGTTGCTCGATAAAATAACTGCAAGTATGGTTGTCGTCTGACACACAAGTTGATTAAATGATTAACAGAAAATTTTGATAGATGTGGATTAATTGTTAAAGTCATTTTGAAGCACAATTTAACCTGGTTCTTCTCAGACAAAACAAGACATTTAAAACACAACTAGGGCTTTAGAAAAATTGTGATAAACATGTTTAAGAGTTTTCTGGCATTTTAAAGACCAAAAGGGTTAAATGACTAGAGAATAATCTGTGTGTTAAGACAGATCTACTTATTCAGTCACTCACCAACTCTGCGTTATCGTCGTCTTCCACTTCCGCCTCGTCGTCTTCATCCTCAGCTGTCACGTCATCCACAACATCTTCATCTACAGCCTCAGCCTCCTCATCCTCTGTCAGATCCTGGGCACTCACCACTGGCCCTGATGGGACAGAAAACAAACACTTTATTTCCTATTTTTAATCACATTTATCAGACAAAAAAAAAAAAAAAAAAAGAGTGTTCTTTCCTTCAATCACGAAACAGAAGCCACTGAGCAAGGCAGCGAAAAGGTCACAAAACTGACAAGGCTGCAGACGTTGGGGGTGAGACTTTGGAGTCAAAGGAGAATTTGAGTTCAACTGTTAAGAGTAAAATGAACTGAATAAAGCATCTGAATGAAAACATGTTTCAGACTCACTCCTTCATGGTTTTATGTGTGATGAGGTTCTGCCTTCAAACCAGATTTATTTATCCACACTCCTGTGACGTCAAAGTTTTTTTTAAACACAATTTGACAAATTCTGTTTAACGTTGTCTCAGATGCCAGTTTATTGGGTAAATGTAGTTGAAAAGGGAATGAGATCTACTTAAACAGCTATAAAGCTTACAACCTTCAGAGGTTGTAATGTGTTTATCATTTTGTCAATTTATACTGATGAGGGAAAACCAAATATTAGAAAACATAATAAGCAGCATGAGCTACAAGCTTAGAGATGAATTAGTATCTCTCTAATCATAGAGACAGAGTTTCAGACTAGTAGCTTTAGCCAGATGTACCTAATAATATGGGAATATTTGCATTGCTAAAAGAATTAAAAATGAAATGAATGACTTTCACGTCATGTAGCTTCGAGTTTTCTACCCTGCAAAAATTGACAGAAGTGACTGCTTATTTGATCTTTTAATAATTTTAGTTTATTAAATTTCCTTTACCAAAACAACATATCAATCCTCCATAAAACAATTTAAACAAATTTATCCAAAATTTACACTAAACTATGACTAGTGAAAGCTTTGTGCATCGTTTTAAACATTGATTTCATTGAATCTTCTCAGAGGTGTTGGTGTGAAGTAATACTCAGGATCCAAAAAAACACAAGACAATCTATAGCTCAGGACTCATGTGAGCTACAATCTAGGATCGTGGTTGTCCAACTTTAAATTTGCCTGAGTATGATGGAAAAGAGGACGATTTAATACCTCGTATTGTTATTGAGTAAACGATGCACATCGGTGCTTTTTCAGACCATTCAAGAGCAACACCTAAACAAATGAGCTAAGAATACTACACAGCTTTTAATTCCAGTTAAAGATGTTTGGCTGTTGGAATAATTGGCTAAGATGAAGCTAAACCTAAAATAACTAGGACTTCTGTACCTGCTAGCCTAGTGAGAGGGACGTTATCTGATTCACTGCAGCTTTTACGCGCATGTATTGATTACAGTTGATATTATATGTGGCGATTAGAAAGTTCAGGCTACGGTAAAAAAAAAAAAAGGAGTTTCGCATGTTTTGTATCAATGGAGCCACTGAGTGACAGTTAAAACGCTGGCAAAGCCACTTAGCTTCCCGGCTAACAGCTAACAGGCACAGTAAGGACACGTCAGTCTAAGCAGGCGGACAAACTGCACATAGGCAGCTAACACTAACCCACAAAAGTGAGGCAGTCACAGGAATTAAAGGCTTAATGAAGACAGTTCAACAAATGCCACGGATTTTGAAGAGTCGTCTCAATTTTATATCGTTACTTTCAGCTAGCACATGTCAAAAGCGGAACGGCCTTTTCCCCCCATAGCGGCTAGTTAGCTGCTAGTACTAGCATGTTAACGCCAACTAGCTAATTAAAAAACATTTTATTTTGGCTCGCCGCCGTGAGCAGCAGTGTCACGGTCTTACCTTTGACGAGGAGAGTTGCCGGGAAGGCTAACAGCGCCAGAAGCAGCAGTTTGGGTAGAAATTTCATCATCTTGAAGCCGAAATCAGTGCGTTTTCATTCAGCGTCCGTCAGACAGGCTGTGCGCCGCCGTGCAGCTTCCGTTCAGACCGCGCATGCGCAAAGAGGCTGCCCAGCCGGTGCGGCGGTGAAATTTGCCCCCCGCGATTTATTCGGCGACACGTCGGCGCAGTGGAGGTGGATAAGTGTAGTGTTTGTGATTAGGTTGAGGTAAACATCATTAAAGACTAGTTATGAGTCTAAACAGACGGATAAACTACACACATGCAGGATACATTCGGGTCTTAACCTGTTTAGACCAGAAGAAACAAAAATCGAAGGGGAAACAGATTTCGACCGGACACCGGAACTAAAGATTGAGCTTAAAAAAACAAAAACAACTTAAAACGTGTTATCCCGTGATTTCTACTCTAAGGACAACCTTTCCTCACTGCGAAACATTTAATTCTTATCTTTTCAGTAACACGTAAGAAAAGAAAAGTTCCGCTACAAACGGAAACCAAATGGGACTTCCTGCAACAAACTTCAAAATAAAGGGCTGGAAACTTTGACATCATCAGCTATTAATATTAACTGGGATTGTTGCTTAATAGTTGGCTACATTTGCATATGTTTATAAACACACTGTTAAATGTATTTCTTTAAAATAATGACTTATGACAGTTTTTCCCCCTTTTTTAATTATTTTGTCAATGAAATGAATGAAACAAAGTTGTGATTTTGAAACTTACAAACAAGTGATTTTTATTCTTTTTTTTTAATATTAACACCGTAAAATGTGATTAAAGAACACATTCCTATCTCCAGCCTGCAAACAAAGGATTTCAGAGTGTGTGAGTCTGACTAGATGCATGTTTCCTGCCAATGTTTAGCCCATTTCACATTTACTTTTTCTCCATCCTGTTTCCTGTTTTTCCCCAAAGGTTTTCTTGTTTTTACAGGTGCACACACTCTTTTCCTTAGCTGAGGCAAGCTGGGGGCACCTAAAAACAGACATGTTGTAACAGATGTAGTGAGATGTTATTTTGAGTATACAATACCAATGATCCAGAGGAAAATGAGCATTAGTGTCCTATCCTAATATCAGATCAGTTCAGGCTGCAGCACAGTCATCTCCACTTCCTGTGTTTCCTCTGTCAGTCACTGCTGGATGAAGCTGTTTGAACCTTGACAAACACACAGTCTGCACTCTCAGCTTTAGAATGATCATGGCTTCCATCTGTGGAGAGAAGAAGAAGACCAACAGGTAATGAATGCAGCAGCTGTGTAGTGTCGCCTGAACATCTGATCTGATTCTGAAATATCACCTGACAAAAAAACAAGCAGCCTGTCACAGAGGATCTGACAGATAAACACAGATACAGATGTGATTCCTGGACTTCAGCAGAGGTTCTGGTCTGGACAAAGGCCACACGGTTATAGTGTCATGATGCTTCTTTGAAACAAGATCAGTGATGTGCAGGCTTTAGTCAGACTGATCTCAGAGCTGTGACAGATGAACCTGTTCAGTTGTTTAGTGTTGATATGAGAGAACAAGCAGTCTCAGATCAGATGTGACTTTTTGCTGAATTGAGAACCACTGTCTCTGTCCATCTGAGAGGCTGTAATCAGGTTTATTTCCTGAACACAAACTTCTGACTGATCTGATTGGCTGACTCTTCTCTCTCTGTGTCTTTGTGTCCAATCCTGAAGCCTGTCACCGTTCTCCTCTCACAGCTTCACTGAGGAGGTTGGAGGTTCACAGGAAACACTGGCTCTTTGCTCTGATACTGGGTTTAGTACAATATTACTGAAAGAACAGGGACTGAGTCCAACCCTCGACTGACCTCAG
>CM076667.1:19688576-19703807 GCA_038496675.1 Rachycentron canadum | reverse complement strand
CTCTCCTCTCTCTCTCTCCCTCTCTCTCTCTCCTCTCTCTCTCTCTCCCTCTCTCTCTCCCTCTCCCCCCCTCTCCCCCCTCGCTCAGAGGGAGTATCGTAGGGACTATGAGGAGCAGATGAAGGGTAAAGCCTTGGTGGATGTAGACCAGACACCTGGATACCTGACAGCACGGCATGCCAGCAGTCTGCTGAGTGAGGTAACACACACACACATTCACTCATTTAGGTAACTGAGTGTCTCTCCGTGTTAAAACATCTTCCCCCCTCCCTGTAGAAGGAGTACAGGAAAGACTTGGAACAGGAAGTGAAGGGGCGTGGCTTATCTGGCGTGGGCCTGGAGGAAACACCAGAGCTGCTGAGGGTGAAAAATGCCAATCGGATCCTAAACCAGGTAAAACTCTGAACCAGATCCACACCTGTAAAACCCACACCTGGCCCGGCTCTGACTGTGGTGGTGTGTCCTCTGCAGAAGGAGTACCGCAGGGACATGGAGAGGGAGGTTGTGGGTAAAGGCATGGAGCTGAGCGCCGATGTCCTGGAAATACAGAGAGCCAAGAGGGCCTCTGAGATCCAGAGCCAGGTAACGCTGCTGAAGAGCCTTAAACCTTCATCCTCTCTAATGACCATCAGGGGGCGACTCCACTGGTTGGTAAAGAAGTCAGATTGTATTGAAGTCTATGGGAAAATGTCCCTACTTCTCCTTGATTTATTAGCTCAGGAAACGTTTTCCTAATGAGTTTATGGTCTCAGTCTCTAGTTTCAAGTCTTCAATACAACATGATGTTCATTTTTTAAATGAAGGTCCATTTAGAGGAAAATAGACCATGTCTTTTATCGACAGTCTATGGTTGCAATAACAAACAAGTTGACAGCACACTTGTGTGTTTGTGTTTGTATCACAGAGGTTGTACAAGCAGACGGAGCAGATGAGAGAAAACTCATACGGGACGGTCACAGACACCCCGGAGCTGCTTCACGCTTCCTACCTCAAAGACGTCTACAGTCAGGTCTGTGTGTGAAAACAACAACACAAGTGTTGGAGAAGTGAACCGGGCCCATGTGACCCTCCGCTCTCTTTGTAGAAGAAGTACAAGGACGAGGCCGAGCGGCTGAAGGGAAGCTACAGTCTGGTGTCTGAAACCCCAGAGATGGAGAGAGTCAAAGCCAACCAGAGACACATCAGCTCAGTGAGGGCCCCACCTCTTCTGTTACTCCAGATCAGTCCCTTTATTACCTGCTGAACATAGACCAGGTGTAAAGTGGCCCCGTTACCACTGTGTCTGACAGCAGCTCTCTGTTGCCCCCTAGCTGCGGTACTGCTGGGATTCCAAGCTCATGAGGGGTCTGATGTCCTCAGTCACCGAGACACCAGAGATCGTCCTCGCCAGAGAGAACTCCAAGAAGATCAGTGATGTGTGTTCACGTGTTGATGCCATAGAGCAAAGGCTTAAACGGGTTGTTCTTTGATAAAACATGTATGACCCTAAACCGGCTCGTTAGTTGTTGTTTGTATGTAAGTGATTGTGTTGTCACTAAGCCCCTGGTGCAGAACATCAGCCTCCATTATTTGTGATTTGAGGCGGTGAAAAGTGGGCGCACTGCTCCTTTAAAGCTGTAACCAGCGGGCATTGACCTCCACTCTGTGCAGGTCCACTACAGAGAGGAGGTGGGTCATGGCACCGCCATCATGGACACGCCTGAGATGGAGCGGGTCCGACGCAACCAGGAGAACATCAGCTCGGTGAGGACTCACACACACACACACACACACACACACAACACCAGCTCTGGTGTCATGGTGACCTGTTAGCAGCTTTTTTTTTACCACTCCATCTCTAATGAGTTCATGGCAGCTTTTTTTCTGTGTGTGTTTTGAATTGGCAGCACATTTTTTCCCATCATCCAACAGCTCTGGCAGCATCCAGGACGTCCACTAACACTAATTTCTTCAGTTCTCATTAAAGTGTCAGAGTCAGAGTCACTGACTCTTCTCTGTTGCTGGAAACAGGTGAAGTTTGAAGAATGAAAGAAACAAAATATTAAAGATAAAGTAACTGGTCGAGGGACGACATGTGACTCAGACACACTGACCTTCTCTCCTGCTGTCGTCCCACCAGGTCAAGTACAAGCAGAGCGCGGTGAAGGCCACCAGTGTTGGACTGACCCCCGAGCTCGACAGAGTCCGGCAGAACCAGGAGAACGTCAGCTCGGCAAGACGCACACACACACACAAACAGACACACACACAGAGCTGCTTATTGCTCTGGGTGATGTCATACATGATGTCGTGTGTGTCTGTGAACAGGTGAAGTATCAGCGTGGGCTGCAGGAGATGAGGGGGCGGAGCTGCACCGAGCTGGACACACCTGAGTACAGGCGTGTCAGGAAGACGCAAGACGCAGTTTCCATGGTAGCGGCCCGGTTGGGCTGCGGGAGGAGCTAACATGAGTGATGTGACACGCAGCTGGGGCTGTCGCACCGAGACTAACACCCACCAGCTGAGTGTGTGTGTGTGTGTGTGTGTGTGTGTGTGTGTTCTGGCCTTTACAGGTGTGTTTGTATTTTAATAATAAAATATTTTAAAAACACTCTGTGTGTGTTTTATTTGCTCACTGACCAAACGCACCCTGACCTGTGTGTGTGTCTGTTTCTGTGTGTGTGATTTGTGACACAATGGCGTGTATTAACTCTCCGTACTTGTCAGAACAGTGATGTTGACACTGATGTGTCTTCGTTCTTCCAACAGGCCAAGTACCACGAGGACTTTGAGCGGGCGCGCGGCCGAGGCTGCACGCCAGGGCTGGACGACCACAGTTTGGAGCGCTACCAACGAGCCAATCAGATGATGGGAGAGGCGGGCTACAGCAAAGGGATCCACTCCCAGTCGATGGAGCTGGACAGACGACCAGGAGGCATCATTGTAGGTCAGTGTCGTGTATGTGTGTGATGACTCCTGATTGGACAGAGCTGTCGCTGGGTGGGTGTTGATTTGACGATGATGATTTTATAAGAGTGGTTCTTCATGTTCTCAGGATTAATCTGCTCAACTCTTTCCTCAGATAGTTAATTTCACAATAAAAGCCTTTAACAGGAAAGAAGCATCAGAGAACAAGGAGGCCTCTGACAAAATACAACAATATTTTATGGTAAAAAGTGAAATCAGCATCAGCTGATCTCGTAACAGCTGGTTCTCCAGTTTGTTTTGACCTTGATGACAATGTTTAGTATTTCCTGTTTTCAGACTGAGACTCCAGCTTCACTTTATTTTTCTCTGTTGAATCCTCTTTTCTTTGGCCTCACAATGATGATGTGTATTTGAACTGTACTTTGCCTGATACCTTCTCAGGTGAGACTGAACCCTGACCTGTTGTCTCATTACAAACATGAGGAACGTTTGACTTGTAGTTTTGTTATTTTACTTGTTGGTCTGAACCCTGGACGAGCCGACATTGAATGTTTTTTCTTAATGACCGAAGACTTGAAGGTGTGGAGGGCAGACCCTGGCTCCATATTTGACTGTGACCCTCTGGAGGACAACATCCAGTCCAAGAGCCTCCGCAGGATGTCTGGTAGTTCACCCGACTCCCCTCGGCCCCATGTTTTAAGGCTCCACCGCATCAGATAACATGTGTTTGCATGAAACAAACCTCATGCTTTGTTTTAATTAACCCAAGTGCAGAAGTGACACGTTTATTTCTAACCCACAGTCCTTTATAATGACTTTCTATTAATGAGGTGTTCAGCTCAAGTTAATCATCAGGTCATGTTGCTGCTTCCTGGTTTATTTTATCAATCAATCAATCAGACTTTATTTGTATTGAACTTCTCATACAAACAATGTAACGTGTGTTTTTCAAAATAGTAGAGATAAAATAATCTGAAAGACAAGAGAGAATAAACCAGAAATAAAAATGATTTAGTAATATAAATATAAATAGGCAGAAATAAAAGTGAGGTATTTTCTGATAAATGACTCTGGAGATGTTTTTATCCTCACAAGTGCTGTGTGTAGTTTGTATTGACTCACACACACTGACCTGCTGCCCCAAATACTCACTACAGCACCACATGTGGATTCATCCACGGCTGAAAATAGTCCCCGGTAAATGCACCATCTCCTCTTGTTTGTTGAACTTGCAGCTGTTATTACTTTATATACTTATATACTTTGTATTGAGACGGACTAACACAGTGTTGGTTTTGGTCTTGTGGGTTATATTTACAATAAGAAAAGAATAACAGGAGCCTTGTCCTCTAAAGATACATTCATTTCTCTTTGTTGACTCTTTTTCCCTCCTCTCCTCCTTTTCTTTCTGCCGTTACCTCCACCCGGTGCCGCCCCCTGGTGGTGGTTGCTGGCCAATAGAGCGGGCTGACTGCAGGCTGAGCAGGCAGCAGTCCCAGCAGTCCCTCGCCCACAGCCAGGCTCAGTCTGTGAGCTCGCTGACCTCTGACCTCTGGGACCGCAGCAGCGCTGACACCCCTGGTACTGTTTCTAATCCAGACTCAGTCAACCGGCTGAAGGCACAGACGGACACTCACCTGTGTGAAAGTTGAAATCCTGCTTCTAATCCACCAGTGAAACTGACTTGTTCACAGTCACAGTGGGTTTGTGAGTGAAGAGCACGAGTGTTATTCCATGTGTTTGGTCACAGCAGAGGAGGCTCCTCAGGTTCTACTGTATCAAACAGATGAAGAAAGACTTTTCACACTGACTTAGTCTCTCTCTCTGTTTGTGTATCTCTCGCCCAGCTCCCGTCCTTCCTGGGGCGTACCATCAGGGCGTTCAGATGCAGCAGCAGCAGTATCACGGCTACATGCACCAAACCAGCATGTCGTCTGTCAGATCCGTCACCTCCCCATCGAACTCGGCCACCATGGTGAGCTCCCGTCCACAGTGAACGTAGGGCAGCCTGTGAAGAAGAGGGGGAAACTGTCGACGTGTCAGGAGAGACCACATGGTCACAAAAGGCACAAGTAATGCTGCATGAAACTAAGTCTAACCTCTATGTGTGTGTCTTTGTGTTGGCAGCGTGTTTACCGGGCGCTGTACGACTACGCCGCTCAGGACCACGACGAGGTCTCCTTCAGGGACGGCGATGTCATCATTAACGCTCAGCCCATCGACGAGGGCTGGATGTATGGCACCGTGCAGAGAACCGGCAAGTCCGGCATGCTGCCAGCAAACTACGTGGAGTGCTGCAACTAAAGGAGGGAGGAAGGAGGTGGGAGAGGGAAAAGGACGACAGGCAGAGTTAACGTAAAAAATCCACCTTTATTGTTAAAAAAAACCAGACGTCGCTGATGTTCTTTGTATTTCAAGGTTGGTTGTTTCTTCTTTAGAGCAGGAAGAAAGAACGAGCATCATAAAGACCAAAATGCAATGCAGCAAAACATTGAATGGTTTTCTGGTAAACATAGTCTCTGGAAGGTAGATTCACACAAATATGTCACAGAATAACTGGTAGAATACACTAAACATCAGATGACGACGATGACGACTTCAGGTAACAGAGGAGGTGAAGGTGGAGGAGGATGGAGGGATAAATCCAGCATGCTGTTGATAAGTTATGTCACATTTTACAACTAGAGGAGGGGAGGACAGAAGAAAGATGCATGAAGAGAGAAGGTTTGAAACATTAGAAACATCTGTCGTTTTTTTCTCCTAAAACAGGAGTAAAGGAAAAAGAAGGTAAAAATCCTTCAGTGTGATAAACAGGGAGGAAGGAGGGAGATTCTTCAATTAAAAAATGAATGATACACTTCAAGCTATTGGGCCTCAGTTTGATCATCAGTCTGGTGATATTTATTTTTTCTTCTTGTCAATAAAGTAACAAATCACTTGACGAATCTGATTCATCTGAGCCACAGAGCTCCATTATTCAAAAACTGTTATAAACACGGGCGACAAGTTCCCTCATCACCATGAACACACACAGTTGCTTCTTTAGACTTCATCCCACCACACACCACATGCGGATTAATCCGCTGCTGAAAATAGTCCCCAACAGACGCACTGTTTCGTCCTGTTTGAAAAGTACAGTATTTTTGGATTTAAATAGTTTTGAACTTTATGTTGTCATTAAAGAACCAATGGGCTCAGGAAGTGTTGATAGTTAGTTGATAGAACAGTTGGGTTTCTCTTTTTTTTTTTTTAATTTGTTGACAATAAGAAAACTACAGAATATCAGCAGATGGTGGAGGAAAGGAAGAAAGGAAGGAGGAAAGGAGGAAAGACTTCTGTCTTTAAGGGATGAATTTGAGAATAGGATCAATGCAACCAAAGGAAGGAGGGAGGACGGAGGGATGAGTGGAGGAATTAAAGGCGATAACAATTTAATAAAGACAAAGTTTAAATATCTATCAAGTTTAATCGTTTATTTATCCTGAGTTTTGATTCATGTTCAGGTGAGTGTAGTTTAGTTTCTGACTTCTGATGTAAACTCCAGACAGACGGACAGATCACAGCCTCAGATTGAAACAGCAGCACTAACCTTGGTGTTTGTGAAGGAATTAACTAACACACTGTGTCTTTCTGTTCCTCGTATATATATATTTTTTATTATTAACTATAAATAAAAATGTCACAGTTGATGTGGACTGAAATCTGAACAGACTGTGTGAGGATGTCCGGCCTTCAGATCTCTGTACGTCGCAGACTATTTTGATACGTGGCCCCTGTCTCTGTTATGGAAAGATATATTTTACCTGTGTGTATCCAGTAAGTCGTGTTTTTAGGGTCTGGTGTCTTGCTGTGTGGATTGCATCCCACTCGTGTACTGAATAAAAACTTCACTCAGCCATGAGTTGTTGTTCTAGCTGGAGAGCATTTTGCAGTTTGTGTGTTTGATTTCATAAATTCTAGATGCAATAGAAAATAATTTACTATATTATAATTTACTTTGTTCATGTGTTAACTGTGTTGAGGTTGAAAGGAGCATTTCCTCTACTGTCACCATTGTAAAGTTTTTGATTTAACCTGTATGTCATCACAGATTATACTAAGTTTATTTACATTTTTATTTCAAATTATATCTCATTTATATTCTTTTGCCATATGATTATTGGAGTGTTACATTTGAGAGAAATAAAACATGATTTGTCCAGTAAATAAACTTATTTATTGTTTTTTTTTTTTTTAATAGGCCCCACATTTAGAAGGGCCATCAAAAATTTGTGACTGGGATATTTTACATCAATAACATTATAAATAAACTAGTAGCTCAGCAGCCCAACACCTTCCCATCTAAGTGTCAACCTCCTGAGATGAAAACTGAAGGAAAGTGCCAAAAGCTGCAGTTCCTCCAATGACCACTTGAGGCTGGCATCAAAAGTCAATCATGCTCCTTAGACTATGGGAGCAGTTTCAGTCTCCTAAGAGCTAATAACAATTCCCCACCCATCGTTCAAGTTTTATTTAGAATTAAAGTCATATATAATTGATCAATTGACATCATTACAGTCCGCAGCTGTCTGCGTCTCCTCAGCTAATTCAACAAACATTCAGTGAACTTGACCTCTCAGCTGTGTTTGTGGCTTTTGGAGAATTGTTTTCATACAAATATTAGATAAATGTCGTGGCTCGTTGTAGTGACTTGAACATAACGTCAGGGAGTCTGGTAATTAGCAGGTATTAGCATGTGCAACATAGACTACATATAAAAAGGTTTTTGTTCATTTTACACAGCTTGTTAGCTTAGCTGCTAACTAGCTAATTATTAGCCTGGTATAACAACTCTCTATAGCTAATTCCCCTCTGCTACTACTATACATGGAGTGAATGTTTATTGAACTCATCATTTGAATTTTATTTGGGCTTAAGAATAATTGAGGTCGTGACCTCTTTGAGTCAGAGGTGGGTGCCTTCACGGTCTGTTAGCCTCCAGGTGGCTAGCTGCTAGCTCTCTGCTTACAGTGAACATCAGTGAGGATTTTTCATCCAAATAGCTGGAGGTCTGCTGCCATTTTGAAGTAAGTGAAATTATACCTTTATTTTATGTTATGTCATACGCCATAGACTTTATCTAAAAGTTCTGCATACGTAGCTAGTTTAGTTTAGCTGCTAACTATTTAATTATCCAGGAAATGAATTAGCCTTAGGTTAGCCCTTTGAGCAAGATGCCCAGACGCCCAACTGTGCTAATGATGCTAACGAAAGCAGATGCTTGAATAGACTTGGACTGAGTTGGATGGTAGAGGTAGAGGTTTATATGTTTTTGGTTGATGAACTAGTTTAACAAACTGACCTCCAGCAGGATTTACTAACTGAACATGTTGACAAAATTAGTTTTGAATGAGGTTTTCAAAGAGTGAATGATGTATTTCTTCTCTTTTTATTCCAGGAAGTTGATCTAAGCTGCAGGAGAAAATGTGAAACTGATATTTTCCTCCAGAAACACAACAAAGTTACAGGAAACCGGCAGTTTATTATTCATGAGGAAGAATGTAAACGGATGGAGAGATGATTTAACTTCAGCTGGTAGTTTCCTGTTTTGGACAAAGGTTTGAACCCAACTAAAACACATCAACATAAAATCAAGATCAGCTCTAAGACGGGACGCTCTGGTGTTTTTTTTAGCTCCTTTAATCCTGTTTCTATTTAAGTGGTTTAAATGTTGTCAAACTACTGAAGCTGCATTAGAGTCAGTGTTGAAGTTCAACAACAAACCACCATCTTTGTTTTCTTTATTCCACCAAAGCTCCACGTGACAGATGGGTGGATGAATGTTTCACTGTAGCTACAACAAAAGGAGAACATCCAGCAGTCTGACATCTTCTGCATCTGAGGAACAGTTTTAAATAACCTCCTTTGCTCAACAGATGTAAAGTTTCTGTTCTTGGATGTATGTTGGTTATCGTGCTTTTATTTTGTAATTGAAGATTATTTTGAAAGGAGCGCGGCCGGATGTGCTAACCGTTAATCGACAGTAACGGAAAATGGGACAGAACCGGTAACTGTCGGTGTTTTCTGTTAAATTAACGGCTGTGAATTATTTATTTTTCTTCAGTCGGAGAGGAAACTCGGTGAGTTTAATTCATTCGTATATTTTAAGTAGTTTTTTGTGAATTCTTTAGGTAAATTAGCTAAAAATGTTCGTTGTTAGCTAAGAAATGTAGCGTTAGCTTTAACGGTCACTCGGAGTCAGGATTTATTTACCTTTTTCTTTCAGTCTATCAGCTTTTACATTGGTTTATTTAAGTTACAGTGAAGTGAATGAATATTCTGAGTCAGTCAGTGAGTTTAGACTCGTCTTCGTTCAGTCTGAAGTCACATTAAAACCCTGTTTTTTTTACTATTTTTCTACTGACCTCGCTGCTTTAGTTCTGGCTGTTGGTCCGACAGTTAATTTGAAAACAGGTTTAAACTCGTTCCTTTCCTTTTTTTGTTCATATCATATCATAAACGAGTATTTGTTACTGTACTGGACAATACAATATGAAACTACAAATGTTATATAAAGTATATTAAACTCCCATGGCTGAACCTTTGCAGGATTAAATTCATGGGAGTGTAGTTGAACCACCTGAGTTTTTAGTACTACAGATGACCATCTAGCATATTGCACAATAAATAATAATTCACAATATTTTTTTTTTTTGTCAGATGGGTGAGAAAGCAGCATGTTCAGAAACAGGTATATTCTAATATATTTTTCTGTCCCAGTACTCTAGTTTGTGTATGTAATGTGTTATTATTAGTATCAGGTAACCAATCAGTCAATCTTGAGTTTTCTTGTTATTGTAAATATTCACAGATCAGTAAAGATCATGATGACAGTCGTCAGCAGGTAGAAGTTTCTCCGTGTTTGTCCACAACGCTGATAAACTAGTTTACAAAACTGTGACTGATCCTTCAGCAGGATTTACTGATTTCAACGAAGTCCATTTAGAATAAAGTTTCTTTCTTTGTTTTCAAAGTATTTTTTTGTTATTTTATACCAGGAAGTTGATCAAAGCTGCAGGAGAAAAGGTGAAACTGGTCCGTTCGTATAACTGAGGCCATTTTCCTCCTAAAACACAGGCAGCAGTTTTAGCAAAGCAGAAACACGAGTGAAGATGGAAACAACTCAACTTTGGTTTGTGAATTTGGCTACAAATCTCATTTTTATATTATTTATTCTTTTATTGTTTATTTTTTGACATTTTAACATCTACTTATTTTTAAAGATAAAAAGTTTGAAGAATAAAAGCGAGCTGATCGGTGGGATATACTCTCACATCTGAAGACCTGAGGTTTGTATTTATTTTACAAATACATGAAGAAAACTGATACATAGTTAATTCAAACAGGACTATTTTCAATAATATATAACTCATTTCTTCTTCACTTGAGCGTAGAGATCCTCTTGGATGTCAACGGTCTTTGTGTAGCTGCTCTCTGTCTTGGAGGCTTTGACCTGTGCGTAAACCGTGTCCTGCTGCTGTCCACTGTCCAGCCGGGAGGAAGAGGACGGCTTAGGTCTCAGCTTGGAGAAGTCGATCTCTCCATAATGGATGTTTTCTTCTGTTGCCCTGGATGATTCGTCACCTGTTTGACTCTGAAAAAAGAGCAAATGTTGTGAGGTGAGCCTTCAGTCGGATCCTCCTTGTTACATAATTACACACCCATTGAATGTAAACTACATCACAGCACAGTTACTGCTTCGATGAAGGTGTTGTGGTAAATAACAATGACTTAAGGAAACAAAACAGACAATATGAACAGATAGAAACAATCAAACACACATGCATTACTGTACAGTTTAGTACTTTCCCACCTGAGTCTGTTGTGTAGCTGGATGTGTTGACTTTAAATAGCTGGAAGACACCAGAGAAAGTTTTAGGTGCCAGTTAAGTGTCATATAACTTATTATATAAAAAGTCAGTCAGTCGTCTGCTTTGATTTGTGATACTCACCAAACACAGATGATCAAGCAGATGAGAACAATGAACCCAATGATTCCTCCAAGAAATTGTTCCCATTGTAGATTTTCTGTAGATTCTGTAGAAAACAAGACCAGTGACCATTTCACATGCAAAGTGCTAAAGGTCACAAGAACAATCAAAGAAAACAGATGTACAGCAACAGAGAAGAAGAAAAGAGGAGAGCAGATAAGATTCACATTAATGGGTTCAGTAAAGTAACTGATTAGCTTTACCTTTAATATTGAGAACAATAAATCCTGATGTTTGTTCACCAACATCATTTTTGGCCACACACTGATATTCTCCTCCCTCTGTTGCATTGAAACTGTAAATGTTTCCCTCGGACACATTCATGGCTCCATGTTTGTTCCTCTTGAACCAGGTGAAGCAGCTGACTGGAGGCCTGGCTCTGCTGGAGCAGGTCAGGTTCACCCAGCTACCTGCTGACACCCAACCTGATGGACTGATGGATGCTGAGGTGTCCTTGGGGGCATCTGGAACAAAGATGGAGGAGAGAAGAGGAGCATCAGGCCAGACATGAAAAATAACTGACAACAGATGAAGCTTCATGTGCCGACAGGATCCAACAACAAACTCTGGTCTTACAGGAAACATTGAGAGTCAGTTTATTCTCTGCTGCCTTGACAGCTCCTCCTTCATCCACAGGATACCTGGCAGAGCAGGTGATGCTGAATCCATCATGTTTGTCCGACAGAGTGATTTTCTTCTGGATTTTAGTTGTTAAGGTTCCATCTGTGTTTTCCTCTATTTTGTTGTCAGGGTCTTGGAGGGTCCAGCTGAGTTGAGGAGGGGAGTGTGGACAGGGAGTGAGAGCTGAGCAGGTTATAACCACAGACTCCGCCTCCTTCAGATCACCTGAGATCTCAATCCTGGGAGCTGGAGGAGAATCTGTGGGGTAAAGTCAAACACACATTTTACAGTGAAGAAAGAGTCGACTCTGCTCCGTGAGGCTGAACTTTGACCTGAATGCTAACGTTAGCGTGCTAACATGCAGCAGTGACAGCTGCAGTTCAGCAGATGCCATGTTTAGCATGTTAGCCTGCTAACAGTTGCTAATTAGCAGTAAACACCCGATGATGGCGTTAGATTCACAGCGAAGAGATTTATAAAGTTATTCCAGTTCATCCTGAGGGGAACATGAATATCTCAACCACATTTCATTCAAAACTGCAAGTGTGAAACTCGTGGTGGCACTGGATGAAAAGTCAGAGGATCCAGAGGTGGAAAGACTGAGACCAAAATATTTCTACACATACGTGAGACGTCCCTTCATCAGGTGGTAAAAACAAAGTTCAGCTGCTTCTGATTTATTCTAACAATGAAGTTAAAACACAGCTTTCTTACCTTTAACTGTTATATAAAGATGATCACAAACGGCTGTTGACCTGAATACACTGGACTCTATTCTGAAGTGGTAACTGTCTGTGTGCTCTGTGGTTAAATTAGAAAACAGAGTGGTGCAGTTTCTCTGCCTCAGGTTTCCAGTTATATTCATTGGATATTTGTTGTCTCTTCTGCTACTATTGAAAATCACATTTTCTGGTCTGTTGAGGTAATATGGATTATTTTTAATCCAGACTCCAATGATTTCTCTTCTGTTGTCAAACTTATCTTCACTTTCAGGTCTAAAGTTACATGGGATCTGCAAACAAGATCCACTCAGTGCTTCCATCTTCTGTGGTGCAGTGATGAAGAGGACTGAGTCCTCAGGACAAGCAGCCAAAACACCTGTGAACCCAGTTAACATTAACATCATGTGGAAAAAAGCTCCATGAGGAGAAACAACATACTTCAACAGCAGTTTGTTGTATAATGCTTCATTTCCACTTTTTATTGTTGTGCAACAAGCAGTTAATGATGTCTCCTCAACCCCCCACAAGTCCAACCCCAGTAATGGCCAAGGCCTCCTATACCCACCAAAACATCTGCTGATGAATACGTCACTATTGTCTCAGAGAAACAAACTCAGAGCTTTGAAGTTCAGACTGAAAATGTCTCCAAATAAAAGAGACTGAACAAACAGCTCACCTGACAGGAAGAGGACGCTCAGTAACATGTTGGCTGTCACCATATTCACAGACAGGACCGCCATCACACTCCTCACCTGGATGTACAAACACAATAAGGCAGCGGATTTTACTAAACATTCACGTTCTTCAGCTGAGCCTTTACTGCAGATGTGCTCACCAGGAACTTCTGTACAACCACAATAGTCCCATTTAGAGGAAAATAGACCAGAAAGCAAGGAGATGAGTTAGGAGGCATGGCTACTGTGTGATTGACAGACTGTACCACCCAATCAGGATAGCACAGAGCAGGTCAGATCCACCCCTCACTCCTCAGCTCCACCTTTTCTACTAGTATCAAAAAAAATCACAATGTACAGAACACAGTACTCGTACAAACAGCAGTTAAAGCCATTTAAATGACATAAGAAAATCAGGCAAACACAGAAGAAGGGAAAAGGATTACAAGACAAGGAATAAAAAAAATTAGCATATAGAATCCATCCATCCATTATCTATGCCACTTATCCATCGGGGGAGCTGGAGCCAATCCCAGCTGACATGGGTCGAGGGCAGGGTACAGCCTGGACGGGTCACCAGTCTATCACAGGGCCCACGTACAGGGACACACACAGACAGCCATTCACGCGCACAGTCATGCCTGCAGGAAATTTAGTCACCAATGAACCTAAACATGCATGTCTTTGGACTGTGGGAGGAAGCCGGAGAACCCAGGGGGAACCCACACAGGCACAGGGAGAACATGGAAATGAAACCCACAACATTCTTGCTGTGAGGCAACATTAAATAGATATTCAAGAGGGCAATTATTTAGATCGTCATCATAACAAATAATATCTTTACTGTCTCTAAATCATCAAAAGGTACAAAATGGATTCATGTTGAAAATTTAGCAATAAAATGGTTAGTGAGGTATACTGCATGTTCTGAAAAATTTTAAAATAAACTTCCTTAGCTTTGTTTGTATGCAATTCATATAGTAAAAGCCCTTCTCTATTTTATATCTTCAATTTTCTGAGCTCCAGAAAACTGGGAACTGCTTTATTCTTTCTTTGAAAAATTCTGCAATTATGCTTTTTGTTACATTTCATGTCTGTTAGTTTAATCCCATCCAAAAATAGAAAAGACGGTTTCAAATTCTTGTCACCCGCTCAATCTAAATGGCTTTTCACTAATTAATTTATGGAATGGCATAAGTTATCGACTTAAATTTTTTGGAAGGAATTGGAAAACAGTACACACATAAAACATACCAAATACATCTAAAAGAAATTCTGGGAAAGTAATTACATGTCAAAAGAAACGAGAGGCCTCCAATTTTGTTAAAAAAGTGATTTGGGATGAAATACCACAGTGAAGTAGGATTTTATCCAAGTAAGTAGTTGAGTCATTTACAAATAAAGATAAAGATGGATATACTGAGCGTGATAGACCCTCTGCTTTTGAGCAGAACCACAGCCAATTTAAAAAATAGAGGAAAATATTTTCTGCTCTTTGGCCCTGAACTGAAGGATTGTAGCAGACATGAACTTACATTAGAGTCAGTGTTTTCCAGCAGCTCCTCGATGCAGCAGTTCGGTCTGATCAGGCCTCTGGTCACAGTCCAGCATCACACACGGGTCTATGAAGTAGGGCAAACTATAACAGGAAGATCAAAATAACGATTCTCTCATGGTCTGTGGAACAAGTGAAATTGTTATTCATGCATGTTAGGCTGAAGATTAATACCACAACTTCCCTAAAAACTTTCTGACTAGTCATCATTCACCCAGACTAAATGACTCAGCTGAATTTAGATATTTTGTTATTACAGAAGAAAAGGACATTGTGTGAATATTGTAATCCTGAAACAAAATATTGGACCAGTTCAAAAAGATCAGGGTTGCAGTCGAATGATCAAATCCAGATCAAATACTGAAGAAAATTAAGTGGAACATACATAAAAAAGACTTTCATTTGACAATTGCTCATCTACAATAAAAAAATCCATCTCAAATGCAAATTGTTGATGTGTTAAAAACACCCTCCAAGTGATCTCATGGCTGAGTTCCTGATTCACAGCTGCATGAAACGCACTGAGACAGATGAATGTTAGTCTGGCTCTTTTTCATGTGGGTTATCAACTTTAACTCCAAGCCTCATTCGAGCAAAGATGAAGAGCAGCAGCCTGGTGTCTGCTCAGGTTGAGCTGCTGTATCGTGTTGAATAAAGAGGATTTATATCAATATCACCAGACTGTTAAGACATGAAGTGATTAGACTTTGAATGATGTCAAG
>CM076667.1:19663356-19688076 GCA_038496675.1 Rachycentron canadum | reverse complement strand
AATCAATTCGCTTGTTCTGAAAAAAAAAAACAAAAAAAACAAAAAAAAAAAAAAAAACAAAGACGCTCATAGCCAAATCTCAGATGATTAAAGCCCGGCACACAGGTGTCATCAATCCCTCATGAGGCGTTCTGTCCGACTACTTGCTCTAGTGGCAACAGTCGCCTCTCCCCCTGAGACATAATATGACAACTTCTTCACTCCCCTCTCCTCTCTTTGTTTTCTCTGTTGTTTAATTACCCTCAGCTGTCATTAGTCCTCTTTGTTTCTTCAGGAAGAAAGGAAAAAAAATAATAAAAAAGGAAATTAATCGCCTATTGCCACGCTATATGCAAATCTTTGCTCAGACCCCGTTAAGCCGATGAGAGATGTGATAGCGGAAGAGAGGAGTAATTGGAGACAGATGTTGGAGAGACGGATCATCCGCGACCGATCAGTGAGCCAAAACTAAGATGCCATCCTTAATAGAATCTGGCAGAAAAAATATTTCTCTCCGTTTCCTTTTTACCTCTCCTTTGTTCTAGTTTTTCATGTCTTATGCTATATTTGCTTGATCTGAAAAGTATGAATCATTCCATTTTTCATGTGCTGTCACTTGTCTTCTAATGCAGTTCTCTCACGCACACAGATGTTGTGCCTGTCTGACTAACATACAGGGAGGGTTCAGCCACTTCCTGAGTGTCTGCCCCTGTTGTACTGGGCCTGGGCGTTTAATCTAATATTATTTACTATTACAATTTTGACTTCCAGTGATGATGAAAACAAGATAATTGAGGTAAAACGATTATTGTGCTACATTCTGTTTCTCAATGAATTTCATCCCACCTACAAACCCCCCCCCCATCCACTTTCAGGTTACAATTCAGTGTATGTTAGCAATGTGCACAGTAGTTTGCTGTTCAGAAACTTTTTATACAGCTGGGAGAGACTATGCCCTGTTTTGCTGCTATCCTGTGCTCGGATAGCTTTAACCTATATTGTGTATAACTGGAAAAACTACATGGACCCATGTACACCCATGAACCCTGACTTGTACCAAGCACCAAGGGTGGGACCAAGAAAATTTACAATAGAGAAGACCATGCAGAGCTTGTGGAGCTCTGATCACTTGTATGATGGTCACAGTATTCTGCATTAGATGAGCGGAGGTGCTGTTTAATCATACTTAAAGATTTTTTCCACTACTCTGAAATAAATAATCAAAATAGTTTACAAACAAAATAAATTGAACAAAAGTTTCAATTCAGCTGGTTGTCTGGGCTGCTGGTACAATCATGACCTGTATTTAATGATGTACTGAGACCAGGACCTCTACTTGAACATACTCACTGGAGGTCACAGGTTTGCAAGGCCACTGGAAACTGAATGAAAAAAAAATAATACCAATTACCAATTACATTTTTCTAATTTGCAAACAAAATTATATAGCTATCCTCCTCCATGTTTTAAAACTGTGTATTTTGCCCTTATGAGGAAATTTTAATTGCATAGCAAGATTTTGTCTCCCTGCCTGCAAAAAAAACAAACAAAACAAAAAAAAAAAAAAAAAAAACAAAAAAATCATTAATCTGGCATTTGTTTTGATGAGTTGTTTTTATTATGTTTGGAAGTTTTTTTTTATTGTGTGCTTTTATTTAAAACAGTAACTTCTCTGCACTTCCACTGCACTGAAGTCCTCCCTCAGGACAATAATATTTCAACTAAATCTATTCTTCACAAAGAAGCTTATCTGATGTATGCTGTTGCCGTACCCAAGGCACATAATAAAAATTTCAATAAAGATGGACAAAAATGGACTCCTTGTCTGGTTGAAAGGCTAAAAATACATCACTACAACTAATTACATGGTAGGTTCTAGAATACATCACAGCTGGATTGCAGTCATTCAGCCGTGTGATATGCAACCAGCATTTGTTGTTCAGGAGATCTGAAGCAGAAAAGAGACAATTTTTTCCCTCAATTTTTTCAAAAGCTTAACCAAATTGATTTTGCTGCCTAAATTTAAGAACAGATGACACTCTGGATGCAAATTAAAGTCACGGGTAAGACAGTTCTGCACAGTCACCATCAGCCAGAGGTTATCTTTCCTACTTAAAAGATTTGCTGTTGTAGTTAAGTCGTATAGAAAAATAGTTTCTGGAAGACAGGGTTGCAAATCAAAGTGGGCTGCAAGGTCAAGAGCAATTTGGCTCAGGTCCTATATATTATGTTTCCAAAATTAGAACAAAAACCTTTCCAAAATAGCGTTTTGTTTGTTTCCAGTGGTGCCCATATATAGTGTATCATTAAACTGTGGGCATGCTTTGTACATTATGTCTTAATTCAGCAATATATTTCACATCACTTAAAGGTGGATTTAGATGTGACATGTGACTGTTGAGTTAGTGGTGAATGGACATATGATAATGTATAATTAGTTCGGGTTGTAAGATCAGCTGCGTATAGTAGTTAGCGTCGCTCTTCCTTATTTTCTGGAAAGCAGTGATTGAGACAGACAGTCAAACAAACTGAGGATCAGATTTAAGACTAGGGGGCAAGTTATTGTGAAACCTCCTGTCTTGGAAAGAACAGGTGGTCTATAACCTAGTATTTGTTCTGGAAACAAAAACACACTGACAGATGAGCAAAAGCCTGAAGTTTGAAATACCAAGGTTAGCACACACATACAAAATGAATACATTTAGCTTGCATTTAATTTTCTTGTTGTCTGATCTCTAAAAAAAAAAAAACAACAGCAAAAGGATCAACATCATCATCCATTTTGAGGAAAGCTATAGGACACAGAAACAGATTGAAAGTGAGACAAAGAAAAAGAAAAGAAATCTGTCCACTACAAGCACAGACGGTGGCAGAGTGAGACAGACGCGTGAGCAAGTGAAGGGGGGAAAAAAAAAAAAAAAAAAAAAAGACTTGCAGATGAGATAGCGACACAAAGCTCAACGTGGATTTCTCTGTTCGGCTTCATCTAAGAGTCATAAACATACCAATAAGCTCTCTAACAGCTGGAAAATTCTGCTTTATTACTGTAAAAAGTGGCTTCCAAAAGATAAAACACAAAACCATCAAGGAGCTCACAATCTCTACATAGACACACAAAGCACCTTATGTGCATACAACCTAAACGTGCTTTTAGGTCGAAATACAGAAATGAAAGGGGTCCAGAGAGCTTTCCATCACCCCCTCTCCCTGTGGTGCCACTTCACTGAATACGTGTGCTTTTTCCTATCATATCCTCCCTATAGATAAAAACAACTGATAGCAAAAACCAAGATACTCTCAGGTACCATACTCTCTCCCCTTAACCATCCCCACTACTGTATGAGAACTCTATGTGAGTATTTTTCTGATTTGGTCAAATGTGATTTGATCCTTCAAGTCAAGCAGACAGAACAGGTAGTACATGATGTCTGTCTGTCAGCAGGGCCAGAATGAGTTGATTGGAGTTCAAGGACATTATTGCTGTTCGTGAATACTGACTTAGACTTTACCACTGTATTACCATAAAACCTGTATAAGTGGATGGGACCAAAAAGTCTTGCTGTTCCCCCTATTCCGCCACCACTGAAGCAGGTCCTATCCCAGTGGGTCTGCTTCTTTGTTGCCATCCAGTCAATCATGCTCAGTGGACACACTAAATGTGTGAACTGTATCTGCCACCTTGTTCCTCTCAATGTGGAGGATCAGTGACTGACTTGAAGGTCGTCCTGGATTACTGAGCTGCTCACCCTGTCAATACCAATGAGATCAGACACCCTGCCTCATTTGGTAGCTTGTAAATATCTGTACTCAGGTCAGACAGAAAATTTCATGACCACTGGTAAGGGCCAGAAAGAGAACAAATTGGAGAAAAAAAGAGGCAGCCTGGTGGACCTTTGTTGCTGTACAATAAGACACATGAAGTTACACTCATGGAGCTGTGGCAGTTTGGTTAGGTTTACGTTGAAAAACAAGTCAGTTAGGCTCAGGACAAGGTCATAGTTCGGGTTCATATAAGTACTTCCATAACGTTAGAGAACAGTTGTTGGACGGTCGGTTGGTTGAAGCAGGAAATAAACAGTGATCCTCTGCATCACCAAAACACTGAACGTACCTATGGGTACAATACTACATTTTAATATATGTTTTTTTTTTTTTTTTTAAACTAAAGTCTCTCCAAAGCACCTCAGACATTATGGTCTAAAAAAGCTTAATGTTTAGTATACTGCCATAATGACCCCATGGTTAACACTGGAGACTCAGTTTCAGGGCATGATCCTGAATATCTTCTGTCAATTCAACGTCTTACTGCCAAAACAATTTAGAGAATATATAGGGCTGATTAAATGCAGGCGACAGTGTTTGACCGACCACTGAGAAACTGCCAGACCTCCTAAATTAAGTTCATTAGCATTGGTTTCAGTGGTGGGTTTTGGTGCCAAATGGTCTAAGTGCAGTGTCAAAGGCCCTCCACATCACCTCGGAATAACTTCTAGTGAAAACATTGGCACATATTGCAGTCAGATGCATGTGCACCAAAAGATGTCTCTTTAGACTGATTTTTTTAATCAAAGTTTCAACTTATATGACTTGTATGTTTAAAAAAAAAAAAAAAAAAAAAAAAGGAAATTGCAAACAATAATATGGAGGCAATATAGTCTGATTTGGAGGAGTTTTAATTGGAACCGTGGGAAAGAAATAGTTATGAAGGCAAGGAGAAAAAATGATGACTGATACACTCAGATGCTTTCCCAGCAACAGATTTAGGTGCATGAGTGCTCTCACACCATCAGTCACTGTAGCTCCATCTACTCCCGAGGGTAATTAAACGGAGCGACTTTTTTTCTCAGCAGTTTCTATTTATCTCAAAAAAATTTGAATTTTGGAAGAAATTTCACCTGTAGGACCTGAAAACTCTCTTGAAGCATATGAATGTCAGTCATCCTGAAACAGAAGATCTGACAGAGAGCACTACATCACTATCTGTTAGCGGGTTGACTGATGCACTGCACCAATATTTCACTGTTACTTGAGTGGTTCTACAGCTGCACTCACAAAATTAATGAGCAGCTGGTGTTTTCTAAAATGAATCTTCCAGATCTTATGGTCCCTTAGAATCTATCTAAATCTTAAAGCATCCTTTATTGTATACTGCTTGTTCTTCATTCACCATTCATGGGCCCTCTGACCCAACAAGGATGTTAACATTGACCCTCAAAGGCTTTCATTCACTGTTGCATATGTACACATGCGTAAACAGAGAGACAGAGAGGAAATCCTTTGTGTGTCTTGACTCATTCAGTCAATACAAACACCTGTCAGACGGAGAGAAGAGATCAGACACTAGATTATCCAGAATTCTTTTACTTATGAGTACGGTTCACAGAAACCTGCCCCGGAGTTCAACTCATGACATGAGCTGAATGTTAACACCGTCACTGCAAATTACATTTTCTGCCCTCACAGGCTGTAGGTAGACTCAGAGATGTATGCCTTGCAGTTTGATGGGGTCAGCTTTGGGACTGCATTGGAATGAGTTTGCCATTGAGGGTCTGCAATTGGTAATTACAGGTACACTTCAATGTCCACCTGACCACCTGCAGTCCATGAGGACAGAGAGAGAGCAGAGTGGAAATGATCTCTGCTGTAACTACCAGGCAAGGCCCTGTATGAGTGTGAGTGTCACTGGAGCCCAGCCTTACTTCCCAGGCAGAGGTCATGACACATGTGGTGCATTATAGACTAAGAAAAAGGGTGCATATATGTGGCTGTGTGTGTGTGTGTGTATGTATGTGCACCTTTACACGCATGCACACTTTGGATTCTCTGCTAGTTGAGATGTGACCTAGACATCAGAGATTATTCCATGTGTTAAGCCTTTAGCTACAACTGACAATCTTCTTTCTCCTTTTCTTTCTCTGGAGATGCATTTGAAATACAAAGTAGCTTTATACTTGTGTCCTTATGGAAAACAGTTCTTCTGTGTAGTAGCAGAGAGAGAGACTTTCCAAGAACAAAGGACTAAACCTCAACACATGTGGATGTTGTGAGATTAGTTAAAACAAAACAGGAAAAGCACATTCTAATCTATTTGAAGTGCAAATGTGTTAAACCATAAAAGTTTCGAAATTAAAAATCACATTTTTCTATTCCCTTTAGAGTTTGTTAGCAGTCTGGCAGGTTTATATGAAAAGCTTTGCAGATGTGGGAGCTTATGAGCAGGACTTCAGCTGAATGGTCTCGCTTAAAGATGCTTCTCTTCTTTGGTGCTCTAGACAGACTTTTCTCTGAGAAAATAAACTGAAAATCAGTCAGTTTCAATTACTATTTAATTTTTTTTTTTTCATAAAGTACTACAACTTTGAGGTTTTTTGGTTTTTGGAACCCATCGTTCTCACACAGATTCAAAGGACCAGGCTGTTTGGAGAGTTCAAGAAGGTTACCTATTGCACCGCTAACATAACACAACACACCTTAAAGCAAAAGGTAAACATTTAAAATAAATTACCTTTTCAATAACTGATCAGGTAAGCATGAAATAATGCAGACATTTATTACACGCAACATTTTTGTACTAAATATGTTTCACATTCTTGATTTGAAACCAGATTTTGAATTGTGACACTTTGAATTGTGTCACTCCCAAATTTCTTCCTTGTTCAGTTATTTGAGATAGTTCTAGCTACCATTCGTGATTAATTTCTGGCTTTTTTGACCATGAGCAGTGACACTTAAAATTGCAGTGTTTAAGAGCTTCCCTCAAATTTGCATTGCCGTTCTAAGGCTGGCTTTGCTTTCGAGAAACCACTGACTTTAATATTTTCCTTTACTACCACTGTTTCCCTTCCTCCATCTCTATCCCAAACCACTCTCCCTTCGGCCTCACTCCAAATCCTTGCTTGCTGTCTCCCTAGTTTCTGGACTTGTGATGCATGGCTGTCTGTGTTTTCCAAAAGTCCATTAGTTGCTGGCACTGGGCCGCCTCCTCTCCCACAGACAGAGATAAAGACACATAGCATGGCTCCCCAGCTAGCTGCATGAAAATGAGAGAACAGCAGAGAAAGAGAGAGAGATGGAGGGAGATGAAGTAGACAGAGAAAGGGGAGCATGGATGTGAAAACACCTTGATACTGGCCTAAAGCCCAAGAGGAAAGGAGCAGAAAAGAGAATGAAGGAAGGCAAGGAGTAGGGAAGGAGAAGCGCGAGAGAATAAAAAGACAAAGTCAGAAAACAATCAGCATGCAACAGGAACAGAAAAAAAGATCTGGTAAAGAGAAGGAAAAGGCTGAGAGAAGGAGGGCTGGAAATGTGGAGACAGATGAAAGACAAAGAAGGAAAGGTTTTCCATTAAGAATGAAAGTAGTGAAGACAAAGGAAGACATAGCTGAGGGTGAGATGTGGATAAGAAAAAGGGGTCAGTTGTAACCAGATATCCCACGATCAAACCCATTTATATCATGCTTTTTTTTCTTGTTTTCAAATCCCTCCTCCTTCTACTTTGTCCCCCTAATTCATTCACAATCCAATAATTGAATGTGCTGCTTCCTCCTCACAACAAAATACAGGGGAGTTTGGTGATTCATACTCCATTTTTCTTTTCTTTACTGTCCTCTTTTTATCTTGGAAATTAAGATGTTATCTAATGGTTAGCTTTAGGTCACAGAGCTGGCTAGACATGACGCCAACCAGGCAGAAGAAAAATGAGGTTAAAAACTTATTTTTTTCTCTTTTTTTCAGCAGAGCATTTTGCCCTTTGATTAATACTGTTGTCCAACTTTAGCAACTTTGCTCTCTGTGCTTCTATCGGCCTAATTGCTTTTGTACTCTGTTTTTTTTCAGCCAAACTCTGAGTGTATTTTAATCTCCTACAGGTCTATAAATGTATTAATAATGTGTATCTTTGTATGTTGGACTTCAGTAATAGATAAAAAAAAAAATAATCCATTGTGAAAAAAAACTTGGGATCTATTGCTTAAATAAGTTGGCTGAAACATTTTAATTACATGGCCAACAGCTGGTTTAGGATTGAGATCTATGCACTCACTTATTGAGTCTATCTTGTAAAATGATCTTGTGATCTGATAGCTTTAAGGTCTTTTGTCTGCTAACTTTCCTCACAGCCAAGTATACTCCAGTGTGTGTTGTTATTTTCTAGCAATACATGGATATCTACCTTATTAAGTCCTCAAATTCATCCCAACTTTATGCAGAAAAAGTGGAAAATGAAATTTGATATTTGCTGCTAACCTATTTTGTTCACTACTATCTCAAATAACTAATGTGAAATGCATTGGAAAGATGAGGGGGTTCTTTTGTCCTGTGAAGAAGAATTAAATTGTAAGATGGTTTGCTGCAGCGACTGCAAATTATACATGCATGCTGATGTGAGAAATGTACAAACTGATTTAAGAAAACGCTGTCATATTGATGTAGTGTGGGACTCTTTCAAGACTCTTGTGATTTAGCTGATATTCTGTGTCAGTTTAAGTAAACTTTGTGGGCCAGAGAATGAATTATTCTAACAGGAATTTCTGAGATATTTTTACGAAGCCATATTTAAGTATCTGTCACTGTATATAGTACTTATTAATGGTTAAGTGCCTACAAATCGAAACTGTATGTATATTTGCAATATTTCATACATTTACAAAAAATGTTGATGTTGTTAATCTGATCTCAATCCTTCTCCAGCTATAACATGCTGTTTTTGCCTAACTTCAGTGGTTGAATTTCACACCTTACTGCAGTAAAGCACAAGTATACTTCCAGGTGTGTCAGCACTAGGGCTACACAATATGCAGAAGAAAAAAAAAGTTATGATTGCGATATACCATATTAGGCCATTTTAAGGCCATCGCTTTAGCATCACAATGCTTATGATGGACAACAATGTTGTGCTATATTTTACCTTTATCAAAAGAAATTGCAGCTTTCGATTTTGCACCTGACAATACTCCAACTTCTATTACATTTTGATTAATTGTGCAGCCCTAGTAAGCACAATGAGAAAGAGTGGAAACTTGGAGCTTGGACAGAAAGTAAAGTACAGTTTAAAGCCTGCTGTTACTCTTTAAAACATGCAGAACATATTATTGTATTTGTAGACCAGCTAGGTACAAAGCTTTACTTTGGTTATGGACTAGACTGCTATTTGAGTACTTATAGTCTAACACAAATGATAACAATCATCATTGTCTCTAAAAACAAATTTGTGAATTCCTATTCTAGAAATATCTCAAGCATCTTTGTACTTATGGACTGGAAGACAAAAATAGCAGTATGTCCCAGCAGGAATATTCCTTGCCCCGATCTCTGTTTATCTCAGTGAGAACAGGTTCATAGTAAAGAAATTCTCTGCTGAGAATCATGAAACTGATGATGAAGAGTTTCTGCTGCTGATATTCATTATGTATGCATCCAAACACAAGACACATACTGCACATACAGAATATGTGCACTTAAACAGTCAGAGTCAAATGTAAAAATGCATGCACTCACAGACACAAAAATGCAAAGACATAAGCACCTATAAGCAAATAAATAGCTTCAATTAGCAGTTGACTCTCACTGATTTCCTTGTTAGTTGCACAATTATTACAGATATTGAGAGGCAGAGAGAAAGAAGGGGGACTCAAATAAAAAAGTTTAATTAATCAATCATCAGTTTCTGCCAAGAGTGGGTTCAATCTGTCTTTCTCCATTTTTCCATTTTTTAATCACTTCCTTATTCCAGATGTGTTTTACAATCCATACCATCCCCTTTCATTAATATGGAGGGTAAATTCTCCCCATTTCCCTCTGTATTCCTCTTTTTATCTGCTCTCACTGAATCTGAGTCACAACACAGAAACTCTGTCATCACACAGGCAGAGAATTGTAACAGCAGGAAAATATGTTTGCTGTTTGGGCTTGTTGAGTTGAATCCTAATGAGCTATCAGACTCTGCAGGAAAAAAGCTTTCTCTCTCTCCTGTCAGGGTGATTTGCACTACTAGAAAATAGAAAATGAGAGAGCCCAGCAGCCAAAAAGGCATTTTCTGGTCTTAGCAGAGGCTGGGTTATTACAGAGGATATTGCAGCAGTCATACCCAGACGTAGTGACAGATGTATATCAAGCCAGCTTATCCCTCTGCAGAGATTTCATTCAAATCCAATAAAATACATGATAGACACTTAAATATGACATTAATTTTTAAAAATCTAATGAAACGGGTCTCTTCCAAGCCCTTCTGTAACTGCACCATGTCATTGCATTGGCTCAGACACAAAATACCATGAGCGTTAACTGCTGAAGCACAAAAAACATCAGCAGGAAAAGAAGCCAAGAACATGCAAGGAAGGAAGGAATGAAATTAAAGGGAGAATAAGAGGAAACACAGGAAGGATAGTGTATGTTAGTGGGTAAGAAATACAAGTCACATAGCTGTAGGCAACCTCGAGACATGAAAGCTTTGCTCATGAAAAGTCTACCTCGCTTTCTCAAACAGAGAGAGAAGACTCACAAACGCAGAGATCTGTCACCCAAACCCAGCTGGGCCACCCTGCACGGTAACCTTGGTAACTCCCTGACCAATGGCTGGTTGGCAGGAGGTCCTTAAAGAACTGACACTGACAAACACACAAACGCGCGCACACACACACACACACACGTACACACAGCACCACTTCCTACAGAATCCCTGTTGGCTGTGATTTGAGAGGGTAAACAGGTGTTAGAGAGGCCTCTCTAAGTTGAGAGCACACTGACACATATATACATGTACACCTACACACCTACACACACACACACACCTACACAGTGAAGCATTTGGAATAAGGTTCATTGATATGCAGTGATATGTTTAGACATCATCGTTGCCCTTCCAGCTGGCCTCACATCACTTTACTGCCTGATGAAGAGAGTGGGAAAGCTTGGAGATGACAGCACAGCGTTGAAATCTTTAAACACATCTATATGATTTTACATGCGTGTTGTTTTACTTTTTTTTTCCTCTTCTATTTGGGGAATGAGGACAGTGGCAAGACAACAGCTGGGGTGAAGAGAGAGATGGAGGAAGGGACAGACAGAGGGGAAAAGAAAAAAAGAAAGAAGCTATAGTAGACAAAAGGCCGCTCACCATCAGTCTCCCATGCTGCTACCAAAGCTTACTCCTCCTCTGTTGTGTTTACTCACCACCACCATTCCTTCCATTAATCTCTCCCCACACTACCTTCATCATTTTCAACAACTTTCCAATTTTTCTTCCCACTTTTCCTTGTTCTTCTATCTGCCTACCTTTATCACTCTTTTTTGTATATTAGTCATTGTTCTCTTCACCTCACTTTTCTTTAATGTTTCTCTGTCATTCTGCCTTTTATCTTAATACAATAAAATAAGGTTCACATTATAGTTCTACAGTGAGGAAAATGTGACCCAGCCACATAACACATCATTGTTTTTAGCTCCTCTGATTAATATGCCCAAGCATCGAAGCAATAGAATTTCTGTATTGGTAAAACGTGGTGTTAATGTCCCCTGTCCCTGTGCTCAGTCCACTTCATCACCTCTCTCCAACTTGGTCCCCATCTACCATGTCTTTCTCTGTTTCTCTATGTACCCTCCATCCTTCCCTATACTCTCTTCATTCTTGTCCTCCTCACATCTGCAGTCACTCTCCTCCTTTACCACTCTTTCCCCCTTCTTAAATCTCCCAATGCCCCCCTTCTAATTCCCAAAGCACCTATTCACCATCCATCTTCTTCTCCCATCATCTCTTTTTTGCTTTGTGTCAATTGTCCTCCAGAGTGCCATGATGACTTCACCCACAGCTGAAGGATCCAAACAGGCCTTGGTTGAATTACCATCAGCTTTATCTGGCAGAGGAATCACCATAATCTCTCATCATCACTGGAATCATTATGGTAAAATGGTGAAAGCTTATAGGCTTATATTTTATAAGTTCTTACTTCCAGTCTACAGATATTTAGCAGTGGTGAAGCAATGACGGCAATTTTTTATCATAATTTTTGAAGTCATTATGCTAAATGGGCAGATGGTGATATGGACACATTAAGAGATGGGAGTCGGCCTTGTTACAGAATGGAGTTAAGCATATGCAGAACAAGTGAGAAAATTTGACATAATTGACGATTATATAACATGTAACAGGCATGTGTAAGGAGTAGTATCAGTAAAACATTGTCAACAGTAGTGTGAAAAATTAAATCAATGACATAAGTGTTATATCTAGACATTTTGGACAGTAGCACATACACATGCCTAAATTGAATATAAGTGATAACACAGGATGAATGAGCCCTCTGTGCTTCTGTTGATTGGTGTGACCTTATCAGCTGAATGGGTCAGATCAATTTCAGCAAGGTAATAAACCAGATTTGAAATTCAAATGCAAGAAACTTGCATTTTTCTTAGAGTTTGCAGGAGAAATGCAAAAGTGCTTTGGCTGAGGTAAATGTCCTCCATACAGTATAATCCAAATATGTACATATGTATGAGGTATTTGGCTTCCCACTCACTGTTTCAAACCTGCCCTCTTTTCTTCCTTCTGTTCCTCAACCTTGACTGGCTGTTCAATAAGTGCATGCATATTCCTATTCAAAGCTGTTCAGCTCAGATTTAGGTTGGAAGGACAGTGAATTCACTACTGCCATATTTACCCAGTTATGTCTTTGTTTAAGAGCAGGACTTTTATAATGCTTTCCTCACTTCTAGCCTTGATTTCAGTTAATGTTGCAGTAAAGGTTTTCTATGCTATTTCTTTTTTCCCCAGAAAGCAGCCATAAATATAAGACTTAATGATAATGTATAGTGTGCAAGGACATGTGGGAAAAGATGCATTTTCTAAAGTGGAACCTTCTTGTGCACACAGACAGAAAATCACTCAAACTGGCAATCCACTCAACTTTAAAATCACTCAGCAGTCATCAGAGACACTTGAGGCCTGACAGAGAATAGCTGTCATATATTCACATAGGGACACTTACATCAACTAAATCAGGTGTGAGTGTGTGTGCGTTTGTAAATGTTGTATGCAAGTAAGCATGCAAATATGAAGGTTTTAGTTGTTTCTGTGATTTAGCTTAAGCGTGGCTGTATGGCACATGTAATTAGACTACCGAGAAGTATCGATTTATATTCCTATGATCCAACTACATTGATAGGTGCAAGTTGTCCTTCACATGAGACAAATATTGATCTAAAATCAAGGTAAATACTTGATTGTATCAATATTAAGAATTTGGACTTTGTATTTAAGCACGACAAACTTTATATGGATGTATTTTTAGCAATTCTTTTATACTGAAAATGAGAACAATAGCAGCAGGTTCAACCAACGTTTACCAACCTGAAGAAAGATTGGTTACACTTTTATAAAAGGTGAACGTATTTGCCATTAATCATTGTGTTTACTTGTTTATATCTATAATTATTTTATCTCTGATTCCCTTAGAAGAAAGAATTCTAGGAAACCTCACCTGTACTGTCCAGTATCAAGGTATTGATTTCACAGTCACACTGGTTGAAATAACATGTATTGTATCGTTGTAAAATCATATCATTACACCCGTTATGTACATGCATGTACTACAGTGCCTCTTAGTGAGAGATATTCCTTCCTTCTTTTTTTTTTACAGACTACTGTGGTATCAGCTGAAACCAGCCATGACCAGAAAAAGTACCTCACACTGATTTAATACTATAAAACATTTTAGTGAATGGACACACAACTAAAAGAATGTGCATAATGCCCATGAAAAAAAAAAAAAAAAAAAAAAAAAAAAAAAACAAGGTATAAAAGAATGCTGAGCTGTCAGGAGCTGCTCTGTTAAAAGGCTGGCCTAACATCAAACAAACAAAACAGACCAAGGAAAAAGGAGAAAAAAGACTTCTTTTCCCCTCTTGAGACCATGCAAGAATAAATGGAGTAAGAAACACATCGTCTTAAACAGAGAACCGTTACTTTAAAGAGTGACATACAGAATACACACATTTGATATCATATATGACACCAAAGTAATGACATATCAAGAGTGAGGTGCAACAACTCTATAGCATATATATTGCCGTGACAGGCTAGGTAGCTAGGCAGATAGGTTGCCTAGTTTTGCATTTGTGTTTATGAATTAAGCATACTTGTTCTGGACATACAAATATGTATTTGTGTGTGCATGTATTCGTGTGTGTGTGATACCAGAGACACCAGAGGTACTGACCATTTCTGACATATATTGTTATTCTGCTGCAGGGGATCAAAACCGAAAAGGAAGAAAATCCATACCATACAGGAGACAACAGTGACAAAGAGTAGTAAAAGGTTTATTGTGAAAGAGAAAGGGCATGAGAGAAAAAGAGGTAGAGGAAGAGTGAAAGCAGCATCAGGAATATGAGAAAGAGAATAAAAAGTGAGCCAAAGCCTGGATAACTGAGGGGAAAAATATATCAAGTTCTTAACCTCACAAGAATCAAATATAGCAAAGAGACAGAATTGAAGAAGACAAACATCCGAATAAATCAAACACCACAGACAGAGAACAAAAGATGTCTCGAGTCTGACTTACAGGGTCTGTTAATAACATCACAGCCTTCCAAATGGCCTCTAGCTTTGAAATACTATTCTAGGTACTGTTCATTGGCTTGCCAATATATTTGCCTTTGACACTTTTTTTTATCCTACATGTATCAAAGTTCCTCAAAAAGCATATTAGAAAATTATATTTTAGCGATTTTCTCTGAAAGGAAGATTGATTTTAGTCAGTGAGTACACAGGAGGATAGTATTTAATAGTATCTAAAATAAATAATTTAATATTAATAATTTAATTTTAGTCTCATTAGTTTCAATGGAGGTTTAAATATACAATCAAATATAGCAGCAGCATGACTGCTGGTGTCACTGCTGCAGAAGGAAAGAATCAGCATGTGTCAATGCACCTAAGAGAGATGGACAGGCATTAGTGAACCACTAGAGTGCACCCTGTAGCCTTTAAAAGCAGATGAATAAGAGATTGACAGAGACAGAAAGCCAAAAGAGAGGGGGATAAAGTTCAGGAAATAGAATAGAGTCAAAAAATAGAAAGGCAGTAACACAAAAATTTACAAATATTCAGTGATGTGGTGAAAGAAATGAAGCAGAGAAAGAAACAAAGAAAAAGCAGAAAGGCAGAGTAAACTAATGAGAGGGCAGAGAAAAGAATGAAAGGGGAAAAAAACATCAAATCAAGAGAGATACAGATAGTCAGAGGGGAGGGTCCTTCTCCATCTCACAATCTCTCTCATTGCTGCTCTTCTGTGCTTGCTGCCACTCTGGAGGTGTCACCTCTGTCATGGAGAATTTATCCATGAAAACAGATACTCTCTACACCCTGCTTATGACCAGCCCTTTGTCCAGTCCTATCTCCTGTCAGTCCTCCCTGTTCACACTCTGAACAAGCTGAAAAGCAGCTTTTGTCATATGGCTTACTCATCATAGAGCATCCAGTCATTTGCTACTAAGGAACTATCCACCCCTTAACACTTCCAGGAAATGCTCCTGGAAATGTGTATCAGTGGCTAGAAGCCATTTAATGCACTGTAGCCACAGGATGACTCCTGTTCTCTTAGTCATAGTCTCTACTGTTACTATCACCATTAACCTCACTTTTTCTGGTGACACGTGAATATTGAAAATAAAGGATTTACAAATTACTTGTCACTTTCACTAGATACTATAGTGCTAGACTTATTTGTGTACAGCTGGTAGAATATAGTAGTTACCTATCCTGCAACAACCCAGTCTACAATCAGTCAACAACAACTTGATGGCTGTCAGTGTCTCTAGCAGTCTCCTCACTGTGAACATACAAACTGTGAGTCATCTCCACATCACACAGGAAACTTAGGTGATACATAGGGTATTACTATTGTGATATTCAGATGCCTTTTAGCTGCTCTGTGGGAGATGTGATGTAGCACTGATGTACACACAGATTGAAACAAGCCCTGCAACAGCAGAAAACAGGATAAAATTTGACTAGGGTCTTAGTAGTTGGTCTTACAGTCTTACTTAGTAGCTGGTCTAGTAGCGAGCACCAAAGTCAGTCACATTATCCTGACCTGTTACCTTTAAGCTCTCTATGCACCAAATAGAAGTAGAAGTAGAAGATCACATCAAACTATGCTGCTATCTCATTTACAGCAGCGATGACACATCCCAACAAATGGCACTGTGAGGACATTATCCCACGGTACCATGCTAGTCTATCATAATGACCTGCTTCATGTACACTCAGCACCTCACTTTTTATACCTCAAAATTGAGCTGTCTTGCAACAGAAAGGGCTTGAAATTATTTTAGATCTTTCCAGGGAAATTTTGTCTTTGGTGCCACTGTGAATTAAAATAGAATTCAATAGACCTCTCTCTCTTTTATATATATATATATAGAATCTAGTCTATTGAATATTGAATTTCAAGCCCTATATATATATTATATCTCATATCAATATATTATTCAGAAATGGCCTTCACTAAAAAACATTGAAGTTTTTTAATATGCTACTCTTTAATGTGAATTGTATTTCAACAAAAACATATATAAGGATATATTAAGTGACACATTAATGATGGCTTAAAGAAAGACATATGCATGCCAGTTCATCAGATCGGGGGTTTTATGCATTTGTCACGCTGCTGGTGTAAAGTTCAAAAGGATAAATATATAGCCCTGTTTGGCAATAAAATGCTGACTTATTCACGATTCTGTACACAATATTAAATAGGTACACGTACTCAATAAACACCTATGCCAACAAGCAATGTGTGTGAGTGAGTGTTAATCATCGTGTACTTATATGCTCTTATGTACTGCATTTATCTCATCATTTTAAAAATACCACCGGCCACTTTAATCACTCCTCCCAGCACTTCCAGTGCTTCCAATGCTGGCTACAGTTCAAGTCTAATATATTCTAGAGGGAGGAGGGATAATGCCTGGCCCTCGCTGGAAGAGAGAAGGGCGATGGAGACAGAAAGCAGGATGCGTGCAAACGAGATGCAGCAGTCAGGTATTTATGATGCCGGGTAATCACCAAGGGAATTAAGTATTTAACCATGCGCATGTTATCTGAGTATGATTAACATCGTTTAGACAGATTTATCTTCTATCAACACGGACGACCCTGTAGCATGTCAAAACAGAAATGATGCTGAGCTGCCTACAATGAGGATGAACTATATCTAGGTTTTTTTTTTTCTTCAGTGTTTACAGTATAAATTAGGGGTGAAGGTTACATACAAATGCAAATATCTTACTAATACTGATATTGCATCAGAAAACCTGCAGAGTGATTTCAAATTTGTTTCTTAATCTTGGTGATATTTGCTGTTAGTGCAGCAGAAGATATCGGCTTGGCAAAATATTTTGTCAAGAAAAAAGTAACTTGTGAACAGACAGAAGCATGGCAATAATGACAACATTTTATGGTTAAGCCTTGTGTTAATGTTCTCATTTAGATAGGTGCTACTAGGCCCAATGAAATGCTCCACCAAACACACAACAAGAAGCACAACTGAATACAATTATCTCGTGTGCAATAAAGCCAACAAAAACAATCCAGCCACAACCATTAGCCGTTGTTACAGTGCACTGCGGACAGTAAGCTAGCTACCAAACAACATCACAGGCTAACGGCAAGTTAGCTAACATTATCATGCTACATGGTCGGCCACTGATACAAACAGACACGTAACATCATGTGCCCATCAAGTTACTTACACATCGAGGGGGGGAAAAAGCCAGTTCTGATTCAAGCTGGGGCACTTTGGTCGCTGCTGGAGGTATCATTCCTTCTTGGTAAATCCAGACCAGTATCGGCTTCAAGCGCAGGCTGGAGAAATATTGGCGCGGTCGGCACAAACGCCTCCGATGTAGGCGGAAAAGTTTTTTTAAAATACTTTCTCGTTCACCAGCGACCGGCATTTGAGTCGGTAATCCATATATGTCAACGCGCCTGTGCTCTATTTTTTTTTATTTATTTTTTTTTATCACTTTCTTTGTCCGAGGTGTTTTTAAGACGTTTCTTCCGTAAAGGGAACCAAGCAGGTAGCTTTAGCCCGGGAGCTGTGTACGGCGCTGCCGCCATGTTTGATGTGAGCGGTCCCCGTGCGCGCGTGGATAACAGGTGGGACTCACGTGCACTAACATACACACGCTGCCAGATCTAATACCAAGATAAAGGACAGAGACTTAGGAAGGTACACACTTCGTTTTCTACCCAGCACATCATTACTACACTGCATCTCCACAAAGCAAATAGCTGTTTGCAACATTATTGTTTGAAATCTTATTTATAGAAGTTTTAAGCACATAAATGCACTAAGACTAACAAAGGAATGGATTGAGTTCTTCTATTGGAGGAGATGTTTCTGGCTCTCACTCCAATTGTATCATCACATCACATTGTTATTTTATCCCTTTCTGCAACACAATGTGACATTATTTACCAGCCGCCCATGTTATTCAGTGAAAACAGTGCTTTTTCATAAGACTTGTTTTATGATTGGTTTAGACATTTAGCATAATACTGCAAGTGAAATTGCTCTCTAGATGCAGGACAAATCCCATTGTGATCAAACCACAAGCCTCATTTGTTTTTCTGCATTAATGTCACCTTATTTCAGTGGTGTGCAATGACTTTTACAGCTCACCCTCCACATACAGACAACAAGAGAGATTCTATCTCTTTTCTCTTGTCCTCTCTCGTGTTTTAGTACTGTGCCTTTCCAGTGTTGAAAGTCTTTCTCTGGCATCTGGCTGCACTCTGCCTCGACATCTTCACCTTTCTCCTCCCTGGCTAAGGAAATATTAGAATTATTCCTTTGCACTGCAAGTACATATAATGAATGTGTGGTATAGAGGAGAAATATCTAAAAATGTAATCATCAAAATTTTTAGCATTCATTGACAACAACACAGTCTTGTCACAGTGTAGAATCCTGTATTTTCCTGTTTCAGTATTGTTAACCTTATCCTGGCTCTTCGTCTGGGCCATAGTCAGGAAGCACATGGGAGACTTTATGTTTTGCTCCAGGGCAAAAGTTGGCAAAACCTGGTTTGGGTCTTTAGCAATTATTTACTGACAAACAGCCTACACTGCATATACATTGTTATGCTTACAGCTATAGTGCTAACATCAAATTCTCTGCTCCAGTAGCTGGCCTCGCCGTCACATACCCAATGTCTTGCTCTCACCCATTCGCTATGCACAGAATCTCATGCACTGAGCTGGGAGCTACGCTACTTATGTAACAATTTGCCATCTCAAATTTTTCATTCTTACTGCAGAGCTTGCACAACAGTAATAAATCATAATGTAATTTACTTGTTTATCTGTTGCTACAGAGGGAGAAAAAAAGCAATGGTGTAAGTAAAATTTCCACACACATCTTCACATGTGTATAATCATACATGCACAAACATCCAAAAAATGTTTGTGCAGCTTTACCCTTGCTTTACAAGCCTTTCACACCCGGTGCATAGCCACACCAACAAAAATGACAGATACAACGGCTGGTAGGCAACTAAGATTTCAGAGACAACAACTTACTGTGGCCACAGTAGGGCAGTATTGTACAAAATCAATGTAAACAGGCATTATCAGATCCTTTATGGGCCATAGGGCTGTTCTGAGATATCGAGAGATATCGCTTTCACTTGGGTATCATTCTAATTTAACAGGTCAAGTCTTTAAATGTGTCAGTGGTCCTTTGTTTGGAAGTTAAAATTTCATGAAATAAGAAAACTAAAGACGTACCTTCCGAATGCCTTCTTTTGACTCTTCAACATTATTATCCCCTCCTCCAGTGCGGTTAATCATTCGCCACATCTGGGAGTACATGGGATCTCTCTCAAAGGGGTTCATAGCTTTGGAGCGCACCTGATCATATACTGCAGAGTCCAGCACTGTACCATAAGGCAACTCTGTCTGCTTGGATAAGTCTTGTAGAGACCTAGAGGGAGAGACAAGTGGTGAGAAGTTAGTGATTCAATACAATTGCAGTCCAAGGTAAAGAACTAATAATATATTATGATTGTGAAACCAGACCCCATGCTTGTCATCCTTGCTCTCCTCCCAAGTGGTTAAAAGCAGGAGTATTCATATAAACATAAGTTTGAATTGAGCTATTACAACAGTAACTGTTTCGGGGTAATGATGTGAGATACAGATCCAAGGTGGTCAAGTAAACTTGATAAAAAAGCAACTCTGAGGCTGTGCCTGAAATCGCACTTTCAGCCTTCTACACACTCACATCACCCTGGAAGCTCAACTGTATACGTCATTCAACATTTTTGAACATACATTTAGGGCAAAATTTGCATAATACAAATCTGCTGCATCTCACAATGTGAAAAAAGACACAAACACAAAAAACACTTTGGCACATGAGTGAATAATGAACAACACTGGAGCCATTTGTGAGTCCAATGATCTGATTAAATCCCCATAACTCTGGTGCCCCTTGCTTGGTACTTTCATGTTTGCAAGAAGGGACATGGTGTTTATGAAGCCTTTGTTTCTGTCTTGGTAATTCTGAGTGATAGATGGACCTGAACTCTCCATTGACCAACAGTGGGATTTGGCAGCAAGATGTAATTGACATGGCATAAAAATGGGAACTAATGCTAGAAAACAATGGTGGAAAGCAGTTGAGACAGCATCCATTACTCAGTTCACAGTCACTCAGTTAGCTTGGATAAATGCATATAGCTGATACCTATTATACCTAGAAAGAATTGTTAATTATAAAACAACAGTGCTAGGGTTGCCTCTCAAAGAGTATGGCCACTGAGAAATGTAATGGAGAACCATTACAGGAACTAATTACTGTTTGTTTGTTAAATGGCTGTTACATACCACCCATGGATTTGAGAGACACACATTTGTGAAACAAAACATGTACACAAAAACATGTCCTGCTTAATGAAGAACAACAAGTGTACAGTATCTTACTTCATTAATTCAGCTGTAATACACCCACAAACCAGATTCAACACTGGGCACAAATCTAAGTAGGTACTGTTTGAATTATTACAAGGCTGCTCAATCAGACTACAATGTGTGAATATACGCACACACACATACAAAAAAACTAATTCTGACTTTTAATGGAAGGTCATGACTCTTGAGGTGCTCATGCTCTCCTCAACTATCTCTCTGCTCTGCTCTGGCAAAAAAGAAAAAAGAAACTTTAAAGATTTTAATGAATTTTCGTGTGGACCTGAATCTTTTATTGCTGTCAATTAATCTTTGGCCTTAATAATCTCCCCTCCCCACCGCTCCCCTGTGAATATGTACACCTGTCAGTACACACTTTGACCAGGATTCCCCCTTTGTGAATTGGTTTCACGGGGTATAACTCTAAGCTTGTTATTTAATGGTGTGTGCATGTGAGAGAGTGGGTGGAAGAGAGCTAAAGAGAGAGGGAGAAATCTGTCAAGTTTAGATTTTACTGAGACTAAAAGGGTTTACAGTGATTTCAGTGATTATAGAAACTTCATTTCATTAATGTGAAAAAAGTTTGGTTAACAGTGAAACAAGAGCGATAGGGGATAGAGATAACAGAAGAAAGTGTTTTATACAGAATGGTGTCAAATGTCCAGACAACCTCAATTTTGAGAAGAAAAGAATAATGGGGCAAAAATAAAAGTCTTCAATGGTTAATTGTCAAAATTTCTGGGTTTTAATAAAAACGTTAACTTTGGTTGTTTTCAGATTTATTATTTTGTGTGTATTGTCTCATGGAAATATGCATATATGAATTGTGTGTTTAATTGTCTTTTTGTGACTGTCTAATGTCTATGTGTGTGTGTGTTTGTGCACACTTGTGTTTCTCTCCTGTGTGTATGCTAACTCATTTTGTAACCAATTATATTTCCCCTAAGCAGCTCAATGAGCAAGCAAATGGAGTGAACAGCAGCCAAATGTATCTTATGACAAATAGTCTGTATATAAGTGTGTGTGTGTGTGTGTTTGTGTGTGTACATGTGACTAAGAGAGGGAGACATATAGAGAGAGAAAGGCTAGAGAGAAATCATTGTAATTGCATATTATTCAGAGTATATATGTGATTAATCTATGCATGTATATCTTTGTTTCTGCATATTTGGGTTTCCTTGAAAGATAATAGCATGGTAATAACATGTTTATGGACACAAATGTAGCAAAACTAAAAACTGTCTCACCTTTAAGGGGAACATAATGAAAATAAAACACAGATTGTTATTTAAGCTGTGTATTTATTCATTAACTATTTGGCTGGAACAACTTGGTTTGCCTCAGGTGTTAAGAATAGTTACTTTTTTGCTGAGAGTCAATCATTTCATTCACGGTTTAACAAGACTGTTGAATAACTGCAGACAGCAATCCAACCTTGAACAGGCAATCTATGCGGACTGAAGTCAATCAAAATCAAGTTTTCGAACTCCTAATTATTATTATTTAGTAATATTTCTTTACCTGTTTGTGATCCATGTAGTAATTTGACATTATAGCCTAGATTATTTTGTATGTATTAATATAATTCAAGAATTCTACTGCTGCAGTGAGCAAGAATTTACTATTGCATTTACTTATCTGGGAGATGATTTTGCTCAAAGCAATATGCACATGAGCTACAATCCAAGCCACAGTAGCTCAAGTCAGATTTGACTTCATTATTATTTCATGTTGTTGGTCACTATCAAGCAATATCATTACATGTTATACATTTTCTTTACTGGGTACTGTAAGCATAACATTGGACAGGCCCATTATAACCCATTTCTCACCAACAGACGGTAATAAAGTGATGGTTTGATAGTCAGCCTTGACTTCATGAGCCTTTTAAAGCTTGGGAAGCTTCTAAATAGGCAAAACCATTGAGAGACCACTTTGCTGCCTTAGCTGACCACAGGGATGCAATGCATGTGTACATACAGAAGAGTCACCTGGTGACACACACATGGACACACAAGCAAAAAAATAAATAAATAAATAAAAAACTAGATTGACTTAATTGGCAATCTTTAGCAACCATAAAATATGACATCTGCTGTGTGAGATTGGGCCAGGAAAGTAAGTATTTTATGCTCAAATACTCTGCCCGACTTTCAACCTTCCCATCCTGTCCAATTCACCCCCCCCCCAACAGCTGCTTCTTCTTTTCTCACTTTTTTTACCCCTTCAAAATCCATTTCTCATTCTGACTCATTGCCCAAACCCTTCCCCTCTCTATTTTCTCACTCCTCCACTCTCTTTTTCTGCCCTTCCTTCCGTTCTCTGTCTCCCTACCTCTGCCTCTTTTCTCCCCTTTCCCTCTTAATCCATCTCATCTTTTCTTTCACATGGTTCTTCTCTTCATTTCCACTTTATACTGTTTATACCATTTTGTCTGTCTTTGTTCGCTCGCTCTATGTTGTTCGTGCTCTTTGCCACTCTCTTTGCTGTCATCCTCCTCACTGTTTTCCTGAAGGATTCACACTGAAATTGAGGGAAAACACCCAAGCGTGAAATAGTCCAGAGAGGGTTCTGAACGCTCACTTGTTATTTCATTTCCAGGATGAAACAAGGGCATTAATACTTAAAAACCCTGTCTGTCCTGATGGCTCACTGCGACTTCACCGGCCTTCTCTGCCTTTCCTGCCTGTACATTTGCTTGCTTGCTCTCTCCCATACTAAACTAAATCACTCTTTAGATCAGTCATACAAAAATGCATTCAATCTCATCCCATCTTGCGAAATATGTTAAACAAATATTAAAAGATAAAAGTGCCACACTAATCAAGACATCATCTGCTTGTTTTTCTTGCTTGGCTCTCAGGTTATTTTGGGTGTGTTCCCTCGCACCGTTCATCCCACCACCTATCTTTGGAAGCCTAAGGCCATGTGGGTGCTGCTGTTTAGGTGGTAATTATGCCATTAATGACCCCAGAAGAGTCAACACATTAAAGATAATGCATTAAAATTTATGGAAATCCTTAATTAGCTCAATGGTTGCTGAATGAGGCGGCAAACTGAGAGGCAAAACAAGACAGGCGGAAAGAAAAAAAAACAAGATGGGTAAGACAAAAGAAAATTAGAAGAGTGATTCTTTCTTCATTTTCCAGGGCATTGGAAATAAGGACTTCAATAAAGGAAAAAATAAACCATGTGAAGATAAAAAGAATGGAGTCAAAAGTAAACCAAAGAAAAAAAGTGGAGGGGGTCTGCCAAAGAAAGAAATGAGAGAGAAAAAGACCACTACTGAGAGACAAACTGACAGAAACAAATTAAGAGACAGATAGTGATTAGATTTAGAGAAATAAACGTTGTTTATTCCAAAGCTAAGCACAATTGACTGTGGCACTGCCGGGCATAGTGGATGCTTTGGCATGCTGATTAGTCCAATGAGAGATGAGTGCTTCCTAGTGCCACCAGGAGAGAAGCTGGCAAACATATTATCACAAGTATAGATAAACAGAGGGCACAGAGCTTAGGGAAATAATGTGTGTATGTGTGTGCGTCTGTGTGTGACAGCATAGCAATGAGAGTAGAAGGCTGTGCAAGTGGCCTTGATATGTTCGCTGCAACCAGCCGGCGAGAAACATGCAAAAACACTCTCTTCTCACTTTTGTTTTGCCTCATTCTCTCTTGCTGTCTCTCTGTTCTTATCTTTCCCATCTTTACAGACACACACACACACATACACACACACACACACACACACACACACACACACACACACACACACA
>CM076667.1:19622230-19662856 GCA_038496675.1 Rachycentron canadum | reverse complement strand
CAGTCCATGTGCAAGGGGAGCTCATCAGGTTGCTCCAAGTAAAAAAAAAAAAATAAAAAAAAAAATAAGGGGGTGGGTACGTGGGTGGTTGTGTTGGAGTGGGTGGAATGTGTCACCAGTGCTGGGATTAGCTCCAGGCTATTAGGATGCAGCCGCCATGCGGATCCTCTCTGGAGGATACAGCAAAACATTCTTAGCTGCTTTAATAGTGTTCTTCATGAGCATGGCCACAGTCATGGGCCCCACACCGCCAGGCACTGGAGTGATGAAGCCTGCCTTCTGTCTCACACCTGAATATGGGCAGCAAAAGAGTGATGTTAACACCTGACACCTGAGACACTAAGTCATTCTCTGCAGAAACACACTCACGACCATTGTCCAGCCCTACCTTCAAAATCCACGTCTCCAACCAGTCTGTTCTTTCCTGTGACCGGGTCCTGCACTCTGTTTATTCCAACGTCAATCACAGCTGCTCCCTCTTTGATCATGTCCGCAGTAATGAGGTTTGGAATCCCTAGAAGTCCAGCAACACAGAGCAGTTACACAACAGATATGACTCCCTCTGTCTCCTCAACAGAGATAAGCTTTCAAACAGGGAAGTCACAGTCAAATAAAGGCAGAGTGACACAAACCTGCAGCAGCAACAATGATATCAGCGATTTTAGTGTGTTGACGAAGTTGATCCTTTGGAGTGTAACGGTGAGAAATGGTGACCGTGGCATCTCCTGCAACAAAACTAAGGTTTAGCATGTGTACTTTATCTCTATCTCCTCATATGTTATACAGTCATACACAGCAAACCCACACATTCCCTGGGACCTACCTCCGGGCCTCTCGTGGCGGCCGTCTGTATGCAATAACATGGCGATGGGCATGCCCACATTCTTGGAGCGTCCTGCAACCACAACATTCTTCCCAAGAGTAGGAATACCTGGAAGATGAGGATATTTAGTTTAGACACTTTGTTCAGCAGCATTTGAACACTTACAGTGAGGAAGTGATCTCTCATGTTACCTGTGCGTTTAATAATTTCCCAGACTCCCCAGGGTGTGGCAGGAAGCATGGTGGACTGATCCAAGCACATACGACCCACATTGACTACGTGGAAGCCGTCCACATCCTTGGTGGGGGAAACTGCATTGCAAATTGTGCGCTCGTCAATGTGGTCTGTCAGAAAATAATGAAGACACAGTTACATTCAGGAACAAATACATGTCAAACATTTAGTAGAAAACTACTCATTATCAGTTTTTTTTCTACTACACTGTTTCTGCTCCTCTGTACCTGGCAGAGGCAGTTGGACCAGCAGACCGTCCACACGGTGGTCTGTGTTGAGTTTGTAGATCAGGTCCAATAACTCCTCCTCAGTGATGTCTGAATGCTTGAGAATCGTCTCACTAGAGATTCCTGTGGGAGGTTGAAGTGAGGAAACGGCTCAGATCAAAAGGAAGCATTTGTTCTCTTGTGATTTTGTTGCAGTGTCATTGTGTTTATACGTGTGAGGACTGTGCGTGTTTTTCACTTACCAACATCAGCTGCAGCACGCGTCTTGTTCAGGACGTAGGAGTGACTGGCAGGGTTGTCTCCTACCAGAATCACACTCAGATGGGGTCTCCTGTGACCGGCTAGAACCCATTTCTCCACGTCGGACCGGGCCTCCTCTCGAATTTGCCTTGCTAGTTTCTTTCCTGAGATGACCACTGCCTCCTGCCTGAGAGTTGGTGCAAATGCAAAAACACAAGTGGACAAATAATCAGTAACTTACATATTAACAACCTGTGGGTGTGCTGTTATTCAGACATAAAAAACAAAGGCTCCATTTGTCTCTCTCAATAAGGGCTGCAGCAAATGACTTTTTCCCCTATTTTTTTCCTACTTACCATTAATTAAAGCATTTTCTTGTTTAGTATATAAACCTAAGGTGATTCATTTGCGTTTTTGAGGTTTAACCAGCAAATGTTCAGTATTTAATTTTTAAAAATTAAAAAAGTTACATCAGAAATAACTGTAACTCAACATCTTTTCAACTCATTTATTTGAGTAATAATTATAGCATGATGCTAAATCTCCTTGTTTGGGCTTTTGACACCAGACTCTTGTAATCAATCTCAAACATCCACCCCTGCAACAATTCTAGCCTCTAAAATTAGAGCCTGCACTTTTCCACCTGACTGAGCCATATGTTTGATCAGCACTTGGACTGCCAACTTAAGGAGAGCAATTTTTATGAGGACTGGTTATAACCGATGTACAGCATCCTTTACTAAAGGATCACATAGACAGGGTTGAGCTGTCTGTTATATAACAACAAATGCAGAAAACAGTCAGCTAATAACTGAAGAGTAATGAGCCATCAACGATGATGTAACGATCCCTGTCATTGTGCCACAACTAATTAAACCTCACAGAAAACAAAATGGGAAAAATGGGGTGAGGCCAAAGGGCTAGTGTACCAGGTCCCAGAGAAAATGTGTCAGTGTTAGAGAGCAGCAAACTTCTCTTTAACCTCCTATAAATGTAAATACAAAGCTGGTCTATAGTGGACAAAATCTCTTATTTCCACGACCACATATCCACGGCCAACATCAGGAGGGTCTTGTTTTTGTAGGTTTTTCTTCTTTTATTTTTGCGTTTTACTTGTAGTATTTTATTCTCCTGTACATGTTAATTGTTGCAGTGTGCATTTTAAAATAAAGCATATTAAGTTTATATGTAATGACCATGCCCCATATAAATAAAAACTAGCTTGTTGTTATCTGAGAATAATGTAGTTCTACCAGATCTAATTCATGATTACTTTAAATTTTTATTTAAATTGTAATATGTGATAATAAACCATGCGTTATGCGACGCATGCTTTAGATTATCTATCTTGTGACTCTAGGGTTGCAGATCATGTGCAGAGTCCACATGAGATTTGGGTTTTTGAGACATTAGTCCATTAGATGTATCTCAGTCATGCTGCACTCAGCACGTTTCCAATCAATATCTGCACGGGACACTGCACAGAGACGTTATCTCCCTTATTTATTAATTTTATATTTACACTTTAATTAAATCATCTCATCATCTCAATGCATTTGCACGTTATTCTCCCTGTGTAGACACCAGCACCTCGGTCTCCAGCTGAAACCTGGCTCCTCAAAGCCATAGGGTGCAAGCGATCAGACCGATTTCATCAGCCAGCCACGCTGCAGTGCTACCGGCACGACGCTGGGGGGCGCGTCTCAATGTGGCCAACTGCGGACATTTAGTGCAACACAATCAAACAAACCCACATGACTAAAGCGCACGGACCTTATGTGTAAACAGTGTATACACAATATTGGACAAAGGGGGAAATCCTCGGGTTTAGACGCGTATTCACGAGTCACACAGCTTAAGCTTCCCACAGTGGAGAGAAAAGCAGCGCGCATGTCGTGAAAGTGGCGTGAAATAAAGCCAGTATAAAGGAGGTTTCGGAGCCGGGGGGGTCAGACTCACCTCGGGACAGACGTGTGCAGTTTACAGACTTGATGCTGGGAGTGTTGGCACAGTTTCCTGAGAGTCCTGAGCGCTGCCATTGTTGCCGGCGGAGAGAAGCAGAGACACCACGGCCTATTACGAAACACACCACCACCGCCACCACCGACACCGCCCGGCTGACAGAGTGAAGGCAGCGGAGGGCGGCAGAAGAGGCTTTAAAGCCCCGCCCCCCCTCACGCACGGTGCCTGCGTCACTGTTATCGGCCACCACACCTCTTCAGCTGCACAGACACAGCACTGTAAGTTTCCACTGAACTAAAGCGGCAGGGGGGGCCGAGTGACAACCTCTTTATCTTACTTCTGATATACGAATATGACAACAACAATACTACTACTACTACTACTACTACTAATAATAATAATAATAATAATAATAATAACACCCAACTTAAAAATATAAAAACATACCCTGTCAATAACGGACAATATATACATAGTTGATATTTACATGACATTTACAGTGACCATTGGGTGATATTTACATTTACAGTTATGACAGAAGTATTACAGAAAAAATACAGAACATAGAGAAAAAGTAGACAGACTAGTTCCTGTTAGTCCCCCCCTCCCCTCCCCGGCTGCATTTTAATGTGAAATATTACCTGGATTGAAAATACTTAATCAAAGTGCATGTACCTCAGACCGTTAACAGTTACACGTGGCTTTAAAGAGAAACCCCAGAGCTTGTAAGTGTGAGTTGTCTGAGTCTGGGCTGAATTTGCCTGATAATGTGAGTTCGGCGGGTGGGAGGAGGATGATGGCTCATCTGTGATGAAGAACGACTCCCACCTCCCTGCAGGACTCCCCCACCGACCCTCTCCCTCCTCCACCCCAGGTCAACCCTCCCTGGGATTACACACATACGCCCAAATGTAAATAACCACTTTTCTTCTCATTTACTATTCATTTCCCTTTTTTTTTTTAATTTATTTTTATTTTTATTTTTTTACCCTATTTACATTTTTGCTCTGTTTTAATGAGTGTGAATTATTAAACGTGTATTGCTGTGTAGGTGCTGTAGCGGGATGCGGCCGGCAGGGGGCGCCGGTCTGCCCTCCGAGCCTCTATAGACAGAGGAAGAGTCACGGTGGGTGCAGTTCATCTCGTTAGCCTGATCCTTACGGTTAGCAGGCGGCGCTGACAAGTGATTTCGCAGCGTGTAATCGTGAAACTATTTTTCTTTACTACACCGGGATTAAGTGTCGCCGAGGCTCTTCAACGACCGTCTCGCCAAGATGAGCTTTCTGTTGTAAGTACAGTTCACAGCCGGACCCTGCGGTTAAACGTTAGCTGCGCTTCTCCGAAGTTGCACCGAGGGAAGTTAACAGTTAACGTTACCGACAACAAGTCAGCTAGTTCCCCAGTTTGGGTCACGTTTAAACCACATGTTCACACCGCCCGTCCCAGAAACATTACCCGTGTGGTTTATTTAGGTGTAGTTGTCCAGTCTAGTGGCCAACTTTAACTTTTTAACTAGGTTAGTTACGTGCTAACTTGGCTAGCCTGGTGGTAGCCCTCAATTTGTTTGCCAACTTAGATTATATTATCACATTTTACTCAGATAAGATTAGGCGTGGTGACATTTCTCATTATCCACGCAGTTTGCTGCCCCGGGAGGTTTCTAAATGTCGAGCAGTTTAATTAACTGCCCCGTTGTTTACAGTGACACAGGCGCAGTCGCGTTTCCTGTCTGTTGGTCCAAGTGGGTCGTCACCTTATTCACTTCACTTACACGACAAAGATCATACAGTCATTCCTCTGTCACACTACAGGCTACATGCCAAATGAAGGCATGTACGTGAGCGTGACAAATGACAAAATAGCATCAAGTTCATAGAAAGACTTCCTGCACGAACTAGACCGGAAGGATCATCACACGTCAAGGCCCAAGTGCAGCATCTACTTAAGAGTCATAAATATCTTCACTTGATCTGTATACAGACAGTTGCCAACCTCCACATGTGTTGATTTCTTTGCAGTGGCAGTCGCTCATCTAAGACCTTCAAGCCGAAGAAGAACATCCCAGAGGGCTCCCACCAGTACGAGCTGCTGAAACATGCTGAAGCCACACTGGGCAGTGGGAACCTGAGGCAGGCTGTCATGCTGCCAGAGGGAGAGGATCTCAATGAATGGATTGCTGTCAACAGTGAGTTAAAGTAGACTTATTATTATTATTATTATTATTATTACCTCTGGCCAATGTTAAGTTGAGCATTTGCATCACTTAGTGATATGAGTGTTAGGGTCATACGACACACGCAGCTGAGCAGTTGTTCAAAAGCTAAAGTTAGAGGCCAGTGCACCAAAAACTGAAATGTGTTGATGCGTGTAATATCAATAAAAATAGAAATAGTGCAGGCTATTTTAATGTGAAGAAAGAGTGGACATGTTTAAATGCAGCATATACAGGAAATGTTAAATGTTGTGGTATTAATACCACCAGTTCTCAGGAAAACATACATATGTTTTAGGTTGGAAAAAGCAACTGGATGCCTGGTTAAATATAATAATTTATGCTTGTAGCTAATGATCACTAAGATGCAGATCATAACCTGTTATGAATATTATTGTTTTCTTATTGTTATGAACACAATTTCTGTGGACCAAAAAAAAGACAATTTAACCGTTCTTTCAGCGGTGGACTTTTTCAACCAAATCAACATGCTGTATGGGACTATCACTGAGTTCTGCACTGAGACCAGCTGCTCTGTGATGTCTGCTGGACCAAGGTAACTGCAAACCACATTCTTGTTATGCATGCTTCTTCTTTTTGAGAACAGAACTAAACTAGGTTTTTTTAAAAAAAAAAAAAAAAAAAAAAAGGTTTCACACAGACATTTTGGCATTTCATTGTGGATCGCACAAGTATTTAGTCCCTTTGCTTCACTGGTGCAGTTGATTTTATACTATTTGTTTTCATTGTCGTGGCATCATGAACCATGATGTATTTGTAAGTTTAAATTTTTAAAAAAGTTTCAAAAGGCTTGTGAAGATGATGACTGTGACGTCTGCATTTTATTTATGCTGTTGCAAAAGGTTTGTTAGTTGCATAGCTTTTAATAGCTCAAAAATCCGAGGATGTGTTAAAGGAAATTTTTTGTCTGTATGCGTTTGCGTAATTGTAGGAAAGAAGAAGGAAATTCATGCAAGTCAGCTGAAACACGAGATGTGTCACAGTAGGCTCAAATGCTTTAAAGAACAACCAGAATTAATAAAAAACAATTTGTGGTTTAGCACAGTCATACCAGTCTTCATGCAAAACATGTTATTAAAGGCACATTCCCACAATGCAGTTCAACATGTCTTCATAATAACAAATAAGGATTTGACGCCATAATAAATGCTTTTAACCTCACAACTGGTACTGGATGAAGTTTAAATCAAAGTGGGAGCAGTTTAATTAAATTTAACTGACTAAATTTATGAAGTTTTCATTTTTGGGTCATTTAAGAGCTAGCAGGAAATGAGGGGAGAGGGAGAAGCAAGAAAGGTCCCGAGCGTGTGTTGAATTAAACAGCGGCAAAATTAGTAATAACTGAACTGAGGCTCTTTGACCTCAGGCTTTCTACGACATGACATTACATTTAAATAAAAATCACCCTGATTATAGAGTGTAGGTGATGAAACATAATTCCAACTTTAGGCTAGGTTTTGGAAATAATGCAAATAAAAGAACCAAGCTATAGATTCAGGTTTTTAATGGTTGAGATGGTTACAGTAAATGAAATAGAAATTTCTGATCTGAATGTCAAATGAGGAAAATGGGAATTAAGCTTTGCATATGGTCCCTGTAGAAGCTGTTTAGTTAGACTCTAGATTTGGCACTTCCTCAATCCTCTCTCCTGCCAAGACTGTCTACAGTCTCTAATCAGGAGGAAGAGACCAGCTTAGCTTCCTGTTGACATAGAGGATACTTTTGCATTTCCTCCTCCTGCTCTGTTTTTTAGCTCATCTATGACAAAATGGTATTTTATTCACTTATGGAAAGGCAGAATGAGAGTCATTTGTAAAGCTTTTGTCTTCATGTCTTATGCATGTTTGATGTAAACTAATGAATGAAGTCAGTTAGTGGAGGCAATTAATTGCGCTCTTTCTCTATAGATATGAGTATCACTGGGCTGACGGCACCAATATTAAGAAGCCCATTAAATGCTCTGCACCCAAGTACATCGACTACCTGATGACCTGGGTGCAGGATCAGCTGGATGATGAGACACTTTTCCCCTCTAAGATTGGTGAGTTTTGATTTTGTCGATATTTTTATTTTTTCCAATTTTAGCCAACTATTTCCCAGCAAGTAACTACATACACCCACTGTATTCAAATTGAATATTAATAGTTTAGAAACTTTTCTGTGGCTTTTGAGGATGGAGTTAGCATTTTTGTTTTGTCTCATCTGTGGTGATATGGTTGGATGATTGCCATTCAATGTGTATTTTTCTTAAGTACTTCTGTAAAATCACAGTTTAACTGGCAGAGAGACACCAAGAGCGGTGAAGGGTGACAGCAATCCTAAAACTACAGACAAGGCAAAGCGGTGTAATTTTATTTTCAGTCACCTGATTTCAGTTTAACTGATCAAGTGTCTCAAATTGAGGACAGACAGACTGTAGTGTTGCTCTGAAGTAGGGAGTGGAGGTCCAAAATAGACCACGCTCTTCTGTTGACATCAGCATTTCCCAACTCCTTCTGTCACACAGGAGTTCCCTTTCCCAAGAACTTCATGTCTGTGGCCAAAACCATCCTGAAGCGTTTGTTCAGGGTTTATGCTCACATCTACCACCAACATTTTGACTCTGTGATGCAGCTACAGGAGGAGGCCCATCTCAACACCTCCTTCAAGCACTTCATTTTCTTTGTTCAGGTATGGTCATCTGCCAAAAATATGCTCATTGATCACTTTGAAGCTGCAGACCTGACTCTGAAGGGAGAAGCTTTGCATGCTGCACTGCTTTTGTTATCATGTCTTGACAATGATCGATTACTGCAATGAAAAAAAATGCTTTCCCTTTGTTCTAATAGCAATGTAAGGTAAGTAATCGGATGAGACTTCAGATACACTGTACGTAACATTGTGGGGTAAATGATTTTATCTCATGTCTTATTTATAAAACAAAGACTGTACTTGTGAACACCTCCCACCCTCATCATTGTCAACAACGTGTTACAAAGTTCAGTGAAAACAGTCACTAAACAGGCAACGTGAAGCATAACTGAAGTTACCCCGTGAGAGAGCCAACAAAAAAAACAATCCAACCACAAGCATTAGCCCCCTCTAGCATTGCCGTGGTGTGCTCCACAGCATAGCAACATGACATCATATCAGTCACAGCTGGCTAGCCAACGTTATCATGCCCTCTGTTGAAAACAGACATGTAACATTATGTAGCCATCAAGTTATTTGTGCGTGGAGGAGAAGATAAGCCACCTCTGGGCCTTTAGCTGCTCTAGGGTTCCATATAAGAAAAGCCAGATTGGAAGTATTGGCTCCACAGCCAGACTAGGAAACAAATTCAGCCTTGGACTCATCTGCCAGGACTGGTCTGCCAGAATAACACAGACAGAGCTGATAAAGACACTGATGGAGTTATTCCTTCATGAGTAACTTGATGGGTCACCAGCAGAGTGGGATGGCTAGTCCTCCTGTGCTCTTATCTCTTTCTTCAACAGAAATACTTGATGTATGTGTGTATATGTATTTTCTTTATCTTTTAGGAGTTCAACCTTATCGACAGGCGAGAGCTTGCTCCCCTGCAGGACTTGATTGAGAAGCTTGGATCCAAGGACAGATAGACATTTCATTACTTATCTCATTTTTTAACAGTTTCCTTTTCTCCTTTGTCCCTCTTTGTGACCTCTGCTACCTCTGACTTCTAGTCTGAACTCTTAAAATCTGTGCCTTCTTCTTTTCATGTCCTGAATGTTTGTACTGTATTTTTCTTCTTTTCCTACTGTTGTCTTTTATGCTGTCTTTGAGCCTTTTTCCATTTTGCCACTCTAGATCTAAAATAGTGTAGTGAAGTAAAAATGGTTTTAACAGGACTGTGTGGTTGATGACTCTGTAAGAGCAGCCAACTGAATTTTATATCGGACCAAGGACATTTGGAAGTTAAAGTGAAAACCAACTCTTTCTCCTAAAGTATTTGTTTTTGATAGAGATTTTCTTTTTGTTAACTTGTTAGCTATTGCTATTACATTGACTGACCAACTGTCCCAATCTTAGATTTTTTTAAATGACTGTCATTAGTGTACAATGTAGACTAACAGGAAAGATAGAAATGACATGTAACAGGTCTTGGGTGGACTTTTCACCTATGGCAATACAAGGGTCAGTCTAACATGAAGGCAGGTACAAAAATTCATAGAATAAAGCAAGTGCTGTGACACAAGCTGGTTATTACAGTGGGTGGTCACAGACTTTTAGACCCCACTGGATATGTGATATCCCACATATGTTGACGTGTCTGAGTGACATGCTCTTTGACACAATTACAGGTTAAGAGATAATTGTGAGTTGTCTTTGTTCTTGCCCCACATAAATACCACCACCAACTACCATTATAGCTATTTTAATTTGGTCATGTGATATTGTTTTTTGCACATTTTTTTTGGCTATTTTCTTAATTAAAATAGTAAAATGCAAGATAAAGTGCTTACAATGATGTTTTTAATCTGCTTTATATTATTAATAGACACTTAAAGCTTGTATGATGACTCTATAATGGAGTTGCATAGTAGTAGTAATAATCCTATCAACAACAAAAATAGTCTAATGTGAATTTTTAGTTTTACTGTCATTCTAGTTCATTTCTGTTGTGCCGATTAATTGTGGAACTCTTCACATTTGTTCTTTCAATGCTGGTACTAATTATTATTATTTTTATTTTTTTTAACCAAATATTTTCCCCCTGGATTGGAAAATGGAATAACTATTGCACCTGTGAGCAAGATTAAGGAATGCGTGACCTGAGATGTATGTAGTTTTTCGACATAAGCCTTTATTAGTATTGGTTCATGTATTATTATCATGGTCATTTCCTTTGCTTAACTCAGGCTCCAACAGCAGGACTGTGTTTACTGCCATCCTTTTAAAAACAGATGCAGCTAGGATTTCTGATGAATGTCTTGTTTGGCAAAGTTTGAACAAGGGAATTGGTCCATAACCTATTTCATGTTATGTCTAAATTCATATCAGACAATCATGTTACCAATTAAGAGCTGTTAGATAACTTTAAAGCATCACCAGGAACTAACTAATGGAAATAGGTGCATTGGTGTTTTTTTTTTGTTTGTTTGTTTTTTTTTTTTAAATTTACAATTTTTTCAGAAAGATTGTTCCCGTGCGACTTATCCACTTTTAGGCCCTCAAGTTGCTTGGTTAAAAAATATGTTACTCTTCTATGGGCATATCGATATATTTTGCAAGACTGATCTATTTTACAGATTTTATTTGAATATATAATTAGTCCTTTCTTTCAGTTTATTCACATTTTTGAAGTGTTTTGTGTTTTCTCACAATTTTGTTTTTAAACATTTGACATAGTTACATTTCATATTACATTAAGATAAATTGTTGACACAACTTTTTCTGATAAGGAACAAGGGCTCTGAAATGAATTAAAAGTTTTATATATTTACGATAATGGTTCAATTGTGTCTGTCTGTCTTGGAGAAGGTGCAGGGATGTATATACTGCGTCCAAACATTTGCTGTAAATAATATCAGTGTTTTATTTGAACAAACCTGTGCCTTACAAAAAATGAAAATGCCTGACATTGACAGTATTGGTATATCAAAAACTCAATAAACACTGAAAGGACAATACTGCGTTGACTTTAATTTCGCACATACTGACTCAAAGTCTTCAACACTGCAGGCTTGGAAACATAAAAGCAGATTATGTGTTTATATTTATATTATATACTTCATGAACATTGGTGCAGAAGGTTAATGCTGTTATTAAAGTTAACGAACAGTATATTTTATAGTGTTTATATTACACATATTTTTGAGCAATCCAAATGTTAGGTCGTGTTAACCCGGGACATTTTTACAGGCGCACGCTGTTTAACCAATCAGATTCGAGCCTGGATGCCCCTGGTATACTGCTTGCCCTGAATTTGGTCTTGCGGTCATCTTTAGCCCGCAATCTCTGCCACATTGACACCTCCTATGGATTCACATTAATCTTCATTTAGCGTGTTTACACGAAGTGCAGTATTATACGTCGCTGTAGGATTTGGTTTGGCCGTGTCAATGTTACAGTAGGTGTAGTGGGACGTGCGTAGACAGCCTGCGAGACTAAACGCGGGGCAGCGTGATCAGACCAAGGGGGAAATAGCGAAGTGTTTTTCAGACTAGCTTCAACTATTTAGCTGCCGTCTCCGAGCTGCTTTTTGGTCAAACATTCAGAGGTGAATTAACTGACGAACGATTATATGCATTTTGCCCCGACCCGGTGTCAGAAAACCCAAAAAACCCAGCGTTATATTGTCTTCGTGGCTCGGCTACTTTTTAAGAGCGTAAAGAGTTAGTTAGCTAGCGTCAAGCGCTACTTATTTAAAGCTAAGCTAGGTAGCTAGCTAAAGCAATCACATCTGACGTTGTCCAGCCTTTTTGAGGTGGTTCAAGATGCTTGTTGATTAATGTTGTCGGGGGATATCCTCGCTAATCCAGGCTGTCGCTGTCAGATGACATTTACTGCTGCCTTGAAACACTCGATGAGAAAATCGGAAGAGCTTCATTTGCTAACGAGGGTGGTCGCTACTTGTACTCTTTAAATTAGCCATGATGATTCACTCAGGACTATTTTTAAACAAGGACAGTGGGCAGGTGTAAGATCCAGGACAGTTAACTTGATGCCACAGAACTCAAACATCATTTATTGCAGCTGTAGCTATAAACACTGCATGTTTACCTGTTAAAAACAGCTAAGAAAACAGACCGAGTCAACCGAGATGGTTTGTGTTATTGATAACTAACCTTACACTTTGTCCTCAGGCTATGGTAAAGCCATGGCAGATGAAAATACACAGTTCTGTGGCAATTGGTAAGTAAGAAAATGTAAGCAAGTAAGTGATCAATCAGTTTGATGATGTGGTGAAAACAGCTCGCGATGGTTTATCTCTTTTTTTTTTTTCCTTTTTTTTTACTTTTTAGCAAACATGACATTCCAGAGGCTAATTTCACGACCCATGAGATCCACTGTCAAAGAAACATCGCCCTGTGTGGTGTGTGTCAGGAGCCAGTGCCCCGGTCAGATCTGAAGGAACACATGCAACAGGAGCATACACAGGTAAAATCTGGACAGCAGCATTAGAGGCTTTCACATAATACAGAAGATGTAGGCTGCTTTTAATGGCTGATGCAAAAGTGGGAAAATGTGCTCATCCATTTAACTTAAATCATTGGTGAATCTGTCTCAAACCTAGAAACCAGTAAACTGTGAATATAATGTGTAACCCTCATGATAATGCTGTTTGCGGAACCAGTAGATTCAGTGGAAGGAACTCTTATGTTCTGTAAATCTTTCACTCTGTCATATATTAATTTTCTACACCAGGACGCCTCATTGTGCAGCATTGTTGATTGAACAAACACATTTGTTTTTTTGCATAAAGTGTATGTATTGTGAATATCAGCTGCTGATCTTGTTTGCAGTGTTCCCTAACTTATACCAAATTCACACTTGCTAATGCAGCCTCTGTGAATTTAAAAAATCAGATCACCTACTTTGGTCACTATTGACCTCAGAGCCTCACCCTAAACCAAATGACTAACCATAAAGCGATGCCAAAGTGAAACAGGACAGTAATAAAGTCAGTTTTTTAACTTTCATTTTAGATTACATGCAAGTGCGGTTTGAAGATTGAGAAGAACCATATTGACATCCATCAGGTATTTCTGAAAAACATTTTCTTTCCCTATGTATAACAGATTTTACCATCTTGATTTAATACTTTCATTGTATTTCTTCACGATTGTTGTCTCATGCAGAGCTCCGAATGTTCTCAGCGGCTGGTCCCATGTCAGTACTGTGAACTGGAGATTGTTTTCAGTCAGTCCAAGGAGCATGAGGATTATTGTGGTACGCGCACTGAGCCCTGCCCACATTGCAAATGCAATGTAATGCTGAGGGAGCAAGCTGTGCATCCAGTCTTATGTGGAAGCCTCACACCGCCCCAAGAGAGGAACAACAGTAGGATGAGTCGCAGTCCAGTAGAACCACAGTCTCCAGGGGCATGGTTTGAAGCCCACTCCATCCGAAACATCATAAAAGCCCAAGAAAGAGGCTCCAAGAATAACAACATCAGTGCAGCAGAACATCAGGCTTTTCCCCGTGCAGTTGATCCCAGGGTTTTTAACACTTCAAGGGGACCTCAAAGCTCAGGAGACTGGAAGAATACGTCACAGAGCAATTCAGCCTTTAGTCACTGTGAGTTTTATTAAATGTCTTTGGAAGTAAGCCTACAAAGCTATTATTGGCCCAAAATATATTGGTGTATTTCTAAAGAAGTGTAACAGCAATCTAAAGGTGCCCTATGGAGTTTTCATGTTAACAAAAAAGTTATGTCCAGTATCCTTCACATATCTTAACACATGCATTTTGGCATCCATCTTTGGTTGCTGGAAGTCCCTTTCTTTTACTGTTATGCTTCTCTTCTGTACATGTGACTGTCACACACATACACACTATTGAAATAGTGGACTAGTGTGAAACCAGCAGCAAGAATGTATCAATGTCACCTGCATCCTTGTGTCAGTGCACAATCCAAATAATACAGGGACCCACTTGTAAAACCATCGCTCCATAGCACTACTTATGGTCAGGAACTGACCTCCTCTATAACATCCCCAAAATTACTTGACATAATATTTACACCTTTCCTGTAGAGTCTGTAACACAAAAATATATCAGACTGTAAATGTGATTGTCAACGTTGCCTTGATGTAAATGTTATATTGGCAGGGGACATGTAGATGCCCCTGAAAATGATCTTTTATCAATATTAATTTAGAGAGAGTTTGCTTTACAAGGGGGGAATCTAACCTTGAATTTGGAAGATTTTTTTTTTTTTTTTTAAATCTAATGGGGTCACAAAAATATTTCTCTTTTTCCATTGCCTTAGCTTACAGACCAAGTTGCTGCTATCAATTCTACCTGTGTGTTTATATGTCTTTGTAATTCTTTTTTCTTTTAGTGCTGAGTCAGAGTCATTTTCTGAATAGCAGCAGTAGCAGCAGTGCATGGCCTCACGGAGGTCAGACACATGATGAGGATTCATCAGGCCTGGACTACATGTTGGCTCTCAGCCTGCAGAGTGATGGGGAATCAGGAGCTGGAGATGTAGAGGGCAACCTGTGGAGTGATATCTGGGACCACAAGATTGGAAAGACACCTAACACCTATGTAAACTCTCCATTCTCTCCACCCAACAACAACTACCAAAACTTAACCACAGGCACAAGCACAAGTGCAGTCCAAGACCACGATCAAACAGGTAAGTAAGTGTCGATTAGATTAGTTAAGTTATTCTATTGTCAGGTTGTTAATGGTTTAATTGTTTTTATAGATATCATGCTGCCTTGTGAGTTCTGTGAAGAGCTGTTTCCAGAAGAGGACCTCATTTTGCATCAGGTTTGATATGCAATTTCAATTATTTGGTTGCTCCAGACAGTAGATTCTCTGCTTTCAAGGATAGTTGAGGCTTTACGATTGCCCTGTCAAATGAATAAAGTAAATCTGTGAAATGCTCAGAGCCCGTCAGATAACACATAGCATGCAAATACTTTTCTTTATCTCTGTTTCATCCAATTCACAGTCTAGTTGCAACCTTTGCCTGTTGGAACATGTGATCCTCATTTTCATCTAGGAAGCAGACACTGATCTGATTTTAAGCAGATTGAACATAGACTTCAATCATCTGTATACTTTCTTTTCTTTGTTTCAGACTGGGTGCAGCCCTGCCTCTGCTTTTGCATCTTTCAGCAAGCAGCCGTCCTCTCCACCTAAAGTTGACAGGATGAGCAGGAATACTTCAGGGCTGATGCACAGCTTCCCTGACACGCTAGCTTCCAATATCCCCACTTTCCCTCGGTCTGTCTCCCCAGCCTCTTACAGTCCTCCAGCCAGTCCACTAGAGGGCGATGTGGTCATTCCATGTGAATTCTGTGGCGTCGCTCTAGAAGAGGCCGTCCTCTTTCACCACCAGGTAGATTGCCAGTGACAAAATATTAGAGTGAGACGAAAAAATAAATGGACAGACATGCAATTTCATATTTTTGGCATGTTTTGTGACATTTAACCCTAACACCAAACCTTTTACCTCTAGGACAAATGTGATATGCGCCCTCAGACTGCCCATCCACTTAATAATCTAACTAAAACATCTGTCAGAAAACCAGTGAGCCCTGCTAAAGACTCCTTTGGCCAGATGTCTCCAGATTTTCAGAGGAGAATAAAGCACCAAGGTAATGTATGAAATGTTTTGAGAATTTCAAAATATACACTGTTTTTTATATTAATATTACAAACTGTACATATTCTATGTTTCATTCATTAGTTTAATGTGACAATCTTGTGTCATGTAAACTGTAGCTCCCATTAGCCTGGTTACAGAGCTCTGAATTGCTGGTTGTATTTGTCCAACAGTTGTTGAAGTAACTCTTTGGCAATTTTTGAAGCTGTCGTGGTGTTTTTGATAAAATGATTACATTATTATATTGAAATGTTAATTATACTTAGATTTCACATGATTGTAAATAGATAGAGATGGAGAGATAATATATATATATAATAGCATCCAATTCAAAACCACACTAAAGGTACAACATGTCAACACTTTAGCAAACACTAAACATATAACATAAGTTCATGAAGTGATTATTGTTGCAGGGTTTTTGCTCTGGTTGCTGAGTCTGTATGTGTTAACACATTGTATATGCTGTCCATATACAGCTGACTTCTTGGATGAGGACTTTGAATTTGACAGACACACCTCACCAGGAAAAAACCCAAGAGAATGGCAGAGAGGCTACATTGGACTACCAAGTCAAAGGAAGATGCCCAACTGTGATGTTTCTGGGAAAAACAAATCTCAGCAAGGCAGGGAGGCAGAGGGAGCGCACTCATCTTTCTGTGACCCTGACAAGTCATGCTCTGCATCTCTAAAGGGGTAAAGGCAATGATCAAGTCCTATAGGACACTTGAGTTTTATAATATAATATCATATATTGCTCATATTCTTATTTGATTCTTTCCACCAGACCTCATCCACCAGAAAACAAAGAAGGGAGAGTGAACAGAAGTAATCCACTGACAAAGGTACACAATGCAACACAGAAATAAATACCTAGCAAGATGCTTCTGCATCTACTCAATCTTTAATATGAAAATGAACACATAGTATGATTTTGTGTGTAGCTGGAGGAGGAATAGGTGCAGCACTTATTGTAATGCAAGTGTTAAAGTGCTTCTCTTGGGATTGGCCAGCAAACATTTCTGTAACACCTTGTGTTTTCTGGACAAAAGGAGTGTGGATTTTTTCCAACATTATTTGCATCTGTAAAATTGAAAAGATTTCAATTGCATTTTTTTCCCCTTATTTACAGTTCCCCAAGAAACAGAATGAAGAACAGGAGGAAGAGTGAGAGCAGGAACATGTGGAGAAATAGTAAAACCAAATCTCCTTCTCTGCTTGACACTTATCTATTTGCACACTTTTGAAAAAAAAAAACATACATATCTGATAAGTGCCTGTGTGAGTATTGGTATCTCGGTTTTATTAAAGCAAGTAATTAGTTTATTCATGCATATTCTGCTTTGTTTGAAATGTTTAAGTATGTATAACATGTAGCCTTAACAGATAAGTTATTAATTGAATTTTCTTCAAACTAAATTTGATTAGATTTTTTTTTTTTTTCTTAAACTGTACAAGTCATGTCATGGCTCATTAAGAAGACTGATAACATTGTACACAGACAAATGACTTTGTTTGTGTGCATTTGTCTAACTTAATATGGTTATTTCAGCCAAGGACATTTTGTTTTTACCTGTTTGCCAGTTCTTTCAGGGCATTACTCAATGGTCCTAATTGGTGTCTGCATCTTTATGTAACCTAAAGCACTTTGATAGGCTATTTTGTTAAAAAAAAAAAAGGGCTTTAGGAACAGATTTGATAAATTTGTGACCAAGAAAAAATGAACTGTATTATTGATCTGCCTTTTTATATTGTTGAAGATTTGTCTTAAATACTCTTCAGTAATATTTTGAATTCTTTTTTTCATCTATAAAACTATATACATGGTATTATGACAAGATGGCTTTTGAAGCAGTGCCCCCTGTCCCCTCAACCTTCTTTTAAGTAGTGTGAAAAAGTTGTTCCTCCAAATATGATTTAAGATTCATAACATGTTTTGTGGGTAACATAGGTTCCACTTAAGGAATACATATAAAATAGGCAACCTTGTGCAACAAATGGTCGATCCTGCAAATTTACCTTTTAACCATAGACAATGTTAGCACATTTTCCTAATTAATATCTGATCAACTAGCCCAAGTGGAGAACAGAAACTAATAAGTGGAATCACCTGGTGTGGTGTTAAGTTGGATTTTGGGGCACTCGTAGCTGACTATTGCTGTTTAAGTACAACTGTCTCCTCTTTGTCTTGTGTGGTTATTAAATATTTTAATGAGGATATTCATTGTTTCATGGCTCCGGTTTTTGTATTCTGTTGATAGTGTGTCATGCCTCTTTATGTGAATATTTTGTTTTGACTGTTGGATTTTCAGCAGTTTGCTAATTGCATTGCAGTCTGCAACTTGGTCATCATTGCAGTGTTTTGAGATTACAAGTCAGTTAAAACTCAAATCTGAAAGAATTTAGTTAATTACACACAAATATTTCTATTAAATATTTTTATAGCAGAAAGCTGCACTTTAACAGTAGTGCCTTAGACAGGAGAATGGGAAAGAAAAAGACTGTTAAAGTAGGAAAATATGAGTAATGCACAAAGTGTAATATATGGTGGAGCATTAGTACTTGAGAAAATATGTACCTACTCTAATGTTGAAGTAAATAGATTTGTTGCTAAATATAATAGATTAAGTACCAAGTATTTCTCCACTAGAATTTTATTCTTAGACACATTGATAAGGATTTGAAGCAGCATTAAGACCCTTATTGGGAAGTAAAATTTATAATATGTTCAGTCATTTGCAGGCAGCGGATTATGAATGTTGACATATCGCCTTTCAAGTAACAGCAAATGTTTTTGCATCCAGTATTTATTGAGCAACATTAGCATTCATTTGGAGCTGTGTTTTGGGCATATGATAAATGTAGGTTGAATATTCACTCTCCTTTAGCTCTGCTTTTGGTCTCTACCAACTCAGGAGGGAAATGTCTGGGTCTTAAGCTGCTAAATGCTTCATTATGTTCATTAGCTCATTGCTAGCTTTGTCTGGCATTTGGTGCTGTGCAGGGTAAGTACAGTGGTTTTTTTTTTACTGCATCAGCTGCCAGATGTTACTGAAAGTGATGAGAACCGCTACAACCGATCCTTTTTAAATTGTCACATTATTTTGACATTTCATGTTTGAGAAATTCAAGACGAAGTAAATTTTCATTTATATAATGCCAGTTCACAACACAAGTTACGTCAAGGTACTTTCCAAATATAGCAGGTCTACACCTTCTTGACATGAAATTATTTACAGAGATCCAACAATCACCACCAAGAGCAAGCACTTAGCAACAGTGCCAAGAAAAAACTTGCCACTGCAACAAAATTTAAGAGTTAGAAACCTCAAACAGAACCAGACCCTGGGTTGGCAGCCATCTGCCTTAATTGAAAGAGGGATCATTGTTAAAAATGGTTTCTAAAACAGATTTGAACTACCTATGTTTTGTCAATTTGTTAGGAACACACTTTGAATTGTATTTGACTTGTTTGAAAGGCACGATTTATATAAAGTTTCATAGATTAATGTAAAATGTTTTAGTAATTGGACAAAGCAGAGGCAGGAGAACAGACCTTGAACATCCAAGAATATTGGTTGTTACTGGGGATTTGGGGATCACATAGGGACCAAGTGGCAACCCACAGTGACGTTTTGATGTTGGCTATCTGAAACCAGAAGAAAACATATTTGGAGGAGGTGAAGCTGAGGAGGAGTGAGGGGTGGATCTGTCCTGCTCTCCGGCAGGTCACCATTTGTTGTACAACCTGTCAATCACACAGTAGCCACACCCTAATCCAATGATCCACTTTCCTCTAAATGTGACCATACTTTTAAAAAAATAGTGCGCATTGTGTCGTATGGAAGAACATTTGAAAATAGCGATTAAGACCATTAAATCATTGCGATAAAGTTGACTAAGGCAATAAATTAAATGAGAAGCAGGAGCATTTTCCAATAGACTTCAATACAAACAGTTTACAACCAGTGCAGTCGCCCCCTGATGGTCATTAGACAAAATACAGACTGTCTATTTTTAAATACAGGCCATGAGAGGAACAAAAAGTGGCACTAACCACCCCCCATACATGGCTGCTGTTTCCGTGTCTTCCCACAGAGGGGCGCGCTTTGAATGAAGTCCGGGAGAAGCCGGGGGACGGAGAGGGGCGGGGACTGCACCTTTGAGTGGGAATCCTGGGTTCAAAAAGCTGCCAACGTCCCATCGGAAGAGCGTGTTTTCACCGCAACTCAGGAGACGACAAAAGAAATATGTCCCCCGTCGGCCGGACAGGGGCTTATCTTCACTGACCCGCACCGAGCTTCTGCCTTTGAGGACTGAGACCAGTGAAGGAGGAAAAAAAAAAAAAGAATAAAATAAAATAAAAGACACAACAGAAAACAGCGGACAAGTCGTGCAGGTGGTTCTCGTTGTTGCCCGGATCACAGCCAGACTCCGCGCCCGGACCGGACCGTCTCACCTGGGCCCGCACAGTCACTAACATGTCCCTGGAGAGTTACTCGGCGCTGGATGAGTCCGCCCTCCGGGCCTTGGTGAGTGGATGACCGGGGATGCTCTCACCGGTACCTGCCTGGAAAACGCCAGGGGAGGTTATAATAACATATAAAGTCGCAGGGACTCAGTTTATCTTTAGTTTTCATAACATTGTTCCTGTACATCATTTGAATTGTATGAGACTGGTGGCTTCCTTTACATGAGGGTTAATGTCTGTCTGTACCACTACAGGTTGTTACTGTGGTGAAACATGTAACTTCAACACACACTTACAGGGCTTCTCCTTGTTTTCCCGCACCTTCACAGACCTATGTACATTTTTAGTGTAGCCCTGAAACAAGAAGCAAATAAAGTCGATTGGTTGATTAGTCAAATGCCATGAAATAACCAGTAACTATTTTAATAACTGAACAGCCATTTGTCTCATTTCATTGTTTTTTTTTTGTTTGTTTTTTTTTTTGACATTTGATGAAGTCACCTTGGTCCTGAGGAATTTGGAAGAATTATTTTTTTTTCTTCATTAAAAAAAAAAAAAGTATTTATTTTTATTATTTTTTTCTAGAATCATCAATTTAGTGATGAAGGTTACATTAGGCAGATTAAAGGACAATGAAAGAAACAGTTTCATATTGAGTGAAGGTCGTCATTGCAGTCGTTCAACCCTGTGATCAAACAGACTTGTTTGGTCTTTGTGATTGTAAACTAGTTTTAAAACCAGTTGTTTTATCTTTATCAAATCAAATTGCCAACAATTTTGATAATCAGCTTGTTTTCTTTTTTTTTTCGGTTCATGTTATGATAAAACAAAATCTCTGGCACTGGACTGGCAATTGAGAAAACGAGTTAAAGATGTCACTCTGGGAAGTTTCAATTCGCATTTTACTATTTTCTGACACTTTAGACATAAAAAAAAACATTTAACGCAATAAACCATTTAGAGACTGAGCCATAAAGAAATAGACAATAGTTAGTTTCAGTCTCGTCTTCATCTATACAGAAAAAAGCTGACTCAAGCGCATGTGTTGTTTTGGTGCGATTCCTTATGATGACGCTCACCAGACATAGGTCTATTACAATATAGTTCAAGTGATATTCATTTACCTCACTGATACACTGTGTTATGTTTCAACCATTACTGAAGGGTGAGAAACAAATCAGCTCTGATAAAGTGGACATGTATGAAACCACTTCCTGGTTCACAGTCACATTAGTCATGTCCAAATGATTTCATGAGGCAGAGGAAAGTGAGACAGTTGTCTGTGAGACATATATCATTGCACCTGTAAGACAGACACATTTACAAGGATGTTTACATGAGTCAGGCTGTCCTCGGTTACACATACGCAACAGTCATACATGAAACATCTGAGTCAAAGTTTTCATATTAATTAGTCAGAATATGCACTAATATACTGAAACACTGGTTTTCAGCTCATTGTTTATTCTCTCTTAGCACTGTGGTATGGGGCTGTATGTTGATTTTAAGTGTTGGCTTAGTAACATGTAATCACAGTGATGTTGTTGAGCAGCCGTCAGATTACACTTATGATAATGACGTCTAAAGTCATCATCCTCAATAGCTGTTTTCCTAAAGTCATAAAACATTTTGATTTCTGTCCTTAAAGATCAGTGAACCTGACAAGACAAGGCTGTTATCTTTGGATCCAGGCAGGGCTTCAGTGTTGTGAATGTTTTGTTGTCCTGTCTGATGCTATTTCAGCTATATCCATATTTTTCCCATAGTCTGGGATCATTTGGCTAAGAGCTACAGTCCCTGTCTTCCCATAAATCACTTAAAGGACAAACTTACCACAAGACAAGCGACATTATCACAGTAGTATGTTTCAGTGTAATCATTTACTTTTACTGGCACATTGGTGGCTTTAATCAGTCAATTAATGAGTTTATTTATAGAGGGACAGGGTAGGAAAGACTCTGAATGGCCACAACAGATTTTGAGAAGAGGAAATAATGAGGAAACCTGAAGCTTCAAATGCATTTTTTTTACTTATTTTTGCATTAATACCATCACATTTAACGACAGCTCACTGTTATCAGAGACACTGAGCTCATCTGAACCTCGCTGCATGGCCGTATCCTGCGGGAGCGTGCTGTCAGAGCGACATCTCGTCCCCACAGTTGCAGCAGCATCGTGCAGACGTTGGATTTTGTGGGGGTTTATCTTCTTGTGACACTGACTCTAACCATTAGTGTGCCTGACTTGAGATGCCTCATCACCACTGTGCTGCTTTCATGTAGCTGAGCATCTTCCCCTCGGTTTTTATCCCCCAGATGTGACCACCGGGCTATAAGGTCACCAAAATCCCACATTTTCACTGATGATGTTTGTGGTGACTGGAGTGGGGTTTTCCACAATCAACTGAGTTTCAAAGGAAACAAACTGTGATGAAACTGACTGCTCAGGGGAGAGTTTCATGTGGGGCTGTGATGGAATTTAAATCCTGCTCCACAGAGACATGAACGGCGCCTTCTGTGTTTAGTTTTTATGAAATGTAACTCTCTATTCTTTGCTGTTTTTATGAATGTGCTGTGAATAAAAAAAAAAATGGTTTTATAGGATGGGATGTGAGAAAGAGATGATGGACATCTGGCTTAATTAACCTTGCAGTAAACTGGTCGAGGAGCTGCTATTAAACAACAGTTAGACAACGAAACACAAACTCCAGGCCTCTGTTGTACTTAATGAACTAAACAGTCAGAAGGTCATATGGCGGCCTCTTGAACGACACTAATCCCGTCTCTACACTTCTATTCAAAGCCCAGGCTGCCTTTTATATTGCTCATTTAATCCCCTCCATGGCAACCAAGAGAAGCATTTTTCCTTTCTCTTGGCCACCACAATTATTTAAATATCCACAAAAATAATCAGTTGGTGTCCCAGTTTCTGTGAGAGAGGAGCTGGGTGGACATTTGCTGCGGGTCATGTGTCTGAATGGTGCTTAAGATCTGTGGACACAAACAGCCGGCGCGGCCAGTTGGAGAAAAGCTCTTTCTAACACCACTCCATCCATAGATTTAATCAAGTGACTGCTGGCTCTCAGGGTGATCATTATCAGTTATTACTGCAGCACTGAAGTGAGTCAAACCTGTAGTACAAGCAGGTCTACAGGTGTCTGTCGGTGTTGTTGTTGCAGTTGTGCACCTGTCTGCTGATCTCCTGCCTACTTATCTAGGAATCAGGTTTGACTGTGGCATCTGTCGGCCCTTCTAATTATCTCTGAAAACCTTTGGCTGCTCTGTAGCATTTTAACGTGTTCATAGTGTCAGTGTTTGCATTAAATCTTGTTGTCTTTTTAAGGTTTGTAGTTTGCACAAGTGACCGACTTTTCAGTCCTTGGCGCCTGCTGGGCTGATTTCACATGCTAGATGTCTTGTGTAATGATTTGTAACTGGTCTTGCCAGCTCTGTGACCGTCCTCTCTTCCTGGTGAACCAGAAGCATTCACACATGTTTAAAATAGGGCAATTTCACTCAGAGGTCCGGCCCCGGTGATATATGGGGCCCCTGGGGATTGGTTTTATAGCTCCCTGGATGCTTTGTGCGTTGACAAGGGTTCAATGGTTACAGTCGAAGAGGAAGAATAGATTTGTTTTGTAGACTCTCTGCACGGTCCCCAGGTTCTCTTTATTCCCCTGAGGTAGATCCAAAATGTCAGCCTCCATCATCAGGAATGAATAAATCAGAAAAATTACGCTGCATTATAAAACTGTCATCTGGGACATTTTTAGATATATGTCCAGTGTGTTTTTATTTTGTCTGATCTGCAAAGTAAAAGGTGTTAGCAGCTGTATTTGTTTAAGAATGTCTTTTTTTGTTTGTTTTGGTCACATTTTGTTCTCTCAGCAGTGATGAAAACCATTTTTCTTTCTGCAATGTTTTCTAACAACTTGCAGATACAAGCTGTTGCATGTAGCAGATCTTCCCTTGAGTGCAGCTCCACAACTTCTTGCTAAATCCACACAAAGAAAGAGTCTCAAGTGTTTTATGCCCCTGAACCATTGATAACACCTGCTGCTGGGTTTGTGCTGGCGGTTAGTACTTTTGACCTCAGGATGTTTACAGGGTGTTTTTTTGTCTCCCTTGCCTGGAGTGGGGAAAAAAAAACTCATGTTAGGTCTCTAAACTACAAGCACATGGCTCACAGCGCACACCTGATTTTTTTTTTTTTTTTTTTTTTTTTTTTTTTTCCCCAACTCCCCCATGGAGCCTTTCATCTTTCTCACAGGTATTTACGCCCTTGACATTTTGTACAAAGCATTTCCCGTATGATTTTCCAAGATGTCAGTGGGGAGATAATGAAGAGGAGCTGTGAGCAGTTTTCCCTCTCTAAACTGGCTCAGTAGGCCTTATCTGCACTGTTGCAGTGACAGTTTACTTACTATATGTAGACTTTAGCCTCTGACAATGAATATCCAAACACACGGCCAGGGAGCAAAGAGATAATACGTCACTTGTTATTGTTTGATAAAGCAGGAAACTTTTGTTGCTGGATAGTGCTATAAATAGCCTAATATTTTGGCTCTCAGAGGATGAGAAAAGAAAAGCTGAAGTGAACTCTGAGATGATGAGCATAAAAAGTCCACCAGAGTCTATTTTTGGTCTTTGGCCTTTAAGTAGTTTGTTGCTGTGGAACAATAATTTAGACTGAAGTAAACTGTAACACAGTTTAACACAACTTCAGAGGTTTCTAAACATTTACTCATCTCGTGTTGTATTTCATTATTAAAGTGGATCCTTGATATTGTTCTGTTGTATAGTTTGGAAACATAAGCTGCAATTTTAAATATGAGGAGCATTATTTTATTATTAAACACAGATACCAGAGGCTGTTTTGACCATTTAAAATGTCAGAAGCATTGTAAGTAGCACTGAAAGAGGTTGATTCCGCTTGTGTCAGTGTTGTAATGAGATTACATGCTTATAGTAAGTGAATTAACATTTTGTCTCTGTGCATTAACCTGTGTAAACAGGCTGTAAACCACATACTGTCCATTACTGTTCATGCTCTTTGTGTGTGACTCCTGCAGTCCTGTGGTGAGGCAATACATGGAAAATGTCATACCTCATTTTTCGTGACGTTGACTGTTGAACAAATGGGCCAACAACACTTTAGGCCAACGTGATGCTTAATTTCCTGGAGTTTTATGGAAATCGATCAGAGGCAAAAATATACTGTGCATGACATAATGATGATTCATGAGTTTAACACCACCTGTACACTGCTCACTATAATTTTAATCATGCCGGTTTAATCAAGTGGGAAATAACACATGATGTGTGAATCATGTGTCAGCCACAGAATGATGTTAAAGTTTAGTCAAAAAATGCAGTCAGTGGTTAGATACTGAGCATGAACCAGCACAGCCAACCTCTGGTTAAAGAGGGACACAACAGAGTTACATGAGCTGTTATCTGTGCTGCATAGATTCAATAAGTATGATATGTTGAAAAATGGGGCTGTCAACTGAGGAGTGAACCAGTTTGTTGTCCAAGCTGCTAATGTCTTCTCATCTGTCTGGTAAGTGATCCAGCATAGAGGTCTCTGTGTCCATCTGTCTGGATCAACACCCTGCCAAATGGGAAAGGTCTGGATAAGAGATTTGAAGGTGTGTTTTCTTTCTTCTCTTCTGTCTCCTTCACCACCAAACACAGTTTGAGTTTCAGTGCTTTAGAGTTTTTAAGAGAGTTTTCTTCTTTTTATTTTTTTGATGATAGATGCTTCAAGCTGCAAGCATTTAGACTGTTTTCCAGGTGTTTTGGACTGAGAAGAAACACTAACCAGATGTGTACAATCTCCTTTGACTACCGTTGTAATGGTCTCCATGCCTAATCTACTATGTCCCAATACAAGCTGACTTTTCACATGGCCTTCAGCTCTACAAGAGCTCATTGTATTAAAGAGGATTTGAAGATGAAATTGAAGATTCTCTGACTTTTGCACACTTGAATGCAAAATCTGGTTAACGTCAACTTAAGATCATCTTAAGGTGAATTGAGGAAGCTGTGTTTTTTGTTATTCTCTTCATTACCAAGATATAATAAGATGGCTTTGAAGTTCATTTGCTTTACCCCATCTCTTCTTCTAGCTCAGCTTCTGAAGTTGTAAGGTACCATGACAGGGCTTTGGTACAGTTTTCACAATCTTTGCCTTTATATTGAAATACTAAGGTGTGGCTCTGTTTATAAAGGAAAATAGCATACAGGAAGGGACACGCCGCAGTCTGCAGGATCAGAAATGTGGGTTTTAGACCAAGTCACATACTAAATCGCACCAATAAAAAAGATAAATATATCACATTCAGGACAAGATGTTACTTTTTGAATGGAAACGAAACGGATGAAATAGAGTGAGAAGCAGGAGTACGTTGTAAGTCAGAGAAATGTAGAAACACTATGGTTTTGGCCCTTTCTGTATTGACTCCCTCAGGAAAGAGTCATTTCCTGAGATCCACCATAATGATCCAGCGGATGTTGATGTTTTGCTTTCCAGCTGAGTGTTGTTAATGTCATGGCATTCTTGAGATATACACAGCCGATCTGTTAAATTGTGTTTGGCTTTGTCTGACTGTCAGTGTGACTCTCACTCCCATTGTCATAGTTACGGTGGATCTTGTGGAGTCAGCGTGGCTGGCTCTCATGGCTTTATTAGAACAAACTGTTTGTGCTCTGCAGCATCCCAAAGTGCTTTAACCCCCCCTTCTGTTTCCTCCTGTGGGATGTCCTTCTCACCTCCTGACTCTTCCCTCATCAAACCAAAAGAACTGGTCACGCAGGGCTTCAGTTTGATCTGCGATGTCCCATATTTGGAGAAGATTCATCATATGCTCTTGCTCCTGCTCTGACCTGGGTCTGCTCACAGGACAGGGCCAGATAAAGTGCAGGATCCAATACAGTCTTTCTTATCTCTTTATTTATGCAGGCTCCTTCCTGCTAGAATCTGAAATGCTTTATCGGATTTTCCACTTATGGCCAAAGATAGACGATACCAGTCAACATATTCTGCCAACATGCAGACAGCTCCCTTCCCCCCTGGTATGATAATGTAAAAACTGTTGTCAAATACTGGCTTCCCAACAATTAAGTCATATGTCCACTAGCAAATATTGTTGTCAAAGTGAATGATCACACTTTGTATTTTCAGGCCTCACAATAGTCCTGCACAGTTGGTAGTAGAATTGTGAGGCAGCTTTTTGCCTTTGTTGGCTGATATGAAACAAAATGTGGGACACAGTTGTCCTGACCAGGCTGTAACTGACCTGGATCCCACACTGTGACCTGAGCAGCTCTGAAGAGAAACGCATTCAGAGAAGACAAAGAGTGTGAGGTTAGCCAACTGAAATGGGCCAAAATGTCTCATCGAGGCAGATGAATGAAGCTCAGGAGAATTATTTGACTGTTGATTATTCGGAGCAGTTTTTGGTTGACTGATGTGCAACAGAGCAGATTAGAAATAACTTTGAGGTCCTACACACACCATGTGTGCATCAGTAAGAGTGTGCTGATTAATCCATCAGCATGTGGCCTGCACTGGACTAAGGCAAGTCTCTGTACTATGAGCATGAGTTGGTAATATGTGAGTTCAGATCTGTCTTCAGTGTATTATTACAGAACATTTTTGAAGCCTATACCCCCCTTGGATCCACACACATTCCTCCATGTGTCTGCTCTTTATGTCTGCTACCTCAAGTGTAAAAGGGGACGCTGTTTTCCCAGGTCTGCTCTGGGCCTTTCTCCAACCATCCAGTGATTAGTAAAGGTTAAGCTTTCACACACGTTTAACCACCTTCAGAGAGCACATTGCCACATGTACAGTAATCTTTCTTGAATATTTCTTTCCTTTTTCCCTAAACAATAAAGGCTCGGTGTGCAGCACAATGAGATTCAACCTTGAGTCTGGTTAGTTTCTTACATTAAATCTTCCTCAGTGTCGACTGAAACACCATCTTCTTGGAAACCAGATTATCATACTTTGCAGGGCTCTCATCTATCTAGATTAAGTTTCAATTTTTCAGTGGGTGTGGTGTGTGCACCGGTTCGCTGTAGACATGCATCATTTTCTGCAGGTGTTGAGAAATGAATTTCTTGGCTTCCACCTGATCCAGATTGGAGTTTTGCCCTGAAGCGAGGCAACACATATACAAAAATAATTTGAACTCTCTGACACTTTCAGTTGTTTATTTGTGTCTGTCTCAATGTCTGTACTCGTCCAGCTTCCTCAGTGGCAGCTGGTAATCCACTTCAGCTCAGCTGCAGGGAGTGTCCCATGTGTCCTTATATGGGCAAACTCACTTGTGGGCTTGACACAAGTGAGTTTAAAGCGCTGATCCGATCTGCTGCCTGGCTGCACTCTAACCTCAGTCTGCTCTGGAAATTATTACTGTAGGCCTCTTTTCATGCATAAACACACAGGAGCCCCCCTACCTTTACTCCTGCACATGCACGTGGACGCACACACACATTACATACTGCTATGGGAAATCTATACCTCATAGTCCACAAAGAAGAAAGCATTGAGTGCAAAAAACAGCAAATGAGGGAAGCACAAGCACACCCACTGAAGTTAAAAGGTCAGGACTTGGCCTGAAGGGTCGTTGTGCTCCCAGGGTGTGTGTGGGCGGGGTGTAGGTAGATGTCTTCAGCACACCGGGCTATATGACCACAGCACACAACATAATGGAGGGACACATATAACAGCTGTTCTAGCATGTAAAATAACCTTTTAGTGTACAGAGACCGGTCAAAAAGGAAAAGACAGAACTCAGACATTGTTAGTGGTACAGCACGATTAATCAGTGTTTCAGTTGCTAAAGGATCAGAAAGATCTGAGACTACAGCTGTTCGATGTAACATGTTCCATGAATAAGGCTCTAATGAAAGAAGCAGAATTGAGAGGTGTAATTAAAACAAATCTGAGCTTGTACAATATTTGCTCTCTATTTGCACACCACTTTAGCTGAGCGCTCTGTTTTCACTTACACAGGTTTAACATAATCCTGTCTCAGGTAGCTGTTAGAGAGTCTGTGTTTAGCTGAGCTATACGCAGCAGACCCACTAAATAGCAGCTTAGTATATCTTGACCACCTGAGGAACCTTGACTTCCTGCCACATTTGGCCACTTCTGAGACCATTTTCAATAAAATCTGTTTCTCTCATGTGCAGCAGATGAGTTCAGAGAGTGTCGGTGTCCTCAGGAGTGTGTCACCAGCTGGTCGGAATTACTGGTAAACCATGAACGCTCTCTAATTGGCCATGATTGATTGAGCTGCTTCGGTCAAAAGTCTTTGGATGGATTTGAGGTTTTGATTCCATAGGAAGCTGCTGCAGGGCAGGAAGTGCGTGAAAGCAAGCAATAGTACAGTACAAGCCTCAGCAAGTATCTTGCTTTGTATCTTGCGCATCGTCACCAATTCCTGCCCAATGCTGTAATCATTTTTTTGGTTTATATCAGTGACTAAACATTTTAATTAAAAAAAACTCTTGTAATACTCCTCCATAAGATTTGTCTTGAAGCGATTGCCCTAGTTTCTACAGAACGGCCTTTTCTTTCATCACCTTGTCAGTCATTTCCACCCTCCCCCATCCTGTTTCCTAATGTTTTGGCTGAGTCAGGTAACTCAGCAGAAGCCAACAGGTGTGACAGGGATGAGTCCTCAGTGAGTAAAGCAGACAAGACTGACATGACTATCCCTCTGCCGTCATCACAGGTGCCGACAGCTTGGTTATGTCTCAGTGGCTGCATCTTTTTTGAGAACATATTTGCCTGTGTGTGTGTGACCTATAGGTTTTGTGTGATTTCTGACTCATACACCTGTTAGCAGCAAAAGCAACACTGTGTGAAAGGTTTTCTGTCTGGGTGTAACGGCTGCTCTCTGGGTCACAGTGTTGTTGGCATGTGGAGCCACAGTTGGTTACGCAGAGGTCTGTGGGCTGGTTTGAAAAATGCCTTTGGGAATGGTCAGTGGTGTAAAGTGCTGTCACTGAGTAACTAGATTGATTTTTGTCTCCTCCTCCTGACACAGTTCACCCACCGTAAAGGCCACTGTCATGTGGTTGTTTAGTCAAATGGACTGTGTGTGGATGAGTGTGTGTTTCCGCCTCTGTTTCTTTAACGGTTACTCTGCTTTCTTTGGCAGATGCCCAAGTTTAAGGTGTGGTTTATTTGCTTGAGTTACGCCCACTCATTACTTTCCTGTGGAGTTATTGGTCTTTTTGTCCTTTTTTTTTTTTTTTCCTTCTTCTTCTTCTTCCCCTTTTCAAATACGTAAAGGAAAAGTCAGTTATAGCCACTGGCCTTGACCAGCTGGATTGGCCAGCTGTATTTAGTGCATTAATGCTGCAACCAATTCAAACTCGCGTGACGTGCAGGCATCTGTGCACTGATTGGTCCATTTAAAAAAACCTGAAGTTGTGTTGTTTGAGCAGGTAAAACTCAAAGTGCTGATGTGCACATGTAGAGGCTGTTTTTCATCCATTATTATTGTGGCAGTGAGTCCCACCTGTGTGCTTGGATTTCAAAGGATCATTGTACCTGATTTAAACAGTTGCCGTCACATGCTTTGAGTTTGGGATTTTGTCTGTTGAACATTTTCTTCTGTGATTTAGTTTGTGTGTGTTCAAACTGATATTTGCAGCACATATGCAGAAACTCTGTTACAGCCTGTTATGAGATGCTAAGCAGACGTTACTGTTTATGAGTAGAGGCCAAGGCTTCAGGCTATTCTGTTATATCTCAATAATGAATAAATAAATCAGTCAGTCCTAAAACTTGGCAGGGTACTGGCTGTATAATCTCATCATGACATACATTTTGGACTCAGCCTGACAGTGTGGTAACAGACGGCTCCCTCAAGTATTTGGTGAGTGTGTGTGTGAGTGAGTAGGCGTGAGAGAGAGAGACAATGGTCAGTGATAGAGATGACCAAGCGTGTTCTCATTTCCTCTCTCCTCTCATTTTCCTGCTTCACGATCAAAAACCCAACACTGTTGCTCCCGGCCATCGTATCATCTCACTGCTGGGTTGGACCCAAACCCAGTTCCTGATTTCACTACCATCTCTTTTCCTTGTGAGTCAGCAGGAATGTGAGGAATGACCTGTGTGAACACTGGTTCTTTCCCACCCAGTTCGTATCTGCCCATTTTTAGGCATATACAAGTCTAGCTTCTCTTTCATTTTCCTCTTTGACTTTGTCATACTATCTCTCTGTTAACCGCTTTACTCTCCCTTCTTATTCTTCTCCTCCCTCACATCCTTTCTTCCTGCATTTTCTGAGCACTTTCTTCTCTTATTCATTCTTTTTAGTCAGCTCAGCACTTTAAATTTCCACAAATTACAGTATATAAGAGAGCCCCTTCGAGCCAGTGCAGCTCAGGCTGCATATTTTGTCAAACCACAGCGAGACCTCAAAACCAGTGGGTTGAAAAGAGTTGATGTGCCCCCCCACATCCCCTCCTCCTCTGGGCCCAGCAGCGGAGGCCTTGCACATCACCTCCCTTTTCAACCCTTCAGGGTGTGAGGCTTAGCTTAACGAGCACATCCAGTTCCCTTTAGTTGAAGGCAGTTGGCTTTCAAAGTTTTCTGTCTGGACCCTGCAGGTTTTAACTGGTGCAGCAGGGATCCTTAAAGTGTGTGTTTGAGTGTGAGGTTTTTATAAGAAAAGCCTGCTAGAGGAGCTGCTCATCTCTGCGTGTGTTGACAGGTCCCTGCTGTCAACCAAAAGAGAGATCTGCCTCCTGTTTGACAGGAGAGGGCTCCCTCCTCCCCTGTATGCTCACGGCAGTCACTAACATGAAAGCATCTGTCTCACTGAGGTTGTGTGTCTGTCAGCAGGCATGGTGTATACACACACTCACACACCCTAATTACTCCTCCTTTGCTTGAAAATAAACCCTTAACTAATAGTCACTCAGAGTGATGAAATAGCTTAGTGAGTGTTTTCAGTGAGCCACTTCAATATCTGAGTCTCTGGGGCCTCCTGTAGTCCAGCTACTGTTCCTCCAGGATGAAATACAGGCAGAGAAGAAGACGAGTTAGGTGATAAGATGACCCGGAGAGCTGAACACGTGTCTTTCTTCTATCCAAGCACCGGCTGTTGTGCGTGCCTGTTTCTCATCCTCTACATCTTGCTCAGGTGGTCCTGTCTTTGCACATTAGTGAAGTCAGGTCACTTGTCAACACCGGTCTATAAGCCGTCAGTCAACCCTGCTGACCCTCTTATTCCATACCACATGTTTAAAATGAAGCCAGGGACATTTAGTCCAGCTATGTCTGAATGTTACACACGCCTGATTGTTACTTGCTCCATGAAGGTAGATTCCTGAACGTTTTAGGACACTGTGTCTTTCTGAACAGCTGCGTGTGTGTTTGTGAAGGCAGGTTGGCTGAAAGTCAGTCCCTTCTTGTAAAGTAGGGCCTTATTGTTCTTATTTGAGTTAATTACAGAGGGGCAGAGACGGCGACTGAAAGACGTCAGTGCTACGACTCTTGTTTTGACCCAAGAAGCCTGACGTTCTGCTTTACTGCCTTGTACTTGCACTGCCTGTGACCCTTTAGGAGCAGATACTCTTTCTCGTCTTGTTTCTGTGGTATAATCATTCATTGATGCAAATATACCACGGACAAATGACTAAACTTTGCAAGCCAAATGCTTGGTTTTCTGTGTGGTGCCCTGCTGTGTTAGCGTACCTTTAATGCTCGTATTCACCTTCACGTCTTGTTTGTGTTTGTCCTTTTTCATTGTGCGTGCAGCTGGATGGAACCGTGGATCTGGACGAGAGACGCCTCATCCGTTCAGCCATCCGGGAGCTGAGGAGGAGGGAGATTGAGGACATGGAGGCCGCTCTGGCCAGTAAGAGATTTCGACCCACACGCCTTAAGCAGCAGGAGGACAAGGAGAATCAGCACAGGTGAGACCACACACACACACACACACACACACACCTGTCCTAATGACAAACTGCACAAGGTTAGGTGAACTTGGGATGTTGAGAAAACAGTCACAAACCCAGATGCGGTATTCCTCAACTCCAGTCTGGAAAAGTCAAGATAGGGAATCATAGGGGACTGAAAACTGCAACCACAGTACATTTTCCATCTTGTGTGCACGTTTCACAGTAAATACTCACTTTTTTGTCCTCATTGCCAGTCAGCATTTAAGCCACACAAGCGAGGTAGAAGTTGTTATTCATTTCAGTTCAGTTTCTTAATTCTGAGTCGTCACTGTTCCCCGATACACTGTTCCCAGCACCGTCCATTCAGATCAGGACTGTGGACAAAGTGAGAAGTCAGCTCTAATGCCTCCTTTGCCGTTTTGTCAATAAACATGTTTTTGCTGGCAAGTCAAATAAGAAACAGGACAAACAGGCTTTAAATGATCAAAGAAGATCATCATTGTTTTTCCGTAAGCATTGTGGTTTCTAAAAAGATATACACCCTGATTTAAACTCTAATGTTACTTTAATTAAAAATGTTAATATATCTTTAATGATGATTGATGCATCTTATGTGATCAAAGCAGGATTTTCCTGATGAACCAGAACAAACTTGGAACAACTGAACCTTTTCCCAGAATTCCCAAAATCTCCCAAATTGTGCCAGATTCAAACTGGGAAGCCCAAATTTAGAAGTTTTAATCTATGAGATTAGAGAAACTGCTACTGTCAAGCGAATCAGCATCTTGCCAAATCTCATTCGAGAAACAGTAAACCTTAATTTGCAAAGACTTCATATAGACCATTTTGCTCTCCTAGGACAGAATATATTTAAGAATTAAAAACACGATGATTTCTTCTCTTCTGAAATACTGAGCTGAGTCCTTTAACAGGTGTTATTTTAAGACTTTAAGAGACTGGCAGTCTATGGCACAATCCCAGTGTCTGGTCTGGAGCTCAGTAAAGATTTAACAGTGCTGGACGTGAAGAGGACACACAACCTTCCCCTGTCTCTTTCTCTGTCACTGAATCCTATTAAGACCAGTGGCTGGGCCTAATCATTTCCATTCACTGCTGCTCTCAGATGACTTGGGTTACAATAACAAAGGAGGTGCCTCGCTGGAGCTGCTAGAGAAAGCATACCTGCTATAGCAAATGCATGCACGTGCGCACATGTTAACACACACACACACACACACACACACACACACAAACCCATCTGAATGTTGCATTATCCTTTGCCTCTGCTATCCCATGGAGGAATGTGAAATATTCCACTCCAGCATGCCACACATCCTTTAATACTGAGGACTGGAGGAAAGCAAGGATAATGAGAGAACTGGAGGAGTAATAGAAACCAACATAAAGCAGGCAGTGAAATGGAGAAATATGAGACTGAAAAAACAGAAGATGAGAGCAGCTTTTTTTCAGCCGCAGTGTGTCACTGCTGTCAAATCTCTTTTGCCACAGTATCATTTTTTCCATGCTCAATCTGATGGTTTCTCTCCTGGCCAAGAGAGCTCTTTGTTACCTTTAAATTTTCTCCTGCTGCCTTTGACTAACATAGACAGGCCTCAGGTTAGCAAGGTGAAGCCCACAATTTGCATTCTGATATTTTAAGATACGATTTTTCACAACTTGTCCCTTGCTGCGTGAGTACAAGTTGAGGCTCACTCATAAAGAACAGCATTATAACAACTGAACTGTGTCTTTGTCTCTCAGGTCAGAATCCAGCGAAAACTTGGACGTCCTGTCACGAAAACTGCAATCAATCCAGGACATTGATGAGCTCACGAAAATGGTGAGTAGTAATAGACATAAATCACGAAATATGTTGGTACTGCAGTGTTGATCTGTGTGAACCGAGATTTTCTGTGTGTTTGCTCAAAGCTTCGTGCCGCCAGCGAGTACGAGGAGAGGAAGATGATCAGAGCAGCCATCCGACAAATCAGAGAAGAACAGCAGCAAGGTGAGTCTGGATGTGTGACAACATGGAGTCAAACTGTGTTTATTTTGTCACTATTTTCTGGCATCTTAAAAACTAATTAGACTGAAGATGGTTTTGTAAAAATGAATTTTTAAGGCCTCAAACTCAACCAGACACATTCAGCAGTCCCTGCAAAGGGCAGACATTTGTCACCAAGCCAAAATTAAACTCAGTATTCAATATACTCAGCTCAATAGTCCCAATATAATGTGATATTGGGATTTGATATGTTTTGGCACCAAACTCTGACAGTTATATACATGTATACATGTTAATGAGTGTGTATGCATATTTCATGTGGGACAGGTAGCAGTCTGTCTATGGTAGAGCTATCTATGATACTGGATAAGATAGTGGATTCCTTTCATTCCTTAGTGCTGTCTGGTTTGTGTGAGGGCCCTGTCACTGAAACACTGTAATGCACGGACAGGGTGGTGAATTCAGATTGACACAAAATTTGATCAACTTCCTCCACGCCCAGCCTATTTAAAAGGCTGTATTAGGACACGTGAACCTAGAAATCTCAGATGGGACAAGAAGTTAAGAGTGTTTGTGTTTGTCATCTATTTCATCCTAATTATTTTCTACACACTGCTGCTGTGTGGTTGTGCGTGCGTGTGTGTTTGTGTGTTTTAGGGACCGTGGAGAGGGTTAAAGCTCCTGGACGCTGCCTGGATCCTGAGAGTGTGGAGCCTCAGAGCAGCATAGGAACTGGGGTGAGTGCAGCAGATTTAATAGTGTTTAATTGTTATTTATGGTGGAAAAATGATTAAAGGTAGAGTAAACAATTGTGATCTAATACATTTTTTTCAAAGTTAGTGAATATCACCTCTTAGTCTGTCTCCTACACAGCCCTGGCTCTGTGAATGGGGAATAAACCAGTCAGATGAAGTAACACGTTACTCCATCTGTACCTCTCTGCCTTGTTAACGGGGCATCAAACCTGCAGATCTTTTCCTCTGTCACTGTACTTTTGTAAAAACAATCAAAACAACTCTTGCTAGTTTTGTGTTTTGGATGAAGCCCTGTGATAAACTGTTGACCCCCCCCTCTGGATTTTGCCATTGTCTTGTTCCTTGGCAATCTGTGGGTATTTTAGGGGTCAGAGTTCATGAATGAGCACTAAAGGGAGGGCTGTATCTGTTTTGCTGCTGAGTTCAAATGTCAAGTGTTTGTCCAGAACTGCTCTCTCCACCTTAAAATACAGCATGACGTGCACAATACCATTGCAACTGATGAGAAAACTGTCCCAAATCTGTTATCTACTCCTCGATTTGCAAGAATGAACCGAGCAAAGACCAATCTGCGGGTGCTGAGTTTGTTTACATGGCAACAGTGACCACCGAGGTTTCTCTGCTGCCACAATGAAGAATGTAGCAAACACCAAAAAGCATTGTGACTTGAGTCACACACTGTCATGAATGTGGCTGCACCACACACACACACACAGACAACACATAGCACATGTCTAGGCTGCCACGGAGAAAAGAATGTGTTTTTGTTTTTTACATCCTTATTCAGGTTTGGCCAAGTATGCAGAGAAAGATAAAATATACTCAGAGCCTGGTGTTTAGTGAAGGTTGGAAATTGTTTTTGCACACATCTGTCGCCACATTTTGACACATCCACAAAATAAAATGAAGTGTTTAGGGAGTCTGTATGAGCAAGACTAGAGATTTAGAGTATTTGACAACTGATCAAACACTTAAATTGCGTTTTGATGGCTGTTGTCACATCTCTGTGAATCCCTCCTCAGTCTCTAAAACTCCAGCCTCGTCTCACAGCGGACTGGCCCTCTAGTGGAGGACAACAGGACTGTGTTTTGAGGGTTGAACTAAATCTTTGTCTGTTTCAGTATAACTAATTGAATTATGCGGTTGTTGCAGTGAACGTGACAGGAAACATTAGGCTTCACTGTTTGTGAGAGACTGCCAGATGTTATCTTTTCTGCTGAGTTTGATCACTGTTTTTTATTTTCTTTTATATGATAGATCTGTTTTCAGTAGATGAGATCTCCATGCAGGAACAATAAAGTCTTCTTACTCTATGTGGTCACCACTGTCATAAATAAGCCTTTTGAGTGATAAAGTGAAGGAACATTTACAGCACTGTATCTACGCTTAGAGGGAAAATACAGTCACATTATCAATAGGTCACATTCCGATGAATCATGTCTGTCGCAGCTTGTGCTTCATGTGCGTGCGTGTGTGTGCGTGTGTGTGTGTGTGTGTGTGTGTGCTCTCCTCAGTTAGGAAACAACGATAGGATGTTGGCGTCACAGGATGCTCCAGCATTCAAGCCTTTTTACCTCACTTCCTATAAGACAGCTGAGTGGTGGTGGTGTGATGGATTTGGGGGGGGGTGATGGATTGTGATGACGTGGGGGGGTGGACAGACAGAGAGACAGACAGACAGCCAGCCCACCAGCTGTGCCTCAGTGGTGTAGTCTGTGCTGGAATGGGGATGTGGCCAAAAACAACATCAACCAGCAGCAGCAGGGCTCCTTCCACTCACATCACAGCAGCGGATCTCTTTGAGCTGAGTGCAATTGTCCCATGGCAGATGGAGGTCCTAGATTGACTTCCACAGCAGCCAAACACACACACACAACACACATCATGCAATATATGCACACTGGAAGCAGATTGAAACAAACACTAGTTCAAGAATCTGTGTGAAAAAACTTAAACACTGAAAATGCTAAGTAAATGTGTGTTTAATTAGTGGACTAATGTAGCTGTTCATCTGTAATTTTACCAGAATCCAACTCCCATTAGAGGCTGTTTTAATGGACATGGTTTACATGCAAGGATAGCTGACGTACAGTAAAAGTTTCTTTTTCCTCATTTGGGAGAAACCATACTGTAACAGCTTATAAAAAACTTTAATGATATGTATGTAGGGGGAAAGGGAGGAGGGAAATAAATCTTTATTCATGTCTGTTGGATAAAAAAAGTGCAAAATATCTAATTTAAATGAGGTTTTGTTAAAGTGAAGCTGTCTTGAGTAAAACAGCACTAAGAGAAATGAAAAAACAGGTCAAAACAATAGTGTGAGTGAGTTAATGTGTCAACCAGGCAACAACCCTTTAACCTGCGAGGAAAGTGTGTGTGTGTGTTGTGTAGTGGGGGTCAGATCCCTGTGGAGACAGAATGGGAGGGAGGGGAAGTCAAGGGAGTGGCTTGTTGGTATTATGTGTGTGTGTGGTGTTGGTGGTGTATATGTTTGTGTGTGTGAGTATGTATGATGTGGCTGAGGGAGTAGAGCAGCAGAATAGTGGACGTCCTGACTCCATGAGGGTTACTGCCAGGAGCGAGAGAGAGAGAGGGAGAGTGAGAGAGGCAGGCAGTCGGTCTGAGAGCAGAAGGTAAATGTCACTCTGATTTTCCTGCTGTCATGTGTCACAGACCAACACTCCTCTCCTCTGACTTTCTTCATCTTTTTATCCAACGAAAGAGCATTTAGACATCTTTCCACCTCTGTCTACATCTTTTTCTGTCTGATTGAAGAATGGGACGTGCCAGCCTCTCTGTTTTCCTTTCAGGTTTGTGTACACTTTGCTGAGTTAATTAACTTTTTGTTCCTTTTAGCTTGACAGCTCATATCTTAGGATATAGATGACACCTTAATGATGCATGAGGACAAATGGGGTTAGCTACAGAAAATAAAACAGTGAAAGAATGTAAATCAAATTAAGAAAAGCTTTTATTTAAAATATTTAGTAATTCAACCCCGTAAGTTGTCTCTTTGAGGCTACAGGTTTGCGTGGCATCTAGGTGTGTTGGAGAGCACAGGTAGGCTGTTGGGTGGGAGGGTGCTGCAGCTCCAGACAGAGTTTTGTTTGTTCTGTGATCTCATCATCAACATTGCAAGAAGAGACCTGAGTAGCTTAACTATCTACAACTGGGCCTTGCTTTTGCAATAGGGGAAGTTAATCGCTCTTTGGAGATAACTTGAGAAAATGTGCTGTAGGGAAAGAAGGAACAGTGGATCCATTTTGAAAGAAAGAGCAGTAAGTAAGCGAGCTGAGATTGGCATGGGATGATTTGCAGTGAGTAAAAATGGGAATGAGGCTCACGGCTGACTTCTTCTGTGGGTTTACTCACTCAAGACTGAGTGTGTGTGATGCAGAGATGATTGCTACTTCATCCCAGCTACTGTATTTCACTCATTGGAGGTGAGCCGAGCGTGCGGTTCCTGAGGCTGCAGTAATGGAAAATGAGCCGCCAGGTTTCTTCTTCTCTCTTCCACGTGAAGACATGGAAGACCCTCGAACAGTCTGACCTCATCAGTGGAGTTATGGATTTAACTTTCATGGAAAACTGGAGCATTCAACCCCAGTCTGTGAAACCATAGCTGATCTCAGCTGTCTGAACTTGTTGGTGACAGGATGTGTGTGTCTCTGGCTTGACCTCTGCCTTGTTGTTTGTTTTTTTTTTTTGTGGATTTGAGGGTTCAGAAGAGTCTAGATGGCCCATCCCTTGCTGTGGTCATGAGAGAAGACAGTTGGTTTTGTGTTTTTTGTGTTTACAAGTTTGAGATTTTGAAATTATAGTCTGGCACAAACAAGCTCCTGAGGCCAGATAGGGCAAATGGTTTGGGTGAGTGTTGGAGAGGGATGGTGTCACTGTTGGTTCCACTCTGTCAGGTCCTGAGTGTTGGGGCTGGAGGAAAGCCTCTAATGACAGCATGGTGGCTGGCAGCAGGTCCCAAGCTCTGGTCTGCGTCTCCAGTTCCACTTTATCTTCCCTTCTTTCCCTTTGCCTCGCTGTCTGTGAGAAATATGTTCCCTGTGGTTTAGTGGGAGCTGTGAAATGATGACTGTCTGTCTGACTCCTGGTAGAGGCAGGAGAGGGAGCTGAGTGGCGGGTGAGGAAAGGCTGTTTCTCTCTAATTGTGTTTATGGCTCAAACACAATTATCCCCCCGTGACTCTTTGATTGATTCCACTCACAAGGAGAGCGTCCTTTGTTGTGACCTCTCACATTTTTGCACTGTATTGCCCTCAGTCTTTTCTGTTGTTGCACAGGACTGTTTGTGTCCTGTAATAACTCATTAAAGGAGCATTCTACTAAATTTTCTGCTTTCCACTGCAATGCCCAAGACTATAAAAGAAATATGTTGCATTGTTTTATTCTTCTATATCTTTTATCCCCCAGAATCTGCACTGTCATTTTTATTTTATTTTTTTTTT
>CM076667.1:19574490-19621730 GCA_038496675.1 Rachycentron canadum | reverse complement strand
TGTGTGTGTGTGTGTGTGTGTGTGTGTGTGTGTGTGTGTGTGTGTGTCAACATACACACACTTCCGCTGCTGTAAAAATTAAGCCGAGGAAGGGGAGGAGCCAATGCTGCAACTTCCTTCCCTTGACTCACAATAAAATGATCACAGCATCAAAAAATGCATAAGCCCCAATGTAGCTCAAAAACCATTGTTGTGAGGATACCTTGGTATTATGAGGACATTTTGGTCTTTCCCTTTGCAACAGATATTCAAAGTGCTGTTTGATGATTAAGGCTTAGTTTTAAGGCTGAGGTTATGGTTAGGTGTTGGGTAGGCCAAGAGGCAGGGGAATGTACTATATGTGTAATGGTCCTCGCAAACATACAAAGACCAGCATGTGTGTGTTTGCGACTCACCTTGTCCACCTCTGAATCAATTTCCATAGAGCGAGGTCTGAGCTTGATGGGCTGGTCTTTGAAGATGTCACCAAAGCCAAACCCTCGGATCTAAGGGGTAGATTAAAGATGAACTTGTAATTCAATGTGATGGTTTTGGCCCCGTGAACATATCTTAGTAAACCTCTGAGAACATTTCTTCAAATTTGGCACAAACATTAATTTGGACTGATTCGAATTTGGTGATGAAAGGTAAAACATCAAAGTCAGTGTGACCATACAAAATACTGCAGCAATTGTGACAAAATTTCACATGGATTGTTAATATTTTATATGATTCTGGATCAATAGGGATGAAACCTGAAATCCGTCCTAATGGTGGAACTGCTTGATTTTTCCTGCCTGCCTGCCTGATTTAAGTGCTACTGTATGTGACTGATCACCTTCTTGGGCTGGATTTCTCCTGACCCCGTTTCTGACCGACTGTCTCCTCCATCACTTTCACTGCCTGGGCTGTCCTTACCTACACACACAAGCACACACAAAACACAATGCATGTTAGTTTGCAATACTTTAGAAAATATAGATTTAGCAGAATAAAAAGTAGATGTTTTTCATGATCTATATTGGCGTGTCAATGAAAATGCCACAGCTACTTGTGGTCTTTTTACATGTGGGTGTTTTCCCATGATCTGATTGGCCGACACTCACTAGTGCGGCTGCCGCGGAGCTCTTCCTGTGAGTTGGGAGTGTCTACAGAGGGAGTGTCGGACTCCGCCACGATCTCTTTGGTGAAATTTGAAGGAAACATTCCAGTCTTTCCATTAAGAATCCCCTCCCACCAGCCCTCCTCTACCTGAACACACGCACATATACGAGACAAACAGTGATACACATTTACACCATGAAACAGATTTACAGATTTACATACAGTAGATTCTGATACAGACAAACAAACTCAGGCCCCAAAAACAGCGCTTTCTGTGGGGGAAAAAAAGCTTCACGTCTAATGAATATAGGGTTATGTTTGGGTTTAACTAGAGGGGGGCAAAACACAGTCATTGGGTAGCAACTGGAGTTGTAACATTAGCACAAAAATCAGTGGGTGGACAAAAGGTGGATGGACCTTGTTTTGAGATTATTTCTAATATTTTTCAAGTCGTGTTTTAATTTCATTCACGACATGAAAACTTTCATGGATTTTTTTCTCTTTACAAACAGAACAATAAAAGAACTGTTCATATCAGGGAATTCGAGAATATTATGAATATTATGGTGGCCTTAAGAGTTCAACACACTGCAACTTAAGAAAGCACATGCAAATAGACACAAGACAAACAAATTCAGAAAACATCATCAATCTGACAACACGTGTTCTCCAAATACTAACAGCACACACACAATTAATACCAGCTCCAATCGGTAAAATTTTACTTTTTTAAACAATATATCTCATAAAAGAAGCAATAATTGTGCAAAAAAAGACACTGGTTTGTGTGATTTGAGGATGATTTTTGTACACTGACTTTCAGGTGTGTAATAGAGGGGGTCCTGTAAAATATAATCTGTCTTACCTCTGCTATGATCTCAATGACGTCTCCTATCTTCAACTCTAGTTCATCCTCATGCTGAGGCACGTAGCTGAAAGCAGCTTTACACCTTCGCTTACGGATTTGCTCTGCTGCAGCACACACACACACACACACACACACACACACACACACACACACACACGCACACGCACACAGAACAAGAACACACCCAAACATATTTATGGCTTCCATTTGATATAATTATCTTACACACTTACCCATAATCCATGATTTACAGTGAGTGAGCGGGTTTTCACTGACTTATTAAAAGCCCTCATAGCTGAAGCTCTACATGCTGACCCTTGACCTTTCAATTAGAGGACAATAACCAGTCCTGACACCAAATGCCTCCCATTGCCCTTGCAGTTGTTTGTCTTACACCCATTAGCCTGCTCATTACTCTTGACTCACTCCACACCAGCTGGGGCCTTAAGATATGACCCTGCAGTCCCTCCTTTGTCCACAAGGTGTCAATCTTTTTCACCCTAAATTTGAAGGAATCATACCTCAGGGTTTATATGCAGCCTAATGCAGCAATGCACAGGAATGGGGTTAGAAGTGTTGGTTCTTGGCAATAATTTAAGATAGTTTAAATTATTCAGTATATTAAATGAATGCCAAACAACTGTGAATAAACTAATATAAAATCTTCTATTTGTAATTTAAGTTATAAAAGTCTATAGCCATGGACCAATCTTGGGAAAATTGGTAGGCCTGCCCCACCTCCCTTAGGAACTCCCCCAGACTAAAAGAGTCATTGTTTTCATTCTGTGTCATATGTGGTCATTATGAGTCTCTTTAGTCATTTTACATCTGTTAGTTGTTTTTTGTCTCTTTGCAGTTGCACTGCATCTCTTTATAATCATTTGAATGACTTCCCAACAAGACATGTAAACAGTCATTTATCCCATGCCCTGAACATGTGTGTATAGTGAGTATATAGTGTGTGTACACATGTTTGCAGTAGGTGAGGAATGCTTGACCCAAATCCTTCCTTACACTAATAGGATCTACGTTTCATTCTGAAGACTTAAAGCTGCCTAATGACCACAATGTATGAATGTATGTGTCTAAGTATAAGAGCTGAGTACCTTTCCTTCCCGGCCGTACGCTGGGGTCGGACACAGGGCTGGCCCTGCCATTTGCAAGGTCAGATCTGATCATGCTCGCCTGTCCTCCATCCCTCTTGCCCTCTTTCTTTATCTCCTACAGAGAAAGAGAAGCAGAGAAGACAATTAGAGCAGGAGGAAGAGGAGGAAGGGAAGGAGGTTGGCAGAGACAGGCAGAAAGGTGAAAAGACAAGGAAAGTAAGAATAAAGGCAAAATAGGCACAATAAAACGGCATCCTACCATTTTAAGATTGGTACTCAACTAAAAGCATTAAACTAAAATGACCGCACCCTTAATACATTTGTCTGGAAATGCAATTTATTTTACAAAACTATAGAGTATAAACCTACTTGTCATGACATAAACATGCTCAAATATTTAATAGATCTTTTTATTACCCATGTGACCCTGGCTGTTAACATGCAGATGACTAGCAACGGCTCACCTTGTGCAAACACAAACAAACCCAGAAACACCAAACTGCACCCTCCTTCACAGCCGCAACTTTTTTCCCTCTGCTAACTAACTGTCTGTCCTCATGACTTTCATTGGCATGAAGGAATCACAAGACAGCATGAGAAAGTGATCAGGAGAACCAGGGAGAGACAGGCAGGCAAACACTTCTTCTGAGTGACAGAAGAATCAACAAGCAAGGCAGATGGGCTGACACCAAACATGAAGGCGCGCGCACACACACACACACACAGACAGACATTCACACGTGGAATCACAGAAAAACTAAACATGACAGTTCACATCTCCCCACCACATTCATCATGACGTTGTTTCATAAGCTCTGGCCCTGTGGCCAACGCAGCTCAGTGAAGCAGACGGGCCTGGGTACACTGACTCACAGAATCTAGCCCCTCTCACACACACACACACACACACACACACATTCTCATTGCGTTTGGCCAGGTCTGTCATGAAAGCCATAATGAGCCACGGAAATCCAAAAATATCAACAAGAAGAGACAGTTTCCTAGACAACAACTGAAAATGATTTGAAGCTAAAAGCCATTTTAGGAGCTACAAAGGATGGAGACTGGACATAAAGATGGACCAAGTGCACTTCTCTTATAAAGGAACAGAAACTACAAACATGGCACTCAGCAGAGAAGAGATTCATGTTCCCAGTCGCTGAGAGGCCAATTCAAATCTGACATCACGGGGTATGTGCGCTCCTCCTACACTCTTACCACTGCCACTCCTACAGGAAGTGGCAGATTAAGATGTAAGCCAACCATTCCCAGCCTTTTCAAACTCACAGCCCACTTGAAAATTTCAAAAATGTTAGCGGCCCACATCCAACCCCGTAACAATACGAATACCTCGTCACAGGACTTTTTATTTTTATGAAAACAGTGGAACATAAAGGATTGAACTGAAAGCAGAGGATGTTTCTTCTTTGTTGGACAGGGTAGAGATCACTTGTTGCCATGGACATAATATTTCAGTATGCAATCAGAGATAGCAAAGAAGTACACACTGTGGTCGTGACACGATAAAAGTTCCACTGATTGGCATGGTCTTTGACGTGTTTTCCTCCTTTAAGCTCAGGTCGTCTACCAAAGGCCTGGGAACCTGAGGGCTCTGTGCAGTATTTTAGCTGTACCTTGAACTGCACTCCTCTGGACAGAGATCTCAGATGTTTTTCCTGGAACCTATGGACATATGGGACTTTGAAACCCAACATCTAGACTAACAAGTAAACAACTAGTACCTCAGTGTGAGGTACTCGTGCTATGGCATGCTAAGGCAAGGGGGAGCCAGGGCGACCGGTCGGGGGGGAGATATAATAATTCCTACACTCTGAGATTTGGCACCAAGCCCCCATAACAAGCCTCTACAATGCAGACAGAGAGCAGCTGAACAGACATTAAAGATCATGACCAACCTAGAACCTCTGTGGCCAATTATCATATGTATTCACCAAAACTGCAAATGAGTCAGCCCTCTTGCAATACCTTCATGGCCACCAGTGGGCCCTGTACCACAGGTTGAGAATGACTGAAGGACTAAGCATAAGTTTTCCTCTAAAACTCAACATTTGAACACTTTGCCCCAAAGAAAACAGGGGACACCAATATTTCCTTCACAGATTTTTTCCCTTTCTTTGGCATCACTGGAAGGCACTGACAAGAAACACAAAACAACCACAAAGACATGTACAACAAATGGTCCCACAAAGCAGGGGTGGTGAGTCTTTTTGCATGACTGTGTCCAGGGGCTCATTTTTTCATAATCTAACCAAGGCCCTTAAACAAAGACAATGAACTGAACGATGTTCAAATACTCCATAGAGCTGAGGGGATCTGCAACAATCTGTCTATCTATGTTGATGTTTTAACATTTCTGTCCACTGAAGTCACCTTTCCCTGACATTTGGTGTTTGCAGATTGTTAAGTAGGCTAATGCAATGCCAATGTAAAACCAGGAAAACTGTCATTGATTCTGCAGCCAGAGTGCAGCTAACTGGTTCTAACTCAATATACTGTCTGCCTTCATATACTGCAAAGACAGATATAGACACACTTACATTCATTCAGAAACTCATGCAGAGACACACACAATGAAAAAAAAAAGACAGTGACACTTTTAACTCCACACTACACAGGCCAACCTACGCAAAAACCCACAGCAAACATTTGTGAGACTAGAGCTTTGTTTCTTTTGTTGAGTAGAGATGTTCTTTGTGAGCTTTTTGCTTCAAATAAAGAAATAGACAATACATTCGTAAGACATAAAAACATAAAATACATTCTCAGTCCGCTTGTTTAAAAGATTAATATATTTGAGTTTGGAACCAGAGACTGATGATTGTGGGATTTTGTAAAAGAAAAGGCTAACTGTACTGTTCTTGGAGGCCTTTGTTACTACTTGGACTGCATTCATGCTGCAATTCCTCCTTTGGGGATATGGAGGTAAAGCAGAGTTAAAGGAAACCCAGCTGAAATGAGGGGAGGAAGACAACGTGATTCATCATATCTGAACAGGAAACACCTGCATTATGTACACAGCACTGTGTCTTTGTCTGTGTGCTGTGTACAAGCCCAAAAGCAAGTATGTAGTTTACACCACACTGCTTTAATCCTAAACATTGCTTTGCGCAGCCACTCTTAGCAGACCTCTGACCTTTTCTTTTCTCCCAGTCACAGATAATGCAAAACAATGCACCACAGCAGCTAACAATCCCCTGTGGATGACATAGTGCTGGTGGCTTGGTAGAAAAATAAAACTGCAACTCAATGACATAGAGAGAAAGGAAGCAAGAGCAAGCTTAAAGACATTGTGATATAAGGAGGAAAAGTGATGCAAAAATATAATTCCCCTGTTTTCACAAGGGTTGTCCTTATTGTGCAACCTTTTCACTGGTCAAACTGATACGGTAGGAAACCATTTACACAAACTAATATTGAGTTAGAAAAGTTTTTTTTTTTTTTTTTTTGCTAAACATTTGATGGTTTCAGGTTTTCTGACATCTTATCAACTAAGCAATACCTTAATCGATGAATGAAGAATTCTGTAAATTACATCTAAATTACAGTAATGTGTCGTTATGTTTAATCAGGAACAATCCATTAATACAATAAAGTTACACAATCAAATAACTGCAGCATTGTTTTTGCTGAATTTTGCAGCTTTTCAGACATATGCAAAGAATTTACTTCACAGTAAGTGAATACTAGCAAATCCAGCAGCTCTTTGGCAAGAAGAAGAACACCGACCTTGACTCTGGGTGCATTTAATGTTAAATCAGAGCATGTGAGGCTGATTTGCAATACCTGCTTGTCTTGTCTAATTCAGGGAGGTCAAATGACCATAGCAGTTCCCACAAACAGGATATCCTCCACCTCCACTAAGAATATGGGTCTGTAGGGACTCACTTACATCTAACTTATTTTCTTGGAAGTGAAATTACAGTAATGTCTGGTGTTGTCTTAAACATCTGTTGCTGACTATTTTGATAATTTGTTAATCTTTTATTTTCTCAACAGAAGCTTCTGAAATGTGAGTACTTGCCCTTTATTTCAGTCATCTTTCATAGAAAACTGAATATCTTGAATTGTTTTTCTATTTTTTATTCTTAAGTAACTCTGAAAATAAATGTTAGTTGTTAGTAGTATAGTCAATAGACATTAAAGGGTCTTTTCACTTTCCATTAACACTATCTTGACAGAATTTACATGATAAATGTCAGGGTGGTTTTTGGCATGTAACTGAATGTTTTCCTTACAACTAATGCGGTTTTCAAGATCACAGCAGCTTCGCTAATTGGTCAGGCTTCACTGCTAAATTACGCAACTGATTTTACAAATTGTCAGAATTGACAGTGAGTCCATCCGAGTTCACCCCTGTCTGGACCACAGTTAAACAAATCTTTCAAAAAGTATTTTCTTTTAGAGAAAATGTTCATTTATTGATGTCCACCGCAACAGCCTGCCCCTGCTGAAGGGGGATGCTTGCATACCATTGCTTCCTGCCTCCTTTTTTATCTTGTCTTTCCTCCCCTCTCACTTCCCCCACACATACACACACACACATATTAATCAGCACCGCAAAGCTTGATGTCACTGATTCCTATAACTGCAGTCTTGTGACATACCAATTTGGTATTACTGTATTACTCACACACTTCCTCTGTTTCTCTGTCTTTCTCACACACACACACACACACACACACACACACACACACACACACACACAATTCAACACACACATACACAGACAGCTTTCATGGGCCCATTGTGCAGCTCTCTGACAGTGAATGAGAGCTGTGACATTCAGTCAGCACAAATAAACCACCTTACAACAGATGTACTACTTTTATTTAGCACAGTGTTGCCTTTGGCTTGTAGTACTTGTAATACTTTTCTATTTCCCCTTATGACACAGTGAAAAAGATACTTCACTCTTCTCATCACAGCAAACACAATTTCACCGCTACACATATCAAAGGTATTGGCTATGTATCTATGTATCTACCTGATTTACTCTGAGGCCAGGATTGGGTTGCACCAGCTGCTTGTAGCTCATTACCATGCTTGTGAGTAAAGAAGTAGCTAATAGCTGGTTTTAAATTTGTTTATTTATTTATTTATTCATCTACTTGAATGTGAGTCGATGCATCACATAAGTATTGTGTGATATGATAACATACACTGTGAAATCACACAAATTTGTCAGCTGACCAAAGAATTTGGTAGCTGCCATGGTTCTCCAGTTGCATTAGATGATTGCAGGCCATGTTGCAATAGTTTCAGAGGCTAAAAACCAGTGTTTTTGTAACAAACCTGGTAGCAGCTTCTGCATGTTGAATATTCACAGAGGGAATACATCTAACCTTTTACTCTGGTCTGGTCAGTTTGTTATTGTACAGTTGTGGACATCCAGAAACACAAACAGGCTAATTAGTTTCCCCTCCAGCTTTCAGCTCATGCAGTGGCCGACAGCGAATGGCTGCATCCACAAAGGGTCGGAGCAGCTCGGGTCAAAGTTGCACAGGTTTGAACTTTCTGCGCGTACCGAGCTGTTGCAGCACACCACATCCAGAATAATGAGAAAGTCTGTGCAAAAGCAATATGCTTCAAAACACGAATATTATAATTATTTTGCAACGGCATGCAGGCTTTCAAAGAAAGGTACTGTATGTCACTAAAAGAAAGTTGCAAATACGCAGACAACAAGACAAATGTCTTAACTGAAGTGCTTTTGTGGCCTCAGCCTAACCACAGACAGGAGTCTAAATGTGGACCCTGGCCCTTGGTGTCAGAGATTTGGACGTCCACCAAAGAACACAACTCCCTCCTAACAATTCCGGTGCAGTTCATAAATTTAGCACTTTGTTTATTCTAAAAAAAAAAAAAAAAAAAAAAAGCATCACCTCTGAGCAAAAACTAAAACATGTGGATCGCATGCTACAGTCCCAGTCATGGCATTTCAATAATTATGAAGTATTTTGGAGCAAATTATTATACTGAAAACACCATATTGGGGCATTTCCTGTTGGTTTTTCCACTAATTCATTACCTGTTTGTATCATATTTGGGTATTAGCATCATTACTGGTTGAAAATGCTGTGAAAAGTGAAACAGTGTGGTATGACCACCACCACACTCTTATCAATTCTTACCTGCAGTGGGTTTCTCTGCACCCTCACCCTAACCTAATTTTAAGCTTAATAAAATACCAACCACAAATTCATTCATAACATAATCCAATTTCTTAGTCTAGTGCAATCTTTATTCTAACCTTATCTGTTTCATCTTGTAAGAAAACAAGTCTAAAACTAAAATAGTGCAATAGTTGTCTTTGATTACTCACCCTGACAAAGTTATCCGGGAACAGTCCCCTGCGTCCGCCCAGCTCTCCTTCCCACCATCCTCCATCATCCCGCCGTATGTTCACGATGATGTCACCCACAGTCAGGCTCAACTCATCGTCCTGCTGAGCCTCATAGTCAAACTCCACCACGGCCTCCACTGTCCACAGAGGAGCAGAAACATGGGGAGACAGAAAGAGAAAGGCAGAGTTACTGTTAGTGTTACAACACCACAAAAGGTCAAATAGCCATGGTTTCACCATGGTTCCATATTTACTCTGTGGATTTGATTTTGATGATCATGCCAGTTTTATTTTTTGATTCTAAACTGGAAGTGAACATCTGATTTTTATATCACAACACTGTTTCCTCTGGCCTGCAACATTACATCTAAGTAATCTGTTGATTTCTCTATGGCGCTGCTCTGATTCTGATGAGTGCTTCATTTCCACAAATAAAAGTCAGGATTTAAAAGCTCGCCAGCTCGCAAATATGCATTGAAAGGCTTGAAAAATCCTCGAGGGGGAGGTGGAATTACCTGCACTGTCGTGGCTCAAATGGCAAAGTCAGCATAATGTAAATTTCAACTGCACAACAACATAGACGTACCATTCTGCTGCTCTGAGCTTGACAGTATTTTTTCTCATTAATTAAATTTGTCAAGAGGGTTTTTTTTTTTTTTTTTAATAAATTAAAGTTCTGTTTACATTCTATCTCATTATATCACATTGTGTGTATGTTTGAGGACTAAAAACATGTTGAATGCATTTCCTGTCTTATAAAACGAGACTGTCCTTCCAAGCAAAACAACATGGGGTGGTTTGGGTGCAAACAACAGCATGGATGATTTCAGCCAACAAAATATGCTTGTGTTCAAATGACAAAGCCCTAGCAGACATATTAATTAAGACTGCAACATTGGAGGAAGTCAGGTGACGTTCAACAGTGACAAAATCTACGACGCTATTTGATTCCTATCTCCACAGGACCGGTTCACAAATCTTAAAGACATATAAATTATCATAGTCACATTGCTCCAAATATCTTAATGATAGCTGCGGTTACGTGTACATGTTTTTCATTCTGATTGGTGTTTGATGTTCACATTCCTTGACATGTTTAATCGCTGTGATGTGCAAAAGCGATAAATACATCTTGCAGTTGTCTTCCTCATTGGCTACCTTAACTCTAACGCTATCCTAACTATATTGACTTGGCATGCAATGATTCTCTGTTCTTTACCCTCTGCAGAGGACCAGTTCAGTTTGGAAGACCCTGTTTTTTGGTCCATGAAAAGGTTTAAACGATGCTTCTACTCTACTCTGAGTAACGAATTGGGTCTGTTTATTCAGACTGAGGTGTTTATATAGTGCTTTTTTATTTGTTTTAAAAACCTAGTCATTTAAACTCAAACTTTCATCATTTGGTCATATAATTTACATATGTCATTACATAAAAAACAATTACATAGGTAGTTGCACTTTCATAATGAGTTTGGATATACATCTTGCAGATGATGCACATAAAAGATTCAAGATTGAAGTTTTTTTACTGTCACAAGTCCTGCAGTGTACACAGCATTGAAACACTGAGGCAGTGACAGTGAACTCACTCCTTTTACTGTTTGAATAGGTGTACTACTAAGTTCTTCAACCAAGGTCTCCCACTGAGCTCTCACACTGCAAGCTTTAGTAATGTCACCAAGTGATTAAATGCAAATGTAACAGTTGAAAATTTCAAAAAAAATATGCAATATGAACGAGTATCTTTTCATCTGTTGAGCAAACTCTAAAGCAGTAGTGATGTGTCAGGCTCTGATGGAAATTACTGATGATGATGATGATAAGGAGTATATAACTACATATTTGCTGCAGAGGGTTGAAAACAAGGTGGAAGGTGAAGGTTATATACACATGTAAAAGTAACATTATAGAGCCATTAAATAAAACCAGAATTGAGCGGAGGTCTAGCAGGAAAGAGAGGGATCCTGACCTTTGAGTCACTGGATGAATTGTGTGTGGAGTTTCATTAACAGTAGCTTGGCACTGATCAACTGAAATTCACTGGAAGTAAAACAATCTGTCTGTTGAAAAGTCAGTGCACAGACTGGTGATTATTATATAACTAATATTTCTGTTGAATTTATAAAGACAGAAGTGAAACATGTAGGTTTAGAGTTTGTACTAGCACATCAGAAATTAAAATTGGAACAGGTTAGAAAACAGGAAAAAAAAAATCTTATCAAAATGTGGTTAGATTTAAAAAAAAAAAAAACTACACCCATTTCAAATAAAAGCCTTCAAGTAAATAAGAAAAAAAAAAAGATTTGCACACACATTAACACCAGGCTTTCTCAACCCCATACACAAAAAGACACATTAACTATATTAGATATATTCAGTTCTTTATTAAGAAATGTTCACACATCAGTGTCTAATCTTATTTTTATTTATCTCTGGAAAAGGAAGTGATTTGATATCAGGCAAACAACAAAAATGTACCTTGTTTTACTCATTAAACAAAAGATAAACAAAAATGCATATTCTAACTGAGGAAAAAGGTTGGGACACCCAACCCCCTAATAGCTAGTGTTACACCCTTTGGCTGAAATAACTTGTTTGACCCTTCTTGTAGCCATCTACCGGTCTCCAACATCAGTTGGAGGTGAGTTTGCCCCAATCCTCCCAATGCAGAATTCTTTCAGCTGTGAGATGTTTGAGGGGTTTCTTGCATGTACAGCCCGTTTCAAGTCACCCCACAGCATCTCAATGGGATTAAGACCTGTGCTTTGCGTCGCCCATTCCAGGACTCTCCATTTCTTAGTTTTCAGCCAGTCCTTGGTGGATTTGCTGCTATGTTTTGGGTCATTGTCATGTTGCAGGGTCCAGTTCTGCTTCAGCTTTTTTTTTTTTTTTTTTTTTTTTTTTTTTTTTTTTTTTTTTTTTTTTACAGATTGTCTCACATGTTCCTCAAGCACCCTCTGATAAACGGTAGAATTCATGGTGGATTCTATGATGGTGAGCTGGTCAGGTCCTGCTGCAGCAACGCATGCCCAAACCATGACACTTCCACCTCCATGCTTCACAGTTGGTATGAGGTTCTTTTCCAGGAATGCTGTATTTGGTTTACGCCAAACATGTCCTCTGTTCTGGTGTCCAAACAATTAAACTTTAGACTCATCTGTCCAAAGAACATTATTCCAGAAGTCCTGGACTTTGTCTACGTTCTCTCTGGCAAACTCCAGTCTGGCCTTTATGTTTCCCCTAGAGAGCAAAGGTTTCCTCCTGGCACACCTCCCATGAAAGTTAAACTTGTGCAGACTCTTTCTGATTGTAGAGGCATGCACTTTCACATCAACAGTAGCAAGAGCCTGTAGGTCCCGTGATGACATTTTAGGGTTTTTGGAGACTTCTTTTTCCGTCTGCTCTTGAGGTGAACTTGCTTGGACGGCCAGACCTGGGCATGTTGGCAGTTGTTTTGAATGTCCCCCACTTGTAGACTATTTTCTGGACAGAAAATGGTAATTCCCTTACCAGACTCAAAAGCTGCTACAATCTTCTTTCTGAAGGCCTCAGACAGCTCTTTGGATCTCACCATGGTGTTCACTCAGGCCTCATTCAAAATGCTGAGTAACCATGTTCTAATCATGTGACCTGATGTGATACACCTGTTTGTGATTTTAGTCATTTTAAGTGGGGATAAATGTGGGGGTGTCCTAATTTATTCCACACCAGAAATAGCATTTTTTTTAAATTACATTTTTCTACAGTTTAGTTATATTACTTGAATCTCTCAGTATTGTTAAAATAAATATTAAATATCCATATGTCTGGATATGTTAAAAAAAACACACAGGCTTTCATAGGTTGTCCTAATTTTTTCACATGACTGTATACACATGAATATTGGTCAGCAAAGGCCTGATTCTTGTCTAACGGGGAAGTGTGGAGGGGGAAGTTTTACGGGTGGGGTAACCATGGGAACGGCAGCATAAAGGGGGTAGCTATGACTCAGACACACTGGCATCCTCCCCAAAAATATCTCCCCCTCACACACACATACATACATGCAGTAAAAAATGCAAAAAAAAAAAAAAGTTATTTCAAACATTTTTTCACACCAATGCACCAATATGATGAAAAAACCCCAAACCAGACCACAACTGTTAAAAAAGCAGTGGTGCTAAGCTGAGGGTGAGGGTATTACTTAGAGTTTATATCATGGGGAAGCAGAAAGACGACTGACAGGCATCACTGTTATGCAGACAGCACAGACGACTGTAGTCCAACTTGTCTTGCTGCTCAGATGGGGAGGATATGATTCTGGCTTGAGATAACTGGGGAGATCAGCTGCAGACAAGACAGTGACGTGGCATACATACCATTTTCCTTTGTTTTTTCTTTTTTTTTTTTTTTTTGCTCTAAGTTATTGCGTTTTGTGGGGAAGTAACAGATACCATGAGAGGAGAAGTGTAAATGGTGCATTAACAGCTTGTGGCAGTTTTTTTTCACAAATCACATTACAGTACATCTGAATGGCATAACAGGACAGCACACTGCAGTCCACCCACCCACCCACGTCAGTCAACAACACATACACCAGTGAAGAAGATAACAGATTGTGGGTCTGCACAGAACACATATCAGTGAGTGCAAAGACGGGTGCAATTTAAAAGGCACAAAGTTAACACCAATTGGGCTCTGGAGAGGAGCTCTGTCTGGTGTAAAGCTATGCAGAATGGAAACTGAGACCTGCAATAAGGATTATGATTGTACAAAGCAGCCAGCCTGGAAAAAATGTACTTCTCTTTGAGAATACATTGTCGATTTTTAAAAAAAATAACTATATTTGTGACAAACTATAAAAATATCAAAAGGAACCAGTGGGTTTTAAGACGATTGCCACAGAAAAGTCAAACAGAGAAAGACGTACTAACACCATCTTTTTGAGGCGTCAGTGCACACAGAATGGTGCAAATCGGTGGTCTGGCCGGTATTGTGACTGGATCTCAGCCAGCAACAGATGACCCTTTCCTCTAGAGCCGGTAGGGAGGCTTTTCTTTCCTTGACCTGGGATGCACGAAACCTCGATGCATATTTAGATTTTATCACAATGGAGACAGAATAAAGATGACAAGAGTGATTTTTTGATTCAAATACCAGCAACAGCATGTGATCAAATAGCATTATCCATTTGACATGTTCAGATGCTGATTGTATGATGATACCATGGGTAACTAGGGAGACTCTAGCTCTAAGAAGCTTATTAGCTGATTGAGCTCACTGCTGTGATCTTATGGCTTATTTGCTGTAACTATATAGTTTGGTTAGTAGCTTTGTATAATATATTCCCATGGGACTATGTGGCCGTTAAAGAGCCAGATATTTCTCTCAGGAGTTGGTGGACACATGTTAAAGTTGCTACATGTTTGCTTACTGTGTTAGCAAGAACATGCTAACAAGAAGAAATTTAAGAAGTTTTATGTAACCACAAAAAAGATTTGATTAGTCAAACGTTACCGGAACATTTGCTTGATAATGCACTTTTTCATTCACACATTTGAATTTTTGCTAGCTAGCTATGGGACCTTATGTAGCTATGTGTTTAACAAATACATAAATATATTTTGATTAATTGAAATTGAATGAAAATCCTCTGCATTTACAATTAATGTTTAAAAGGCTTTATTCTTAACCAAGCATAGAGCTTGAACAATATCAGTCAATTAAATAACAGTCAATATTTAAAACATCTCATCTTGCTTACTTAGTCATTGCTTTGGTCATTTTTCAACCAAACATGCCCAGTATTTTATGGTTATAGCTTAAATGTGATGATTCATTGTGTTATTTTGTTTTATGTGATAGCAAAGTTATTTTTATGATTTGGACTGTTGGTCAAATAAAGCAAACAATATAATAGCATTCGGCATTGGCTTTGGTAAATGTGTAATTGGGGATTTTTGACTATTTTGACATTTTACAAACCAAATCACGAAAGAAATTAATCCTCAGTTGAGGTACAATAAAATTAAATGATGCAACTAGTGTTAAACAAACCTAATGCTTGATCAGACCATACACCAATCTAGCACTCACCGTTGATCGTAGGTCATTTTATTTACTTAATGTGTGTATGTACAAGGCTAAACACAATAGATGTGAGGCCTCAAAAAGAAATCTGCAGACAAAACAAAGCTGAAAGTCAAGAACTCAAACCCATGGAGGTACTGAGACAAGCCTGTGGCCTCCTCTGAGCAGCTGTGGTCAGGTTAGATGAGAGGAAACTACACATATAGACAGGCTTAACTCTGCAAAGCCATGCTAACATTTTGCTGGTTTACAGCAAGCCTGTGCTTAGTTGTGGGTATGTTTCAGATGATGTCAAGAGCAGCTGTGTGTTTCTGTCTGTAAAACATTCAAGCTGGACCGGAGCCCACTGGGAGTCAAAGCCACCCACTCCAACTGTGGATCAGATCACAGACTTCAGCAAATTCTCCCACATTAAAGGAAAATTCCAGCCATTCTCAGCTCATCACAACATTTTGTGACAAAGGGTTTGTAATTTATTATATTCCTCATCCTGTGTTGACGTCTATTTGAAATCCACTCCCATTTTGTAGGCTATTTGACAAACCCCCAGATAAGAATTTTCTGCATTCATCTTTGGCCTTTCAGTGTAGGTGGAGGAAGCCGTGGAGACAGCGACAAATGAAGCTAATGCAAGAAAGACAGTGAGTGTTTCAGTTTCAGCCAAGAAAAGTGAAATGTCCTTTCACTGCTTTGTATTCCTCTCTGTTTACTAGCATCCCTGTGTAACTGTTGAATATTTCTGCAAATGTCTTGAAATAAAACCTTTGTCTTGAACTCTGAGGGACTGAGGGTTATCACAGTTATCGCTGATGTTGTTATTCACCTTGAAATCTGAAGAAACAACTAAATTTGTGTGGTATTTTGGTTCCAAGTCTCCTTGTAATTTGTCAACAGGAACAAACAAAAGTTACTAAATAAAAAATAGACTTAAGATTGCAAAGTGCCACAAGCTGTTTATAGTCCAGCCTTGCAAAGCCAGTTTAATGTATACTAACATGAAAAGCAAAAGTGCTGTCTTGCATGGTATCCAAAATGCACTCAGTGGCCACTTTATTAGGTAGTTGTACAATCTATTTTAATGTAGGAGTGTTGTACTGCACAAGAAAAACCCCTCAACGTAATGCAGCCCCATGCAACTATGATTTTACACATTTCCAACAGTGTCACCAACTGTGAACACCATAATATCTGTAGAGAAAGGTATAACAGGGCTGTTGCTTTGAATTTGCAGCAGATTGTGCAGGTCCACATCACATAGAGTTCACATTTTGAGGTTGACATTAAACAGACCATATAGAGAACTTGGCAATAAACATCTGTTCATGGGTGAATGTCATGCCACTCCTTCACTGAAATACCCACACCCGATTAGGTGCTAAAATTAAGTTTAGGGAACATACATTTAAAGGCCACTGTAGTTGATACTGTTATTTCTTTGTACATATATGGCAAACATTCACACACTGAGTCTGAGGCTTTGCTTTTGCAGGGCAATGACAAGTTGCATGAGCCCATATGGCCCACAAACTGGCATTGACAAGGAAGTTAACTATGAACGCCTCTGCATTGTCACAATTGTTGTCGTTTAATTAAGATCTTGCTCGACCTGCAATAAGTTCACTTGCATGCGTTGTGTTGCAACAGCGCAGTGCTGTGGGAAATGATGGCGATCACGAGAGGAGGAATGTCCCACGCCAGGCCCCTTTTTCATCCGAGAGTCACAGAGCCGCAGAGACTCCAGCACAGTGAAACACCGCGGCCAGACACACACAGAGTGAATGCAAACGTGTCAACATCTGCAACTCATCAATGTGATCCGCTGCTTTGCCGGAGCTCGCAGCAGCCGCGCTGCGCACCCACGCGCAGCTTTCTGATGAGGAATAAAGCGTCGGAAACGTGCGAAAACGCGGAGAGACGCCGAGTCGAAGCGACGTCAGGGGAGGTGAGGCAGGAGAGGACAGGAGAGGAGAGAGGGGGAGGAAGGAGAGAGGCTGTACCCAGCGCGCATCTGGACCGGGCGTTTATTCCTGCCCATCCAGATGCGCAAAGGGCGCCGGGGGCTATTTTTGGGACACGCTGCAAATAAGGAGCAAAATAAGCGTCGCGTCTCACCCATTTATGTCTCCCGGTGTGCTGGTAGTGCTCCTGCGGGCTGGTTGCTAACGGGGAAGGTGGTTGCCTCAGGTACAGAGGGAGTGAGCCCCAGCCTCCTGCTCGATCAGACTAGGATCCGCTACGGCAGCGCTGAAACGGGAGGAGCGTCAGATGAAACCATATTCCTTCCCCTTTTTTGTCTACGGTGACACGACAGAGGAGGCAGAGCGAGTGGCTAGAAAACGGAAAAAGCGCTGATGAACAAATCTCTCTCTCTCTCTCTCTCTCTCTCGCTCTCTCTTTGCTGCCTTCAGGTGCACTGCGTAAATCCCGGGTTCCCTATTTGCGCTTTGATCAGCGGCAGATACGGGAACGATGTGACGCAATTTGTTGCACCGCGCATGATGCACAGATGGTGGTGACACAGTTGCTCTGTGCAATGGGAACCAGATCTGAACACCGAAAATAAGCTGATTTATTGACAAATCTTATTTCTCCCAACAATATATAACGAGATCAGATTATTTAATCATCATTTGATTTATAACCATTTTGATTCATCTTTTAATATTGAATATGTTTTTTTTATATCTTTGTTCATTTTTTTGTGAAATTAACTCACGTACCTCCTGTGTAGAGACCACCATTTTGATAATTCTGTCAAATAAACTCTAAACACCAAACATTTTTCCTTTATTATGTAATAAAATTAAAAAAAAAAAAAAGTAATACTGATAATGTGATTGCATTTGTGTGTCCAATCCCCATTTTGTCTCTGTCTGTTACATTACATTTTGGAGCAAGTTTAGAGGACAAACTGTCTATTGTCTCTCGGGTTAGGGTCCTTGAACAAGTATAGTACTGAGTTAGTACTTTTATGTATCGATATGTATATGCAGGCATGTAATGTATATGTAACCTACATACAGTGGTGGCACATATAGCAATGTGCACATATACTTAAGTATAAGGTATTTGTTTGGTTATTGTGATGTAGTTGTTCTTTACTTTATATTATCATTCTCTTTTGTAAAGGGGAAATGTTGTGCCTCTAACTCCATCACTCCATCACTGGTGACTTTTCATGTTAAGTTTTTAAAAAACAAAGCATTTGTCAAGTTTATAAAGTTAAAAATTTTATACCAACAAAATGCTTCTTACATATTAATACATCACCTAATGAGGTAAGCAGTAGATTCAATATTACAAAGTGTAATTGATGTTATTCAAAGATATTTGTGATTTAATTATGCAATTAATTCAAATCAAAGTTGTGTGAATTCAATACTCAAGATAATTATTGAAAATAATATATTTTTTTCACATATGAATACAAATCTAAATATCTACAATCTAATATCACAAACGTGCTCGATTCATTAAGAATCTCAAGATTTCCAACAGCCCCTGAAGGCTGCATGTGCCTGAGCTCAAACCTTCGCACCTGTGCTGCCCAAATCTCGCGATAACAAGCTCCAATGACTGCATAGCCCAACGTTACTGTAAAAGAAATACAGCAGTTTATATTGACATGATGTCAGATTGACTAATTCATATGTTTTACTGTATTTACACACATACACACATCATCTCTCTCTCTCTCTCTCTCTCTCTGTCACACCACACACAGCACACCACCATAAGCCCTGCAGTGTTGTTTCCTCTGGCTCAAACCACATGCAGATGGGAATGTGCTGGTGGCAGCAGATAGAGAGGATGAAGTGATCCAGCGATAGTGCAGAGACGATGAGAGACGAGGAATTTATTTTTTTCTTATTTTTGGTCACAATCAGCTGGGTTGAGTACGGTGACATAGCAAGCTGCTGGCCAGAAAACATCTGATAAAGATATGGGAGGAAACAGCATTCGACTGACCACAATGATTTTATTTGTGAAGGTTTCTTGGGTACATGTGACACAAGAGATACTACTTGTTTGACCTCGACTTGAATGAGGTAATTGATTTTGTTGTGTGTGAAAGTGTAAAACAGCATCAAACTAATACTCAGGGACAGTTACAGATTGTGTCACTGAGCTGGGTGAAGGAACAGCGTTATTACCTGTGCTCCAAAAACAAAGTAAAATACTGTTTGAACCAAAGCAAAATATATAATTGACAATCTTCAGAAATTATAGCTCACTTAATTTTATTCTTCCACCACAATTCAAGGGCAAATGTTATCTCTTGTTTCCTTCTGTCATCAAAAGTTGCATTTTCATATAACGATTAGACAAGCAAAACATATAAGTTAATAAAATATGCTGCATTATCACAAACTATACAGCAGCTCCACCTCAACAAACTGTGATATTGATGCACCGCTTACATAACGTTACACTTTTTGTTCTCATACTTTTTAGCATGTTGTTGCAAATATCTTTTTTATACATTTGTTACTTTTGAACACAGTGTTTTTATTAAGGTGCAACCACTCAGGTACAGCAGCAACAGGGTGACATAAGACACACTTGACACATTTGAGTCTTGGGATAATTCAGGAATGGTGTACCTGAGCTCATTGTGACTGTTAGCTGTACAATAAAATAAAATAAAATAAAATAAAACAACCTCTGATTTTCAACAATAAAACATATTTTAAAAAAGATAAAGTAAGAGTTTATGGTTTTATGGTTTATGTTTAGATTAAAAATTCTGAGTTGGATTAACTCAAAGCCTAAATTTGAGAAATTAAGACTAACTTGAAATGGTGCTGAAAATTGTTAACATAATAAATTTTCTCATCCTGCTCTTTTTTACAGTTAGTGCTTAGTCACAATAACTCAGGTTAAGTGTAAACTGGAGGCCTATATACCAGATGCCATCTGTGCTGCAGAGTGTGGGTTTGCTTTAATAGAGAGACAAATAGTTTTCTCATCCAGTGATGGAGGTTAATTCTCCCCTGAGACGAGAAGTAATTTTAACACAAAGCACTAAGGTGACACCATCTGGGACAGTGTTGCTATTACAGGGAACTGAGTCTCTATCAAGTTTCGCCACCTACTGTACATGTGGGAACTAACCACTTTTTTTTTTTTTGCCATAATTTCTTGCTTGTTGACATCTGAATAAGTGCATTCAAATCAAGCTAAATTCAGTTTCAGGACTATATGAAAATGATTGCAGTGGAGAGAAGGACTTACACATCAAGTTTAGCTTTGTAAAGATAATTTTTATTTGGTATAACATGTTGTGGTCATATATTTTATATTTAATTCATGAATGCAAGTACAAGTATAGTACAAGTATATAATTGTACATTCGTATGCATGTTTTTCTTACTAATCAATTCATTAATTAACCTCTCATTAATAAGATTTAAACCCACTGCATACAGTATCAACATATATTGACAGGTTTTGGGGTGGATGTATGTTTATTGAATATATGTCTACAATATAGACTAAGCATACATAAACATACATATTTGTATATGTCAACATGTTAAAAAGTTCAAATGTCTAATATATTTCATATAAAATTTAAACATGTTTTATTAAATATATGTGCATATAAACATTGAAATATAAATATACGTGTACATACAAAAAAAAAAAAAAAACATTTAAGACCTAAATACGTACAGGCTTAAATTACTCTATACTCTTTTTACATAGTTGCTTAGTTTTCAGGTAATTTGTAAATGTACGTTTGAACTGGTCGTAGGACAAACTGAAGTTAGAAATAACTGTTATTTTCCATCTCCTCTAGTCACATTAGAGGAGAAATGACAGGACACGGGAGGCCCCTTGCTTTGAATTATCTCGGGCCCCTAAATCACTGAATCCGTGAATGCACGTTAAACACGTGACTGGATACGACACAACGTTGGGCGGAAATGCTTAGACCGTATATGGGCGCACAGTCGTAGCACATCAGGCAAAGACCTGCCCGATAATAAAGGTGAGTAAACCGCCATTTATGCACATTTATCCATTTAGACCTCAACGCATCAGCTCGTCGTGTGTCTGCGTTTCACGTTGACTGTCTTCCGGTCAGGTCGGGGCAAAACGATCTTAAATACTAATGATGCTGCTGATCATTGTCCTGACCTGCGAATCCGCCTTTCGCCCTCCACCAAATTCACATTACAGCTGCTTATAGCTAAACATTTGAATGTTTGCCTTATCTTTTTAATTTTTTTTTTGGACATGAGCGAGTATTTATTCGTCCCCAGAAGTCCACCATTCTCTCCTCAGTAAAAATAAATAACAACAATGTGTGGTCAGACATTTAAAACCTCTGTCAATGTGACTGGAGAAAGTCTCCCACCTGTCTATAGCTTTTATGTGGAGTCATTGTGTGCATTATCCCATGCCATGCAGGCCAGCCACTCCCTGGTTGTTTCTTTAGCCCTATTCATTTATTTAACTTTTTAAAATTTAAAAACTTGAAGCTAATGGTCATAAATAAATGATGAGTAGTTATTATAACCACTAGCTTTGCTTTTGATAAAAAATATAACCTTTAACACACCCACATGATGACCAAAAGCTTAAAATGAATCCTTAAATGTTTTTGCTGACACATTTAGCCGATTGATTGGTAGATCATCACATTTTGAAGTTATATCAAAAATAGATTTCAAACCTTTTGTTTCAAATCATATAGCAGATATTGCAATTCATTTAATTCACAAAAAACTTCTGTGACTAATTTGTTTTGGATATTACATTACATATTTCTATACTTTTTTTCAATTGTTAAGCCCTAGTTTAAAACCCTAAACTCTTCCAATGATTAACATTTTAAATCTCTTCTCTAAATCACATTCCAAACACTTCCTGGTTTTAGCCTCTCAAATGTTAAAATAAATAAAATGTTGACTGTTGGCCAGCCTGTTTGGTGTCGACACAATTGCGATGGCTGTCACTTTTATATCGAAACTAATAGATAATATAGCTCTGGTGACACTGGTGACATTATTTCAATCATTTACCTCAAAACATGGCTATATCTGTCAGGCTATAATTAGCAAAAACTCTGAAAGTGGAAGTTTTTATATCCTCTTTTCTCTTGTCTCTTTCAAGTCTCTTTCAAAAGAGTCTTTTGAAAAGCACAGCTCCGAGTTTAAGCCATCTCTGTCATTATATTCAAATGTTACACAGTCATCCTCAGCTCATCATAAAATCAATACACTCTCTGTCTTTAAAGACTGTGCCAGGTTCAGTCCCCCTGCTCTGAGACATTTACTGTATTAACCACTGTAAATAGAGCTTTACACACATGAGACAGTGTGTGTTTTTTAACTGTGTTTAAACTCGCTACATGTTGAACTATAACTTATAAAATATACTGTTTTACATTTTTAAATGTAGAATGGATGTTTAAAAGTTTTATTCATGGTCACACATAGATTACAATCATGTCAATAAACCAACTTAAGTCTTAACTGCTTGATTACATCTTTGCTGCACTGAAAAAAAAATGAATAATGTCAACGTATACACTCTTTTCTCCAATCTGACCTGAATCTGAGTTTTTAAAGATAAAAGTACATTGCCACATACTCATAGCTTCACAGGATTAGATGTAAAGAGAAGCTCTGCTCTCTTAACTGTTGCCATAGTGAATCAATATTTAGAGATCTACTTTCACACCTTGGGGTTATGTTCAGAGTTTGTTCAATCTGCTTTCCAGAACAACCCCCCTGGTGTCATACAATGAATTGTGTTTTTATATCAGTGTTTTCGGTTTCTGTCTTAGTTAGGAGGGAGTTAACTGTGAAACTGAACTTCATGTCAGCATAAGAAAGAAAACCCCTTTTGCAATTTTCAGGGTAATTTCATCAGCAAATAATTGGATAAAATCTGGATTCTCTCCATATTTATCTTTAAAGAAAGAGCAATCAGTGGCTGTTCATTTCACAATGAAGGAGGTGGTTTGTAGCTTATTTTGTGGTTGCATTAGTCTCCACTTACAGTATAAGGAAGAAGACATACCTGACAGGACAAGCAGTGTTTTTCAGTAAAAAAAAAAAAAAATTTCCTTATCGAACTATGATGACCTTATTTTTGTGTTTATGATTGAAACAAAGTATTATTACAAGATGTAAACATCTCTAGGTCATGTCATAGCACAGTAAAAATAAGGTCAAACCACTTCTTGAATGTCATTTTTGAGACAGGAGTTTACAGATTACAGTTACAGTTAATCTTCACATCTGGGAAGCCTGCTTAAAGTGACTATTTTTCTTCTTAAAACATTTGAAAAGTTGATGATGGCTAAAATAATTTGATAGGAACGTTTGTTTTGTCATATCATTGCCATAATACAAATTCAATAGTTCACAAACAAAAGTTCAGTCATTTATGGATGCAAAAAACTTTATTCCATATCAGTCCTGCTCAGCAAAATCTCCATATCACTACATGATATAGAAAACACAAACACTACACTGTATTTAAAATACGGTTTTCAATGCTGTTGCTCCAGTTTATGTTTCAGCTTCAGGAAATCAGCCTGTTTACAGAGAAAACAGTCTCCACCCTCAGTTTACAGACAGCAGCTCTATTCCACCACAAGTCCTCTCTCCTCCTTTTCCCCTTCCTCTCCTCTCAGGATTCAACATTCAAACTGAACAGAGTGAGGAAATCTGTGTTCCTCACCCATTGCTTCAGCCATAAAAAATAAAAAGACGCTTTAATATATAACAAACAGCTCTTTTCTCTGTCTTTAGATTAATTTGATTAATCACTACAACAGCAATGGATCGACTGAGGTCTGCCTTTAACAGCATGGTGAGTGTTTGCTCTTTACATTTAGAGTTGATGTCCACACTTTTACATGTTCTTTGCTATGTGATTGAGCAGGTAGAGCACACAATATAATGTCTTACTCCATTTTTCAGTAGCTGAAGTAACTGTCAACAGTAGCTAGTCCTTTTGTTGGCACATGGCTGCCCCGTCCTCTCCTGCAGCTGCTCTATCAGGAGCACGTTTCTCTCATAGTTTTCAGTCTTATCTTCCACTGTCCTTTGACCCCCCCAGATTAAAAACAAGCGGTACAGCCGCTTCACCCTGCAGCTGGCTGAGGACGGAGAAAGGCACGTTGAGGTCAAACTGTCCGACGATGCTACAGATGACACCACGGAGGTCGAGGGCCAAGCAGGGGGCTCTCCGAGCTTCAGGCCAGCTCCTCCACGTCAGAACTGGCGTCACGTTTTCTACCTGGCCCTGGGAGTCCTGCTGATATTTGTTATTGGTAGGTCATGTTCATTCATCTTTTTAAGGGTGTGGCAATGCCAACTCAATGGGATATTAAGGGGATTTTAATTAATTTGTCAGTTATTTTCTTAATTAAATCATTAATTGTATAAAAAAAATATCAAAAAGCAGCAAACACCCATCACAACTTTTTCCAAACCCATGTGTTTGGAGAAATTCCAAATGATTCAGTTAATTATGATGGAAAAAAACAGAATTACTATGACTAAACATTCAGAAACTGATACCAGTAATTTCCTTTCTATTTCATTTTTTTCCTCCTTTTTTTTCTGCATTTTCCTCCAAGGAAAAAAAAAAATCACTTAATTGGTTGTTTCTGGGTAAATTGACCAAATGTACATGATGCAGAGTGTATGATTTTCAAATAAATGCAGAAACTTAATTTCATTTCTTGGCCTTAACCCTAGACACCATTTTATTTGCAATTGTCTTAAATCAGCCAATGCAACTGGACCACAGATGATTTGCATACCTAGCAAAACTTCTGTTTTTCTGGGGGGGGGTCATCTGTATTTCAAGGTGAACTCCCAGAACCCTCCCTCATCATTTTTTTTCCCAGGAAACTCCTGTAACTTGCATGGTTGTCTGACACTATCCAAGTTGGCATATTCATTCCATACTCATCTCCTGTATATTGAAACTTAAATGTTGGAATGTATGATATTGTTCGTGATCTATTTTAAAGCAGTTTTTGGTTTTCTCTGTGCTGCGCGTCTTCAAGGCTACCTGGTTGGTTTCATCAGCCACCGTAAACCTCGGATGGAGCCTCAAGTGAACACGGATCAGAATGTGGAAAATGAGCTGCAGACGACAGCTTTCCTACCAGCTCCAGAGATGGAGCTGAACTGGGAGGATATCACCAAACTCCTTACGAAGAAGCTCACCAGCAAGGCCTTTGACAAGACTTTGAGGTAAAGTTTTAACCAGCATGCCCTCACACCACACTCAGGTTTACTGTCATCAGGTTTACTGCCTTCGGCCTCCTTTGAAAGGAATAATAAAAATTAATTAGCTGGATGAGAGGACCATTTTATTTTTAGAGTGTTACAAAGGGACAGAATACAAATGAGACAAAGAGAGGCTACAATAATGTGATTATGTAAGAGATAATATCTGACAAGGTTTATGACTGTTATGGGTGAAGTTGAGGCAAAGAGCCAGACATCAACTAATCTCTCCTCCTCCTCTTTGTTAACATGGACGTTCAGAGTCCATATATCAAACACGCTGGAAACTGGAATTTGTTTTGTTTTTAATTGGTTACTTGGATAAAAAAAAAAAAAAAAAAAGCTCCCAGCTCTTTAGGCCCATGAATAGTAAATTATAGTACAAATGAAAAATAGTTATACACCACTTAATATTGTGGATCTGCCTCTGCCCTGAATTTTTTGGGTATTGAAACGAGGGGAGCTGGACATTGAACACTGTTGACCCACGATGGATTAAATGATGGAAAACGCAGCATTAAAACTGGGCCATTCGTAGCTGTTAAAGTCTTTGATTTCTTTCCTGTAGTCAGTAACATTAGTTGCAATGTTTGGCCATGAAGACACAGTTCATCATCTGAACTAACTAATAGTGAACGAGTGAATCCATCATTTGTTTGGATTTCAGTTTCTTTGTTGTCATTTGAATTGAATTCTTCTACGCTGCTTTATAACAGAAGTTGCCTGTGGCTGCACAGCTCTTTCCTCTGTAGGCAACTATTTCAGAGCAGCAAAGAAGAATTTCCAGGGAAACTGCTATTGGGTGTGAAAATATAAAGTTTATTAATACATTTAAAGCAGTATTGGTTTTAATACTCATATCGGTATTGGAACAACTCTAGTTTTGTGTCTTTCTGTGGTTTTTGTACATCTGTGTTCATTTTGTGTCTCTTTGGAATAGTCCTGTCTGTCTGTCAGAACTTGTCTTTCCAGATTCAGTTACACACTTTTGCAGTTGGGCGGAAAAAAAAAATCGTTGTCCTTATTCAAATTCTTTGTGGTTCTGCAGGTCGGTTTGCAGACTGCTTGGTGACAAACTGCTGATTCAGTTGAATAGCAACAGTGTTTCCTGAGTCAACCTTGTCATTTTAACCCTTCATTCCAAAACTGTGTAGTAGGAAAACCCGTTTTCCCCAAGTGCAAGTTTGACATTTAAAACAAAGTACACTGTGTTTACTGAGAAGGTAGTTGGTTTCTAGGCCTTTTTGGAGACATGGTTAAACTTTAAATGAGTCATTTCAGAAAGCTGAACTGATGCAAAATTAGCAGGAAAATAATTTTTTTTTTTTTTTTGCAGGGACTTTGATCTGCCCAGACGTTTAGCAGGAAGTGTGGAAGATATGAATCTGGCAAACCGCATCTTTGATGATTTCAAGAAGCTGGAAATGGATCCCTGGACTGACATCCACTACGTTCAGCTGCAGATGCCAGACAGGTTGATACAACAACTATTTAATAAATTAATTGATTCTGACATAAAGTGTTACCCAAAAAAACAAAAGCACAATGATATTGAAACAAGCTGTTGTCTTATCGGCAGCAACCAATCAAACCGCATCTTCTTCGAACCAAACGTGTTTATACCTAAGGGGTATCTGGCCTATAGTGCTACTGGGAAAGTTCAGGTGGGTTGATACAGTTGACACTTAAAAGTTTAAAAAATTGTTCCTGCTTGATCTGAAATTCTTCAAATAGCATGATATCATTCTCTTGTCTTAGAGTTTGCCAAAAATGGGATTTGTTGCTAGAAATACTTTTGAGCTGTATGTTGGCTGCAGTGGCTTGTTTGACTTTTGTGTTGGTGTATGTAGGGGAAGCTGGTGTATGGAAACTACGGTCGTCCGGAAGATCTAGATTTCCTGCAGAAGAAGAATGTGGAGCTGAAAGACAGCGTGCTGCTGCTCCGATGTGGAAAGATCAGTTTTGCAGAGCAGGTATGTGCTGGTTTCATATGCCTCATAACAGTCACAACAATGTCCTGGTTTCTGTGGAAATTTATCTCAGCTTCTTCTTACGTTTCTGTTGTTGCTCCAGGTGGATAATGCTGCAACAAAGGGGGCCTCTGCTGTTCTAATCTACCCTGACGCTCAGGATTACAATTATCTAGCAGACACAGCACTGTATGGACACGTGAGTTTGCACATATGAGCTTGGTGAAAGCCAGTGAACCAACCAGTATGTAAAGTCTCATTCAGCACAGATTTACATTGTATCTGAAGTTTTCATGTTGTCATGTCACCTTCAGGTCCATCTGGGTTCAGGAGACCCTTACACGCCTGGATTCCCCTCCTTCAACCACACTCAGTTCCCTCCAACTCAGTCGTCTGGCCTTCCCAAAATCCCAGCCCAGACCATTACTGCCAACATGGCCACTGCTCTCCTACAGTAAGACAACCTACACACGGACACACTGAAAGCATGTGGTTAAGCATAGGGCATATATCAACCAACTGCTGGTCTGTATTTGGATGCCCCAAATACTCAGCACAAAAAATATGGCGCTTGTGACAAGAACATTAACAAACTATTTCTGTACCACTGGCTGAATAAATGTGGGAACTGGAAAACTAGCCACAGAAAGGTGAACTTTCTCCTTCTCTTTAGGTCAATTGATGGTCCTGAATCAGATGCGAGCAGTGGTTTTAAAGGAGGCTTCAGTTCAGTGTCATACAGACTAGGAGGCATCCAGAACATCACTGTTGAGGTGAACAACGTGCTGGTCAACAGGGAGATCCACAATGTGTTTGGAGTCATCAAAGGATTCACTGATCCTGGTAGGACTGAACATCTCAAAGCATCCACAGTGGAAATATAATTTTTCTTCGCTGTACATCTAACATGTGTTGTGTTGGTGTGTGCGACTGCAGATCGCTATGTGGTTCTGGGAGCTCAGAGAGACGCCTGGGGTGCAGGTTATACCAGAGCTGCTGTTGGAACCTCCATACTGATGGAGCTGGCCAAGGCCTTTCACAATATGGTGGAGAATGGTGAGAAACAGTTTAAACTGGCTGATTCAACATTATTTTTTGTAGAAAAATGGATAATAATACAGATTGTTTTAAATTTTAATTTATATACCGGACTATGTGATCCAGTAATTGTCAATGTTTGGTTTAGTTTTGTCCCACCACCTTGGTACATGTTGGTAAGGCTCTGTCCACACTACTGCTTTTTTGTTGTAAATCTCATCACTTTTGCTACGTTTTCGCCTATGATGCAGATTTAGTTATATTAGTTTATTATTAATGAGTTAGATGTAGATTTAATACATTCAGATTTTAGCAGTTTTGAATGTAAATTAGTAGTTCCATCAGGTTGTGTGTTTTTGGAGATCATGTCAGGACATGTCAGTGTTTATTTTTCGTCTTTTCCCAATAGGTTTGATTAGGTTTCCTCTTCACTATCATCTTCTCCAACTTCCTTCCTAGTTTTCAGCAAGTGTGCTCACCAATTTTGATTGCCATTTGTGTTTTTATTTTCCTAAACAGTGCACTACTTTCTACTTTTTGAAATTGGCTAAACTGCTTCACCATCTCTCTTCGTCCCATGTGGCAACTGTAAAATTCCCTTGTTAAGAATCACTGTCCTAAGTCATTTGTTTTTGGGGATAAATTGGCAGTGGTTACGAGGGAGATTCCAACATTTTAGACAAATGACAATTCAAAGGCTTCTTTAGCTATCACTCTAATATTTCTGCTTCATTTAATGTATAATTTTAACAACATTTTATGAAGGATAAAGTAGCTAAGTGAGTCTTTACGCCTGTGCAGATTATGCCTGGTGTTTCTTATGAAGGATTGTTTTGAGTGTAATGTTGTGGATACACTAAAAAATATGAACTGTTGTTTAGGACAGTAATCTTGTGATCTGTTTTAGTTTATTTAATCGTTTTGAATGAACAGATTGAACAAATTTTAATTGCTTTACATCCATTAAATTCTTGTATATTACAATGTTGTCTTCACTGTTGTGTAGAGACTTGTCTTAGAATTGTGGTGTCATGATTTGATAATGTGGTCAATTCTGAGCTAGATAATGACAAATGTGTGTTTGGCACTCTGCATGACATCAATTATATAATTCCCATCTTTTTTCTAGATGGATTCAGGCCAAGGAGAACCCTGGTGTTTGCAAGTTGGAGTGCTGGAGAATTTGGAAATGTTGGCGCCACTGAGTGGTTGGAGGTCAGAACTACAAGACTCGGAAGAAGCCGCACAATTATAGAAATGATCTGCTGCACAACAAATGTTCTTTAATATGTCTTTTTTTTCAGGGTTATATGTCCTCTATTGACAAAAGTGTTTTGACCTACATAAACCTGGATGGAGCAGTTATGGGTATGTACAGTACACACACACACAGTATATCTCGGTGCTGTGTTGTGTGTCAGTGATTAAGTTAACTGAGGGTGGTTTTCCTCAAGGTCGAGGAAGCTTCATGGTCTCAGCCAGTCCGCTGCTCTATAGCCTCATTGAGAGCACAATGAAAGAGGTAACAACACACAGCATCACAGTGATTTACTGTAGCTCCTTTACAAACCAGCTTAGTTTGTTTTAACTGTGTTTTAACTGTGTGATGTATCTTTGTCCATATAGGTGATGAATCCTGTTGCAACTGGCACTGTGTATGACATGGTGGGAAAAAGTAATTGGGAGGCCAATGTGTAAGTGTAAATACAATATTTTAGTTTCTTTAAGTGTCAGTTGGACAAAGGTGAAATTTACCTGCTGTTTATTTCAATATCATATTTGTGAGGATAGTTTTTATGTTTTTCATTCTTTAAACTGTGATTATACCCATTTCCCCTTGGTCAAAGAACCTGCTATGACATCTCACTTTTGTTGACATTTACACTTGGGTCAAATGGCTCTGCATTGGATGCAGGTATTTATCAGCTCTGGCTCCAATATGCACTGCCAAACTCAAAACACAAAACCCAGGTAAACCGGCTAGTTCACTCCTATTCCTGCAGTAACGTCCTTCAGAGCATAAACAATGTAGACCCAAACCCGTTGGCTGACTAGCATGGTGCTGTTAAACCAGAAACCCCACAGCTATTGCTGAGCTTGGGGTTGACAGAATGAACTTCAGCCCTGAAATGAGTTTTATAAAAGACACAATTACTGATCAAAATGTCTCACACAGAGGCTCTGACACTTCTACAACCAGGAGATGATATGTGACAGATGTAAGTGAACTGCTTTCCAGCACAGTCCTTGAGCTTCAGCACCAAATATAAACGCTTTACTTTGAGAACCTGTGAACCAAACAAGCTTAATTCTCAAATGTTACAGATGTTTAAACACAAGCAGGAACTCTCAATCTGACCCAACATTCACCACCGGCTTTCAGTACTTGTCAATATCTAGTACTCAGTGTTGAGGTTTGATATCCAGCCCAACAGAAATTTACTTGAAACAACCATCATTTGTTGCTAGTAGCTGTGGACAATAATGTTACATTATTGTGTTAACTAGACTGAAGCCGATGACGATGGATGACCCTGCCTATCCCTTCCTGGCTTTCTCTGGAATTCCCTCCGTCTCCTTCCACTTCATCTCCCCCAATGTGAGTGTTAATGCCAATTAAACAATGGACATCTACTCATTATTATAATTATCACCAACTGTATTCCTCATTTTTGCATTATACACCACAAGTTAGTTGAAATAATCTAGTTATACTAAAATGATGCTTAAATGAAGGTACTGGTGCTGCTTCTGGATCAGCTGTTTCATTGTCTCGTCACACTTTAAAAGTTTGATCGTTATCTATGTGCAGTTTGCTGACATCAAGTTAGTGCTTTTTAATTATATGTGTATCTATGCATGTTTGTATCCACAGGCCGAGTCCTACCCTTATTATGGCACCAGCCTGGATAACATGGATCACCTCAATTACCAAACCAACCATGGCACCAGTGAGATGACGGCGCTGGCAGCGCAGTTTGCCGGCCGTATGGCTCTGCGGCTGGTCCATAACCACCTGCTTAGTCTGGACGTGAGCCGCTACAGCAACATCCTCACCCAGGCTGTGACCCGGGTCTACAGACGCATCAACCAGCTCACACAGGTCGGCCTCAATGAATTTTTGCACTCCTTACCTACGGCTCCTGGATGGTGTGGCACAAAAAACATATGACATATGAACATATAAATCAACTAAATCTTTAATTTTCTTTATGTAGTCTGGTCAGCTGAAGGATGTTAGTCCCAACTGGCTGAACCGTGCCCGAGGCGCCTTCTACCGAGCTGCTGATGACATCAATACCGCCATCTCCGAAACTTACTTAAATGACAAAGAGGCCTGTCGCATTCTCAATGACAGGATTATGAGGGTAAGACTCCATTCTTCAAAGCAGGGTTGATAGCAGCATTTACTGTTGAGCTGAGGAGGTACCCAAAAGTCATTTTTACAAAACATAACCTGGAAATGTGTGCATATGAACTGATAATTAATTATCAAATTATTAGATTTTTGCATTTATATTTACGTCCTCCTCCTTTCCTTGTCAGCTTGTTTAGCTGCTCCTGTGTCTGCTTTGGCTACAGCAGAGGTTTTAAGGCTAAATACAAATATCATTCAGCTGCCACCTCTATTTAATCGTGAAAATATCCAAGTAGTGATTCTGTTAGTTGTGTGATTGTATTGGTTTTGGCTTCCAGAGATAAGTCTGGGTGTTCACACGGTTCCTTTCCAAACTGTATAGTTAAGGAAGTCAAGTGACTTTATATATTGCTGCTAAATGCCTTCAAGTGTGTTTGTTTTTCCTTCCACACTCTCCACAGTCTTTCATGACCTAGTTTTTCCTCAGCACCTCACGGATGTGTCACGATCTGTGTTGTTTTTTTTTTGTTTTTTTTTTTTTTTTTCTTTGTTATTCTAGGTTGAACACTGCCTTCTCTCTCCATACGTGTCCCCCATTGAGACTCCCTTCCGTCACCTCCTGCTGGGCCGGGGCTCCCACACATTGGCATCCATCGTAGAGACCACTGACATGGAGCAGCTCCACATCCAGCTGGCCCTGGCCACCTGGAACCTGCAGGGCTGTGCCAACGCCATGGAGGGAGACATCTGGGACATCGACAACGAAATCTAAAAGGAAAATAGGGGGTGCGGAGATGTGAGTGCGGGTGTGACAGATGTCAATCAGAGGTCTTGCCCTTTAAATACAGGCTTATATTCATTTCGTGAGAGAGATTCTTTGTCTCACAAAGATCCAGGAGGAGATAGAAGAAAAGAAGAAAAGGAAAAAAAAAAAAAAAAAAAAAACCCAAAAAACAGTTAGCCAGCAACAAATACTTGAAGAAATTAAATGCTTCAGACAAATCTCCTCCTCCTGGCTCAAGCCTAACACATCATACGTTTTCTTTTTGCTGTGACCTTGCCATCAAAACACTGAGAAACCTTAATCGTACTTAAGTTAGTTTTTTTTGTTTATATTTATCAGTGGCAGTGCCCACTATAAAGCTATTGTTTGTCTTTTTATACAACGTTATCGGAAGCAGTGCCTTCCATAATTCTGACGGTTATACTGTCTTATCCTACGGCAGCATCTGCTACACACACGACTCCTCAACTGTTGCTGACAAAATGGAGCCCCTGATGAAGTTAGGTTTTTCTTTCCTAGCCTTTATTTCTTCTTTACGTGCACAGATTGAGGAGAGCATGCACCATTGGAAAAAGAGATTTTTATTAAATTATGTCATGAGCCAAGTGGGCAACATTTGCAGTGCTTCACTGTCATCAAAAAAAAAAAACTTTAAAAGGGAGAAATTAAGGGCAGAAAGAGTTTATCTTGATTTAGTGTACTATTTTGATTTGTCAAATCTAAACCAGGAGCAGAAAGAAAACTAAAAATATCTGGATAAGAAGACAAACCCAGAGATAAATTAATTGTTTAACTTGATTTATTTTTTGCTTGATGGCAGGATTCATGCTAAATTAAATTAAAAAAAAAAAAAAAATGCATAAGAAGCCACTGGGAAACTAACAATGATGGTCTCAAACCCCCTTTTATTGAAATTAACAATTTAGCGGATTGGTTACATAATTTGCAAGAAAGCCATTTATGTTGCACAGTCTACTTTGGAGCACTTATTAATGTCATAAAATTATCGGGAGCAGTGCCTTCCATAATTAAGACCCATTATCGGAAGCAGTGTCTTCCATAATGAAAAGCAGTGATGGTAGTTTTTGCCTACCAGTGTGTGTCTGTATGGGTGTGTATGTGTGTTTTACAATACTTGTGTATTTATCGAGAGCAGTGTCTCTCATATTTCACTTGAAGGGTGGAACAACTTATCGGGGACAGTGTTTCCCAGAGTTTTATACTTGACATATTTATTTATCTTTATTTCTGGATTTTGTGTGTGTGTGTGCACGTATGAAGGTGCAGTCCTCCTGATCTCCAGAGTGCATTTCTTCTCATTTCTTCTGTTTTGCTTGTGCTTAAGTCTCTGATCAATAATATGGTCTTGACACAAAGAATCTGATGAGCCCCATTCTGTTCATTACAAAGGAGCTGGAAATATTTGCTGTGTTCACTTTGTAACTCTAGACAGAGCATTGAATCATCATAAAGTTACAGAATGCAGTCTATAATAGACATGTTCATACAGGAGGACAAAGCTGAAAGCCTCCACAGAGGGGCACAGAAGAGCTGAAAGAGAGGCAAAGATACTTGCTGAGATGATTTTCTTGTGGTCATTTCCTCAGTCAAATCTTAACACTAGCATGAAACATATCAGTGTGACCCACTCTTCCCACAAATGTACATCCATGAATCCACTTGGAAATCATTAGAGAAAAGACGAGTCCGGGCTTGCCTGAAAATATCACAATTTAAAATTTTCCTCAGTATCCAAGTAATCCCTTGCATCTGTACATTCATAATTAAGTTTCAAACAAGAGCTAATAGTTAATTCGTCATACTTTTAACTGCACCAGTTTGCCAAAAGCCTAATAAATAGGAGCTAAACATGGAGCTGTAAGGAGAACATAAGTACCTATTACAGAAGCCTCTTTTCTGAGCTTTTACAATGTCTTGCTGGCTAATAGTTTTTATTTTTCCTGTCATCTCATTGGTTTCCAAGTGGGTCAATGTGCTGGTGTCATTTTTTTAGACAAATTCACACAACTTTGAACAGGATTTAAATCGCAGAATTAAATCCGATGTCCCCTCAAAAACAGTGGGTACACGGTGGTTCAAGTTCAGACTTGTTAAAATCACTGACCTGTTCAGTGTAATGTAAAAATCAGCCCACCTTGCTGATCAAATTAGATGCACTCCGAATGGGGCTCCAGGTTTCTGTAGTTTTGTAGTCGAGGAGCTCAATACACAAACACAGAAAGATATTTAAATGCACTGCGTACATTATAGTTAGCAACAAATCTGATCAGGGTTTGTGTTTCTTTGCTTTAGTGACCACAGATGCTGTTCAACATTACATTAACATACATTCCTATAATAACTGTCTCTGCATGTGTTTTTAAAGTGCCATATTTCCACTTAACCGCATGTTACTGTATTGCTTTACTGAGATGTAGCTCTACAGACCTAGACCAAGTTACAAACATTTCAAATCTTCAAATTAGGGTTCAACCAATATGTTCTGTTACAAAACAATGTTTTTGCATCTTGCTGCCGATGGCTTATAATTTATTTGACCATTTTCCTCCTCTTAAAATTAAGATAATCTTTCCTATAATTATATTATCAGGCCTCTGAAACAACTGTAATAGGAACATATATAAAACTTACAACTGATAATCTAAAAAAGGTAAATGTTACTACAGGTTTTTATTTCAAAATAAAACCTGCTAAAACTTGATTTTAGCTTTAGCCAGCAAGGAACTTGGTCTCTGTCATCAAACCCATTGAAACCCTAATATAAACCACATTTAACATAAGATTTATTTTATACATGCAGTCAACAAAATTTCCATGTTTCATTGTTCAGATAATAGAAACAATTGTCAGTTCTGTTGTTTGTTACTGTTTTACTTTCCTGCACCTGTTACATGAATTAAGAAGGAGCATTTCTGAATCCTGGGGTGGAAATTGGGAACCCAGGAAATGGATGTCTTACAAACTATTTTGAAATTGTAACTGTAGTGTATCAAAACCTGTTCAGTAAGACTTCTGTACTGTTAGTTTTGATTTTCTGTTCCTGTGGTTTCCATGTTCAGCAGAAAAGAGTAATAAATCCTCTGGCGTAGCATCCAGTATGTGTCAGTTTTTAGTTCTTATTGTACTAAAGAACAAAAACTACCCAGAATTCACTGCGAATTCTGCTTTGGGTGCCTAGACCTAGTGCCATTTCTTGTGAATGCGGTCCTGTTTCAAGCATCATTCATATACTTTCAGTGGTCTACCTTTTCAGCTTAAAAGCTCTATTTCACCGTGCTACCATTTACCATGTAAAAACAAACAAAACTACAACAGATGAAATGTGTGGTTATGTATACCAAAAAAAAAAAAAAAAAAAAAAATGGCTCATCAAAAGATGTTTTTGAATATTTAGTAAAACCTTTCCTGATTTATGTCCTCCCACTCTATATTCTTAGGAGTAAATTAATATATATCCTTTCAAATGTTAATATAATTTATTTTATGTTACATATAATAATATTGGACAATATTAAACAGGGCACTTGTCTTTTGTCATCGTCATCTTTCTGACTAATGGTAAGATGGTACAAGACGTCTGAAGATTTAATCTTGGGAATTCATTTATTTATCATTTTTCCTTAATTAGGTAAAATATAAATAGCAAAATTAATAATAAAAAATGTTAGTTGCAGGACTAATGATGTATTTTTTTTTTTTTTTTTTTTTTTACAGTATTGCTAATTACGTATTTATTTACTTAATTAGATTGTATTCAATTTGTCGCCTCAAACAATGCTTTTATTTTGAAGGTTGATCCTGCAAAGAGGAAGAGCCTTTATTTTGAGCGTAAACCAGAGCGCTCCTTTACGTGCTGAGGTTACGCACGCTGACGCTCAGAAGTGACGCTCAGAAATTCCGCCAGGCGCACCGGGGAGCGTCCCGGAATTAACGGAGGAGAGAAACACAGCGATAACGGATCTGGCCAATTATTATTATTATTATTTTTTTTTTTTAAACCGAGTCCAGGGTAAACAGCGTGGCCTGCCGCCGGGTGGCCACAGCTGAGAGCGGCGCACGGAGAGAGGACTGGCCGGAGGAAGGGACCCTTTTCCCCCACAAAGCCCGTCTTCATAGGTCGGTAAACCGGGGTTATTTCCACTGGAGCTACATTTAAAGAAAAAAAAAAAAAAAAAGAGAGAGAGAAAAAAATTCTGTCTGAAAGATTCGACATGTTACACCGAAACAAAATGACATAAATAAAATAAAGTTTAAACTCTTGTAGTCGAAACACAGCTGATGTGTTGAGCGGTTTGCTGTGACGGACATGCAGGTGTCCGCCTAACGTGCCTGAGGCAAACTAATCAGCTTTGGACTGACTGTGTGTGAAGCAGCAGCCTGATCAATTCAAATCTGGAGAAACGATATCTCTTTACCTCTACCATCCCTCACTCATCTTCCTCTGTGTCCCTCTGTGTCTGTCCTTGTTTGACAGGAACTCAGTTTATATCCGTCCACATTCAACATGTTATAATTCCCTGCAGACTGTGCACGTGTACTCTGACCTTTATTACTCAGGATCTCAAAGCATTATAAATAAATGTTATATAAGTCCAATACGTATCTGCATATGTAGCAAAGTGTTTTAAGTATTTGCTTTTTTCACCTTTTATTTATTGAGTTACATTTTATTTTTTATTTCATTACATTTTTCAGAGATTATTTTATTTTGTAAGCAACTGATAAATTGTGTGCACGTGATCTAAAAAAACAGCATCTTCAAGGCCTCGTAGACTCATTTGGATTGTTTTGTTTTTTGGCCTAAAAGTTGGGAAAATAACCTACCTCTGCTCATCTTCAGGTATTTCTCAGGTCGAGGACAGGTGCTGAATCATTTGCAGCCTTTGCCAGCAGACTGACGTTGACGCTGACTTCAACAGCAAGTTGATTTTAGACTGAAGGCACAGTCGTCTCCAAACGTTAAAAGGATGCAAATCAGTCTGTGTGGTCATTTTATTTACACAGCCAAATGTCCCAAATCATAACTTTGCCTCCTGGGGTTTTTCAATCTGTGCAGCATACAACATCCTCTATCCATCCAGCCATCGCGGGGGAGAGGGGGAGAGGGGGACGGGAGCCAATCCCAGTTGTCATTGGGCGACAGCAGGGTACACACTGGACAGGTCACCTACGTAGGCACTGGGAGAACATAACAACTCAACACTGAAAGGAATTAAACACAGGGAGATTTGCATATTCCATACAGAAACATCCAGATATCCACACAGTCATTTACACATGCTCACACCTACACACCTGCTCTAAGACAGATGAGTCTGGATCTCTACATCTGTCAAGGAGACATCGTGTTCAGGGCTGCAATGGCAGAACTTGGGCCACAGCCATCTTAAATGAGTCTGTCCTTCATGTCTGAGGTTTTATGCGGCAGCTTGTTTGATACCGGAGAGTTTGTTTTTGTTTGAGATGGTTAACGCGGTGAAACAGTAGAGGGAACGGTCTGAATTATGCTTTTGTGTGGCAACAATAGGAGGCGGAGGGGAAACAGACAGTTTGTAAAGGACATGGAAGCTTTACTGGCTTCATTTATGGCAGTTATGTGTCTGTCTGTAGTGAGTCCAAGATATCTGTTGTTGTACTGAATAGCTGTTGACCTGTTCAGACTTCATTTGACTTGAGGTACATTTAATTCTCAAGCTTTAGAGGTCATACAAACACCTTCCATAGCCACTTATCTTCCATAGGAAGGACGCAGCCTCTCCAAAATCTGTGTTGTATCATCTCCACGGTCATTACTCAGACATCCACTGACTTGACATAACTTGACTTGCCTGCAGAGACTTGAGACTTTGGCAGTTATCTTGAACATCTGAAGACAGCGCTGTCTGAGCCTCCCCACGGTGATAATATGGACACAGGCTGCTCTCGCTGGGTTGCCAGGTCTGCCCATGTGTTGGCCTGTTCCCTCTGGCAAAGGCCGAGTCGGCCGAGTCTGTGCTCTCTGTCGCTGTCTTCTCAGCTTTTCCCGGTCTGTCACAGCTGTGAATTATTCTTCTGCTCTCTTTATAGCAACAGATGGAGCTTATGGGGTTTTTTTCTTTGAGGATTTTTTCTTTCCAGGCTGAGTTTTAAGTTTATTGACAATCTGATTGGACAAGATTCAGCTCTCTGGCATTTTCTCTCTCTCTCTGAATTCAGGTCTGTGCATGTTTCTGAAATGAAATGCTGACTCTCTTTCAATATGTGTGTGTGCAGGTGTGGGGTCCCTCCATCTATGGCCTTCTCCAGGTGACCTCCAGTGACCTCAGTCACTCCTGACTGCAGCTTTAGTCCCTGATCCACCAGAAGAAAGGGTGAGACCATTCAAACAAACACACACTGTGACACTGTTGCTTCTACTGTACATCCCCACTTATACTGTAAATGATAAACACGATCACTCCAAAACTTAATGTAGAAATCCACAGTTTTACACATGTGGTCAGTCTGTAGTGACTGACTTAAAAAAAAAAAAATGCAGTATGAAAAATGGCAACTTCCTCTGTCACTGAAATAGTGCCAGTTACAGTAAAAACCCACCCTGAGGTCTGGTTTGCTCCTTCCAGTTCAGTAATTTTCTGTAACAGGACGACTCTTGCCTTTTGACCGGCCTTAATATAGGAACAACAGTAAACAGCGGCTGAAGTGAACTGACACACAGTTGGGGTTTCCAGACACTATAACACTGACTTGATCTCAAAGTACTACTTAATCTCTGCTCTGGATTTTATAAAAAAAATAATAATATATGACATTTATCTTAAGCTACAATATCATTTTTATCAACAAACAAACCAGCATATAACATAATCAAGTATTAGATGATTTAAAGGACTAAAGCTAACAAATTTCTTTAAGTAATAAATGCACTTATCTATTATTACTGGCCAGATGATGTTTAAAACTTGACTTGTGTTTTTCTATGACAGCTTTAGAGTTTAGGGGCTACAATCTAGTTTAGGGGCTGATCAGAGCTGCAACAATTAGTCAATTAATCAATTTGTGGATCATCAGAAAATTGCCCTGCCACTATTTTATACATTCATAATACATTCCCATGTTCCAGCATCTGAAATAAGATTTTTTTTTTCTCTATTTTGTACCATTTGCATGGGGAACATTTCCTCTCCATTTAGCTTTGGCACCAAATTACAGGAATGCTGCTCCGAAAACTGCTGTTTCCCGGCCGTCTGTAATTACTCCGTGGTCAAAGCAGATGGCAGTGAACTGAGAACACAGAATAAGTCCTCATACATCAATGAGTCTGTCAACAGTCCCCGGACTGACTCTCAGGTATTTGATGCCGAGATGAGGGGGAAGTGAAACAGCTCTGTTCACACCACTTCACTCCTCATGCTAGTGAATAGAAGCTAAATTTAGTTTTTCCATTTTTAGAGCATTGCCCTCGATACAACATGTGCATGCTGAGATGAAAGCTCTGATTTTGTGCTCAATTAGGCCGTAGAAGCACATACACGCGTATATATGTAATAAACAGGCTGATATTCTACACACACGCGCACACTGTGCCATGGCAGCTGCAGTTCATGCATCAGTTCGCCTGTCAAATAGTTACCTGTTACAAATGGTTCAGTATCAGTATCTCTTCGCATTATGTTGTTCTGTGTCAACATAATTCCACTTTTTGTGTTTCACTATCTCTTTCGAAATAGCTAAAACATCTGGAATTCAAACAAGCACCACAAGATACATATTAGTATTAGTTTTTGCTGTAATGTTATGAATGAAGCTGAATTGATTTGATTCGAAGATGTTTTCCACAAAGCTGCAACTACCCTGAAATTAAATGTGTTATTTAGCTGCAACAGCCTGTTAAAGTAAAACAGAAGTAAAACATTGTGTGTTATACTAGAGGGTGTAAGCTCTCACCCTTTAGTTCGGACAAGATGTACATAGAATACTGGGAGAGCTGATTTTGAAATTTTGAGGTTGTTGCGATGTGGATTGCGGGAGAGAGTCTGCAGACAGATACAGTATCTTTGATATCTACCATATTCAGTCAAGGCCACATCTGTGCTTAGCTGTGCAGTCAGTTCCCAAACATGGTCCTGATATCTAGGGCCTTACCCTGGATTTAAGAAATACTGAGGTTGTGAGTCTACATGTCTTTTGTTGAAGAAACCACTTCCAAACTCCCCAACCCAACCCCAAATTTTCCCATGTAAAAAACTGACACTGACAGGAACTTTTGGCCCGATGATGGTGCTAGTTGCAATGGCACAAATGAAAGAAATGCTTGTCAAGAGATTTCACTCAAAACCTCATGGTGGCGATGGATGAGAAGTCAGGGTGTCACCAAAGTCAGTAGATTTCATCATCTGGGGACCACGAATGGCTGAATTTCATGACAATCCATCCAATTTTTGTTGTTGAGAAGGTGGTAAATCGAGTGGCACTTTAAGCAGTGACTATTCCACTATAGTTTATCATCTCAGTTATCATTTTGATCTCAATACATTAAAAAAAAAAAAGTATAAAGTAATTTTATAAAGTAATGAAAAATCTATATCCCAGACCCAAGCCTCAAAACCCAAACATATAAATTATACTAATATAAAACAGAAGAAGGAGCAAATCCTCACATTTCAGAATTACAACAAAGCCCATAAATAATAAATCGCAGGCTCCAACTAATGGACCTTTTTTTTCAATAATCTGATTCATAATTTATTTGATTGAATGTCAAAAAATATTTAAAATGGCAATCACAAACTCCCACGGCTCAAGGAGATGCCCATGTTTTGTCTGACAAGCAGCCCCAAACCCAAACAATATGAATAAGAAACAAATACTTTCATTTTGAGAAGCTGAAGCCAGTGAATCTTTCACCTTTAATTCATAAATGACTCAATTTTATGATTATAATTATAAATCTACAGTTAAATGCAGCCAGTTCTTTAAAAATGATCCTGAAATGAGTTCAAATCAGCCATATATACCATATCATTATCCTTCCATCTTTCACAAATATTATGCTTGTTTGGGTTGATGTCAAGCTCCACTACCATCTGCATCTATCAAAGGCATACTGGGATCTGTCTTCCTGTTTTTTTTTCGTTTTGTTTTGTTTTTTTTAATTTTAATTTTATTAATAATTTGGCTTGACCATACATCCATTTACTAATCCATCTGTCCACCTATTTGCATCAACATTTTCTCCCCTCCCTCCTCCAGCATCTCCCTCTCCCTCCCTCTCATCCTCTTGTTAGAGCCGCTGAATTATTTAACATCAGACTTGTGGGCTCAGCTGCTGAGCCAGGAGGACATGGAGGAAGAGAGCTAGAGAGGAGAGGAAAACGATGGAGAGAGAAAGGGAAGTATGGAGGTGTCCGACGCTGCAGGAAGCCGTGAGTCAGCAGGGAGAGAGAGAAGCAGTGGGAGGGAAGACGGAGACAGTTTATAGATAGCTTTAGGTGATACGGCTGGAGAGAGTGGCGTCAAATGCCTCCCAGTGTGTTTGTGTGTGCATGCGCGTATCGATTGAGCAGAGAAGGTCATGGAGCTGAGAGGAGATTAGCAAAACTAGACTCAGAGCAGGGGGAGTGCCGCGTTCGAGCTAACGCCTCCTCTGAATAGCAGCTTGACAGAAGAAGGAGAGCCAAAAAAAAAAAGAGAGCGAGAGAGAGACAAGGCGAAGGACAAGAGGAGCTGTTACAGTATGGGGGAGAGCTATATGTACCAGCGACTCCCCTACACCCGAGGAGAGGAGGAGGGGGAGGAGGAGGACGAAGAGGAGAGGGACAGGAGGATCAGGGAAAGTGTCGGGGGACAAATGGTAAAGTCTGAAGTTGTGGGTGGACATGCAGTGATTTTTGTTCCCTCTCTGTGATTACAGTACATGTGTGTGTTTGTGTGTGTGTTAGTGCAGTCTGGTGGGTTCACTTGGGTTTGTACAGGATGGACATGTTTTTTGGAATGTGTGTGTGTGTGTGTGTGTGCGTGTGTGTGTGAAAGGGTGCAAGTGTGTTTATGATCATGTGGGTATTGATGCTGTTTATTACTGGGTTGGAACTACAGACAAAATGAGATTTGATTTGAATTTAAATGAACTTATTAGTCCAGTGGTTTTTAACTTATCTTTAAAGCAATCCAACAAGTTCATGTCTGCTGTCTGTTTACCAGTTATACCAAGGACTATATTTTTTCTTTTATTGTTATCATTTCTGAAGGCCTGAAATTATCCACAAATTCATAAGAATGAGGATAAAAACTGCAGCATTTTGTGGAGATGTATTTTCCTCTTCACACAACCCATGAGATTTTACATATAAACACAGGGTGGGACCCACTCTTATACTATACTATAAAGTCTTAAAATAAAGATATTGAAGCATTTTATATTGTCAATATTAATATTTAACTTTGACTAATCGGTTACTCAGCAAATCAGCAAATTTTTGAAGCACTACTGCACTGATTTATTCCTTCATTTATACAAATCATGTGTAGAACCAGGCTTATGAAGATAAATTAGCCCAAGTCCACATTAGCTAATTGTTGATGTATAATTATCTTCAAAGATGTTTGAGGTTATTGTAGTTATGCAGAGCACTGACAGTTTTCTTTATCTTTTGTAAGATGTAACTATCGTTATAGTTTTAACTTCAAGAATCCACTTTTAGTCAGGCTATAATCTCATGGAAAGAAAAAGAAAATCTTTAGAAGAGAGCTCACGACATCTTTAGCTCTACTTGAGGTTACGGACATTTAGAAAGCCACACTAATAATATAAATGTTTATGGGCACTTCATTGTTTGCTGGTACTGTCATGTTTGTACATGAATTGTAAAGCGACAACAATAGTCTGTTATCTTATCTTAGCATAGCATAGATGCTGCAAACACGGGCAAACTGCTAGCCTGGCTCTGCTCAAAGCTAACAACATCTGCCTACCAGCAGCTCTAAAACTCAAAAAACATAAAAAATAAATAAATCTGTTTAATTTGTACAAAAAATTCCCCATTTTCAGCTGTTGTCAGCCTTTATGCTAAGATAAGCTAGCCCACTGCTTAGTGTAGCTTGAGTGAAAAAGTGTCAGGGGCTGAATTTGCCCTTCAAGTACCATATTTAGACAAGAAATAAAATGTTGTGTGCCCCAGTTTGATACTAGGCACTAATACTAACAGTAACTTTCACAATGCACTATTTTGACCATGAGTTTACAGGAAATCATCATGTTGTGAACATGAAACGCTTCATTGCTGGTACTTCATGTACCAGTCAAGGTTTTTCCAAGGACATTTTGTTTCATTTTGTTTTGTTTACCTGAAGCTGGAGCCACAGCACTGGCATTAACTTTGTCTTTCTGTACTTGAGATTAGCTCCTTCATTTCCACACATATCACATCGTGTTCATGAACATCTCAGTCAGTAATTGAACTATTTCAACACATGCTTTTAATCCTATTTGTGTTCATAAATCCTCCACCTAGAGCTGCTCCGATAAGTTAGTTAATCAATTAGCTAGCTACTAGTTTAGTTAGTTTGATAATTGATTAATCTTTTAAGTAGTTTTCAAGATTAAGATTTTTCAAACTTGAAAATGTGAATGTGACAAATGTGAAAGAATGTGATATTCAGTACAAATTGATAATCTTTGGGTGTTGAAGCGAGACATAAGATGTCAGCATGGACGCTTGTAATTAGCATTTTTCACTATTTGTTGGCAATGTTATCAACAAACGAATTAATTGATAAAATAATTGGTAGATTGATAAATGATGAAAATAAGCATTAGTTGCAGCCTTCCATGAAGTGATGCTATTAGAATCTAGCTTCTCCATTTCCCCTGCACATTGTGTCCATTAGCAGTGTCCATTAACATCACATACTTTAATTGAAACCAGAACTGTGTCTGGAGACACACCCATTGAAACAGAGAGAATAGAGAGAATATAAAGAGTACTACAGGTGAAATGTGTGCGTGCAGATGCAGTGTGAGGAGGGGACAGAGTGGCTGCTGGAGTTGCTGACAGATGTACAGTTGCAGCAGTACTTCCTGCGGATCCGCGATGAGCTCAACGTCACGCGACTCTCCCACTTCGACTACGTCAAGAATGAGGACCTGGAGAAGATCGGCATGGGGCGTCCAGGTTGGACTCATTACATAATTTTTATTTAGTTTTTTCAAGTGTGTATTCACTGTCAAGGAAATAAATAAAGGCAGAGAAATTCAAGTTAATTTGTGCCTATTGTACATAGGCTAAAATATAAATATTTAGTGTTTTTGGTGTTTGTGGTTGTGTCTGTTCAGGTCAAAGGAGGCTGTGGGAGGCAGTCAAGAGGAGAAGAGCCCTTTATAAACGCAAGTCCTGGATGAGCAAGGTGCAGTACCAATGTGTCCTGCAAACACACTTACTCATGACGAATACTTTGTTCAACATCGCATAGGTAGTTTTCCAAAGATAGTTGATTCTGACATTCCTGTAGGAAAAAATTCCCTCATAGGGATTCATTTTATATATACATGTACAATCCTGTGTTTCATTGCATTTGTTCTGACTCCCAAAGCCCATTATCTCACCACCAGCTGAAGTTTGAATACCAAATGGGATATCTACCATTTGAGCTGTTCTCATTCATATTCGCAAACTCATTTCTAAGACTATCAACATTCTGCTCACATGTTTGGACAGAGAGAGATATAACAGAAATACAGCCATAATTCTGCATCTTAAAAAATCAGAATATGTACTTTTCCTTCTTTGGTTGAAGACCCCTGCAGCTTAATAAGCTCATGTTTTAGTAAGATGAACTGTAGTTGCATTCGAAGAGGAAAATTGCAATTTCATGCATCTGACTTAATGCTTATTCAGCATAACATACAGTAGGAATATAGAGGTTTTGTCATGTAATCAACATCTGGTGGCTTTGAGAGTGTTTAAATGGAAATCTAATAGCTTCTATATGGAATAATGTGGCAGGGGATTGGTAATGGAAACCTGTCTGTTGCTCCCTCTGGGCCTTGCAGGTGTTCCCAGTGAAACGTTCTGACGCTGACCCCCAGCAGCCCCTCCCCCAGGGGGCGACCTCCAGCCAGGCTCCAGCCAGTAGCGAGGCTGGGGCCTCCCTCACCTGCCTGATCAGGGAGTCGGAGCTGCAGCTGTTTGAGCGACTGGGAGACGGCACCTTCGGGGTGGTGCGGAGAGGAGAGTGGACCGGTCCCAATGGCAGAGTGGTGAGATACAGAGACACTGCAGAGAGGGCTATGGGAGGGAAAAAAATAAGTATTTCTGTGTTAACCTGTGTTTTAGCATGGGTGTGATGACTTGCCTGATGCTGGTGCCACGTCACTTACTGAATTACAGCAGTTGATTCTGTTGGTTTATTAAACTGATTTTTTCTCTTCCTCTACTTCCTTCCAGTTGTCAGTGGCGGTGAAGTGTCTGAAAGCAGGCGTGTTAGACTCAGACGGTCAGGACGATTTCATCAGAGAGGTGAACGCCATGCATTCACTGAGCCACCAGAACCTGATCCGGCTGCATGGTGTCGTCCTCACACAGCCAATGAAGATGGTAACAAACATGCACTCATTCTCAAATATGTACATGCACAAATACACACAGTCTGTGACTTTATTACATACTTCAATTTCCTATAGCATTGTGTTTGTGTTTGTGTGTAGGTGACTGAGCTGGCCCCTCTGGGCTCCTTGTTGGATCGTCTCAGGAAGCGTCAGGGTCACATCCTCATCTCTTCCCTCTGTAACTATGCTGTGCAGGTTTGTTAACAGCTAAAAAAATCAAGAAAAATAAGACCGGAGAAAGATGAAAACCCACAAGTTCTTACTTCTCTTCCTGTGGTATGGTGTGAAACCGATTGGATCAGAACAGATCCTGTTCAAGTTTCTTTTCATTTTCTCCCACACATAGAATCAGTGATTGGTTGATTTAGCTTAGTTAGTTGATTGACAAAACTAATGGCTAACCAAACATGAACACTTCACTCTTCTTTTCCTTCTCTTTGTTTAATAAAATATCAAATGGAATATTTTTAGGCATTATATTTCAAGACGTCATCTTGGACTTTTTATTATTTATTGATATTTTACAGACTGAATGACTAATAAATTAATCAGGAAAGATCAATAACTTGTAATCTGTAGTGATTTCCATCCATTTATTGTAAAAGCTATTATATTTTTGTATTTATTTACATGATACTGATATATATATATATACACACACACACACACACACACACACACACACACACACACACACACACACACACACACATATATATATATATATATATA